>OFHU01001279.1:0-487058 GCA_900245905.1 Lacerta viridis
AGGTCTTTTGCCCATTCAATCATTGCCGATTTTACCAACTCATCTTGTGTATGCCACCCCAATAACAGATTATACATTCTGGAAAGATTTTTCCTTTTCGGCTCTATTAATTCCGTCTCCAACTTGGATTTTTCTATCTGAAAACCAACTTTCTTATCTGCTTTAAATGTTTCATTGATCTGATGATATTGTAACCAATTTGTGACTTGTTCTTTCAGTTGTTCATAAGTTTTTAATTTAAAATTCTGACCTTCTTGTATCAAAATGTCTTTATATTTCGGCCATTGTCGGTCCAAATTTGCTCTTTTATGTGCTTTAGCTTCTAAGGGTGATAACCATCTGGGTGTTTTGCTTTCTAAGAAAACCTTATATTTCATCCAAATTTTAAACAGAGAATTTCTAATTATATGTTTCTTAAATCCACTATGTACTTTGCATTTATCATACCATAAATATGCATGCCAACCAAAAACATTGTCGTGACCTTCCAAATCTAATACATCAGCATTATCTAATGTAAACCATTCTTTCAACCAACAAAAAGCAGCTGCTTCATAATAAGTTCTTAAGTCTGGCAGGGAAAATCCCCCTCTGTTCTTTGCATCTATTAAAATCTTATATTTAACCCTGGGTTTCTTTCCCTGCCAGATAAATTTCGTTAAATCTTTTTGCCATCTTTTAAAACATTCCTTTTTTTTAAATAAGATTTTATTGGTTTTCCATATAAACAAAAACACAAAAACAATACAATACACAGATACAACATACAACTTTTTTTTTAAAAAACAAACCTAAACATAGATACATCTGTAACAAAACGCCTACATCCCTTTACTTTTTACAAATAAAAGGAATTCTTATTCCAGATCTTCTTAAAAAAGACTTCCCCCGTTTTCCCTCCTTTGCCTTCAATACTAATATGCTTTGGTAACGTCTATTTTTAACTTTAAAATTCATTATCTATATCCACTTTTCTTGAAATATTTCAATAAATTTCTTTACCTTAATAATCTTTAATTCCAGATCATAAAAACTTAACATCTTATAATATCACATAATAATTCTTAAGTCAATCTTATAATTCTTCTTATTTATACTGCTGCTGATAATCAATCACATATCTCTTCACTAATTCAAAATCCTATAATCTTAACACACTATCTTCAGGGTACCATAGAGCCGTCCTAATTAAATTTCTATCATTTTCACCCTATCCCCCTTCTCACCATTTTCCTACCCTCTCCCAGGCTCACCCACCATTCGTCTTTGCATCTCCCTCTATCGTCCTTGTTCAGTGTCAGCTCACGGTTTATAAACCTCCCCCCTGGGAGCCTCGGGAAACACCAACTCTCATCTGCCAGCATCTCCATTTCATGGTTTGGATTATCTTCCTCTTGTGTCTTCAAAAATCTTCTTGCCTTCATCTCTGGACTCCCACTCCAGAGACAGGATGTTATTCTTCCAACCGAAGCATCAACCCTGTGTCTCTCACTCCAACAGAGTTCTCCATTTTTTCCTTGGGGTTGCTCAATCACTTTGTTGCATCTCTCCAGTAATTCCTCCAGCTCCCTGGCAAAGTTTACTTCCAGTTTGTCAAAGTTCTCCCAAATCTGACTACTTTTTCTTGATCCATAAAAGATTTCTTTAAAATTACACCTTATCCAGTCCAATTTCTGATTCATCAGTTCTAATTGTAAAAGGGTTGTCCTTTGTTCCTGGGTAATGCCCGGATCTAAAATCAGTCTAAAAGCGAAAGCAAGCATGGTTGAGGAAGACAAAGGGTGTCAAGTGTCAGTAATTTTCCATCTTTAAGTGCTAGTTTCCCAGCGCCATTTTCCCCTGAGACAGGGTGCCAAGAACAGTCCAAAAATCCACAAAAGAGATATTTCAAAAATCTTCAATCCCCTCGCAGGGATTTAATCCATCTCATCTGTCAAAGTACTTCAAAGCGAACATTGTCTCTAACAGTGCAGCTGCACTGTTAGAGGCTTCCGGTTTGGTGCCGGTCAATGGCGGATGGGAGCTGAAGAGCTCCGTCCTCCGAGAGGCTTTAGGGATTACCTTGCCTGCGCCAAGGGTCCCTTAAAGCCACGGGAAGAGCGTCCCGTGGACTGTGGTCTTGTGGGTCCCAGATGTGCTGTCCCCACTCCTGATTGACCCTCGTAAGGGGGGAAATTAGGCGAGTGAGGCTCCGGCACGGGACTGAAGAGACGGCTGCCTCCGGAGAACAAAGCAGCGATCCCGCCAGACTCGAGCGCCAAGCATTTCCTGTCAATTTAAAGAAGAAAGAAAAAACCCCGGCTGCTGTAAGTACGGGACTAATTGGATTAACAATTTAACAATTGGCAACCGGGAGGGATGTTAAAAGGAAGCCCGTCCCTCTCCTTTGTTGTGCAGAGAAGGTAATTTAGTTTCAAGTGGCTGCAGCATCTTTTAAAACATTCCATCTTATCAATAATTGGCAACGACTGAAACAAAAATAGCATTTTTGGCAGAATATTCATTTTTATCACAGAAATCCTTCCTAATAATGACAATTTCAATCTAGTCCATATTTCTAAATCTCTCTTTATCTCTTTCCAGACTTTCTCATAATTGTCTTTATAAAGGTTTATGTTATTAGCAGTCATATTAACACCCAGATATTTTACTTTCTTCACAAAGCTAAGCCCTGTTTGTGATTCCAATCTCATAATCTCTTGTTTACTCATATTTTTGGTTAAAACTTTAGTCTTGGTTTTGTTTAACTTGAAGCCTGCGACCTGCCCGAACTGTTGAATTGTTTCCAGTGCACACACTGCACTATTTTCAGGATCCTGTAGGGTTAGGACCAGATCATCGGCAAACGCTCTCACTTTGTATTCTCTTTCTCCCACTCTTATTCCTTTAATATTCTCATTCTGCCTGATCATATTTAAAAGGACTTCCAGGACCGTAAAGAAAAGTAATGGGGATAGGGGGCACCCTTGTCTTGTTCCCTTCTCAATCCTTATTTCCTCTGAAACCACACTGTTAACAATGATTTTTGCTTTCTGCTCTTGATATATTGCATTTATTCCGTTCATAAAATTACCTCCCATCTCCATTTTATAAAAGTTTTGTTTCATAAAGTTCCAAGATATGTTGTCAAAGGCCTTTTCCGCGTCTACAAACATCAAAATAGCTCTTGTATTGCTTCTCTTTTCTAACCTTTCCAGCACATCCACTATATTCTTTATATTTCCATTGAGGTGCCTTTCTGGCAAAAAGCCTGCTTGATCATTGTGGATGTACTCCTTCAACACTCCTCTCAGTCCCTTGGCCAAAATACTTGCAAATATTTTGTAGTCCACATTCAATAAGGAGATTGGTCGGTAATTTTTAACTTGTGTTTTTTCTGTGTCCGGCTTTGGTATCAGAGTAATATAAGCTTCCTTCCAAGACTCAGGTGCCTTCTTCCCCTGTATTATTTCATTGCAAACCTCCATCATTGGTTGTATCATCCAATCTTTTAAAACTTTTCCTCTGGTATCTTACGCATTCCATTTTTCTCCAAAAACTGTTGGATCAAATCACTATCCTGTTTTTCTTTCTTATATAATTGCTTATAGAATTTTTGAAAACATTTCCTAATATCCTTAGGATCCTCGATGCTTTTTCCTTCATAATTTAGACTTGTAATAGTGTTCTGTTTCTGACGCTTCTTCAATTGCCAAGCCAATAACTTTCCGCATTTATTCGCCAACTCAAAGGTTCTCTGTCTCAGCCATTTAATTTTCCACTCTATTTCCAAATTTATCAAATTTGAAAATTGAACTTTTAGCGCTTTGATTTCTTTTTGTATCTGCTGGTCTTTTGGTTTACTCCTCAATTTTTCTTCCTTCTCTTTAATTTTTGCCAAGATTCTTTCTTTCTTTTCATTTTGTTCTTTCCTTCTGATCGCATTTTGCTGAATCAGAAAACCTCTCATTACGGCTTTGCTCACATCCCAAATCACCCTCTTTTCCAAATTCATATTTAAATTGATTTCAAAATAGTCTTTTAGGGTTCTTTGGGCCTTCTCAATAATTTTATCATTTCTTAGAAGCGAATCATTCATCCTCCATCTGAATGAACCTTGCAAAGTCAATTTTAATTCCAATTGAACCGAATTTTGGGTCTATCTGTACCTTAGTGATTCTTGGTGCCAAATCCTTTGTAATCCATATATAATCGAGTCTGCTCCAAGCCAACACCGCCTCTGAAAAGAAAGTTGCCTCTCTTTCCAGAGGATTGTGCAGTCTCCATGAGTCGATTAAGTCCAAGTTATCTGTCATCTCAAAAAATGATTTTGGTAGTCTTCCTTCATTCGAAAACTTGGTTCTTTGTGACCGATCCATTAATGTGGAGACCACACCATTCAAATCTCCCATGCAGATAATTTTGTAATCCAAATAGTCCAATAGAGTATCATGGATTCTTTTATAAAAGTCCACTTTAGCATCATTCGGTGCGTAGATTCCCAGAATTAAGAATTTTTCTCCTTGCATGTTTATTTCTATTGCCACGTATCTTCCCTCATTGTCCTTGAAAAGTAATTTTGGATTGTACTTTTCCTTTGCGTATATCACCACTCTTTTTTTAACTTTGTCTGATGAAATAAAGTCCTGTCCCAGCTTTTTGTTCTGTAATACTCTTCTGTGGATTCTCACAACATGAGTCTCTTGCAAACAGATTACATCCAAATTTTGTTTAATCAATATATGATTTACCTGGTTCCTCTTGGCCTTTGAGTTAAGACCTCTTACATTCCACGTCAAAAACCTTAGCGCCATTTTTACTCTTTGTCAGGTATCGGTGCTGTTGCTCCCAATAGCTCTTTGTCGTCGTCCTGTTCAGGTCTAGCTGGTGGTCTTGATGACGGTAGTCCCAACCTTCCCAGAAGTGCTTCTTGTTCTTTTCCTGCGTCAAATTCCTCTGAATATTTATCCAGAAACTTTTGTTTCTCCTCCACTGATCTTATTCTTATCTTTCAATCTTTATACTTGAAGGAAAGGCCTTATGGAAACTCCCACCGGAAAAAGATTCCTTTTTTCTTCAAAACTGGTCACGTCAGTATATCTCTTCCTCAGGTCAAGGAGGAGTTGAGGGATGTCTTTAAAAAGTATAAATTGCTGGTTGCCAATCACCAAATTCGTTGCGTAATGGAGTTCCAATATTTTATCTCTATCTTCCTTGGTTCTAAATTCGATCATACAGTCATTTACAGTTTTCCTTTTCTTACTTTTCCCACCAAATCTGAATGCTCTCACCACCGTTTTATTCAGCTCCTCCTCATCCAGATCCCAAAATTCTGCCAGCTCTTCAATTTAAAAAGTTTTAAAGTCCTCTTTTTCCAGTTCTGGTAGCGATCTGATCCTCAAATTAGTCTGTCTCTCCTTCAACTCCAGCATAGCCATCCGAATCTGCAATTCCTCCTGCTGTTGATCCACTGCCTTTAATTTGACATTTTTGATAGTATTGACTTGTACTTGCACTTCTGTAAGTTGTTCCTTAGTTTGCTTTATTTCTGTTTTCATAGAACCCACCTCCTTACCCAATCTGTCAAGTGTCTGTGTATTCTGACGCACCTCCTGAGAATTTTGCTTCAATTGTTCTGTGTTAGCATTCACACTTGCTGTCAATACTGCCAGCTGTGCTAAAATTTGCTCCTCAAAAGATTTCACAGAGCCTTTTCTTTGATCCCTTCTTTTCACTGTCTGTGCTGGTGTTGTTTTATCATCATCCATTCTCAAGGTCACCCAGCTGCAGATGGTTTCCTAGGCTCTGAGAACTCCAAAAATCACTTTAAACTGTCGAAAGCACTATTTTTTATGGCCACTAGAGGGACCCTTGCTGTTCAGTCTGTAATCCCAATAGATAACCACAGAAGTCGTACTGTTTCACTTTCAGTTACAGGTGGGTAGCCGTGCTGGTATGCCATAGTCGAAACAAAATAGAAAATTCTTTCCAGTAGCACCTTAGAGACCGACTGAGTTTGTTCTTGGTATGAGCTTGGTATCTGAAGAAGTGTGCATGCACACGAAAGCTCATACCAAGAACAAACTCAGTTGGTCTCTAAGGTGCTACTGGAAAGAATTTTCTATTTTGTTTCACTTTCAGGCAAAGTCAAAAAAGTTACCAAAAGTTTTTGTACAAATCCAAAGTGTTTCAAAGTGGCTTTCTGCTCTTTCTAACCCTTCAAAGTCCTCCCAGGGCTTCCACAGGTTTCAAAGTAGCAGTAAATTCAAGTCGGAAACAATGTATCCAACAGTATACTCAGTTCTTTGCATCACAATGGCTGCCCGCAGACTGACCCGGCTTCCGTATTCCATAGGGCGCGTGGGGCATCCTCTTTCAATTTAGCCTTCAAAAACACTCTTAAGTCCCACTTTCTTGCCCCCCCACTGGGTTTTACCCCTCAGGGGGCTTGCTTTTCCCAAACTTTAAACTTTTTATAAACTTCAAAAAGTTCTCGGCTGTACATTAAGTCCCGTTACAACAGTCCTATCGCAAGCAGGGGGAGACGGACTTCCTTTTTACGTCTCCCTCCGATCCAAATCTTCTAAAATTTTCAAATAATGAATGCTCCTTACTTACAGAGTCCAAAACTTTCAAATCCAATTTAAGGAAGGATGAGGCGCTCTTAATCCGCCGGCAACGCTGCTTCACGATGTCAGGCAAGCGGTCGATTCAAGCGCCCGCGCCTACCACCTCACCCGCTCTCGGCAGCTCTTATTAGAGCTTACCGGGGGGCAAAGGAGGCGCAAAGGGCATCAGCCGAATCTCCAAGTCTGCAGAACTCTCAATCTGCAGTTTAAACGGGGCCGTATCGCAGTAACGGTACCCCAGAAGCCTGGCAACGTCGGCACCCCCCAGACTGGGAAGGAACCCTGCCGATCGGTAATGGCGCTCACCGGAAGTCCAATAGTTTATAAATTTTACCCAAAAGGTAGACCTCTATTATGATGGACTCAAATTTTGTCTTTTCAATGATTGAACTGTCTTTCTTGAATCTGGATATATGTTGAGAGTAAGCAAGCAGATTCATTGTAGAATTTTACAATTTTAAAATTCTACAAGGCAGGCTTAAATTTTAAAATTCTACAAGGCAGGCTTAAGCAGTACGTGGACCGAGAACTCCCAGAAGTGCAAGCTGGATTTTCGAAGGGGCAGAGGAACCAGAGACCAAATTGCAAACATGCGCTGGATTATGGAGAAAGCTAGAGAGTTCCAGAAAAACATCTACTTCTGCTTCATTGACTACGCAAAAGCATTTGACTGTGTCGACCACAGCAAACTATGGCAAGTTCTTAAAGAAATGGGAGTGCCTGATCACCTCATCTGTCTCCTGAGAAATCTCTATGTGGGACAAGAAGCTACAGTTAGAACTGGATATGGAATAACTGATTGGTTCAAAATTGGGAAAGGAGTACGACAAGGCTGTATATTGTCTCCCTGCTTATTTAACTTATATGCAGAATTCATCATGCGAAAGGCTGGACTGGATGAATCCCAAACCGGAATTAAGATTGCCGGAAAAAATATCAACAACCTCAGATATGCTGATGATACAACCTTGATGGCAGAAAGTGAGGAGGAATTAAAGAACCTTTTAATGAGGGTGAAAGAGGAGAGCGCAAAATATGGTCTGAAGCTCAACATCAAAAAAACTAAGATCATGGCCACTGGTCCCATCACCTCCTGGCAAATAGAAGGGGAAGAAATGGAGGCAGTGAGAGATTTCACTTTCTTGGGTTCCATGATCACTGCAGATGGTGACAGCAGTCACGAAATTAGAAGACGCCTGCTTCTTGGGAGAAAAGCAATGACAAACCTAGACAGCATCTTAAAAAGCAGAGACATCACCTTGCCGACAAAGGTCCGTATAGTTAAAGCTATGGTTTTCCCAGTAGTAATGTATGGAAGTGAGAGCTGGACCATAAAGAAGGCTGATCGCCGAAGAATTGATGCTTTTGAATTATGGTGCTGGAGGAGACTCTTGAGAGTCCCATGGACTGCAAGAAGATCAAACCTATCCATTCTTAAAGAAATCAGCCCTGAGTGCTCACTGGAAGGACAGATCCTGAAGTTGAGGCTCCAGTACTTTGGCCACCTCATGAGAAGAGAAGACTCCCTAGAAAAGACCCTGATGTTGGGAAAGATGGAGGGCACAAGGAGAAGGGGACGACAGAGGATGAGATGGTTGGACAGTGTTCTCAAAGCGACTGGCATGAGTTTGGCCAAACTGCGAGAGGCAGTGAAGGATAGGCGTGCCTGGCGTGCTCTGGTCCATGGGGTCACGAAGAGTCGGACACGACTGAACGACTGAACAACAACAACAACAACAACAACAACAACAAGCAGATTCATATTTCTCTTCTTCTTTAATACTTCAGCATGAATTTGATCTGTTCTTGAAGACGAACCATATCTTGGTACAATATATAGTCGTACATTCTCCTCTTGGCTCTAATAAAAACGTTCCAGTGGTCACATTAACAGTGCAGGAGAGGGTATTTTTGTGTTTAATGTGGTGCAACATGATTTTTGTGGTGCAGGTTGTGCCCCGGGCTATGATGTGTGATTTTCCGGTGACTTCTGGGTGGCCCAAAACAAAAAGGGTGAGGATCCATGAGGATCCGTGCTTCAGAACCAGGTTTTGGGGCCGTGGTATCACCACGAAGCGGTGGATCCGTGTTTTTGTGGTGCAGGCTGTGCCCCTGGAGATGATGTGTGATTTGACGGTGAATTTGGTGTGGCCCAATGCAAAAAGGGTGCGGATCCGTGAGGATCCGTGCTTCAGAACCACGTTTTTGGGCCGTGGTGTCGCCAGGAAGCGGTGGATCCATGATGTTTGTGTTGCAGGCTGTGCCCCTGGCTATGATGTGTCGTTTGCCGGTGAGTTTGATATGGCGCAGTGCAAAAAGGGTGTGGATCCATGAGGATCCATGCTTCAGAACCACGTTTTTGGGCCGTGGTGTCGCCAGGAAGCGGTGGATCCATGATGTTTGTGGTGCAGGCTGTGCCCCTGGCTATGATGTGTGATTTGCCGGTGAGTTTGATGTGGCGCAGTGCAAAAAGGGTGCGGATTCGTGAGGATCCGCGCTTCAGAACCCCGTTTTTGGGCCGTGGTGTCGCCAGGAAGCGGTGGACCCGTGTTTTTTGTGGTGCAGGCTGTGCCCCTGGCTTTGATGTGTGATTTGCCGGTGAGTTTGATGTGGCGCAGTGCAAAAAGGGTGCGGATTCGTGAGGATCCGCGCTTCAGAACCCCGTTTTTGGGCCGTGGTGTCGCCAGGAAGCGGTGGACCCGTGTTTTTTGTGGTGCAGGCTGTGCCCCTGGCTATGATGTGTGATTTGCCGGTGAGTTTGATGTGGCGCAGTGCAAAAAGGGTGCGGATTCGTGAGGATCCGCGCTTCAGAACCCCGTTTTTGGGCCGTGGTGTCGCCAGGAAGCGGTGGACCCGTGTTTTTTGTGGTGCAGGCTGTGCCCCTGGCTTTGATGTGTGATTTGCCGGTGAGTTTGATGTGGCGCAGTGCAAAAAGGGTGCGGATTCGTGAGGATCCGCGCTTCAGAACCCCGTTTTTGGGCCGTGGTGTCGCCAGGAAGCTTTGGACCCGTGTTTTTTGTGGTGCAGGCTGTGCCCCTGGCTTATGATGTGTGATTTGCCGGTGAGTTTGATGTGGCGCAGTGCAAAAAGGGTGCGGATTCGTGAGGATCCGCGCTTCAGAACCCCGTTTTTGGGCCGTGGTGTCGCCAGGAAGCGGTGGACCCGTGTTTTTTGTGGTGCAGGCTGTGCCCCTGGCTTTGATGTGTGATTTGCCGGTGAGTTTGATGTGGCGCAGTGCAAAAAGGGTGCGGATTCGTGAGGATCCGCGCTTCAGAACCCCGTTTTTGGGCCGTGGTGTCGCCAGGAAGCGGTGGACCCGTGTTTTTTGTGGTGCAGGCTGTGCCCCTGGCTATGATGTGTGATTTGCCGGTGAGTTTGATGTGGCGCAGTGCAAAAAGGGTGCGGATCCGTGAGGATCCGCGCTTCAGAACCACGTTTTTGGGCCGTGGTGTCGCCAGGAAGCGGTGGATCCATGATGTTTGTGTTGCAGGCTGTGCCCCTGGCTATGATGTGTCGTTTGCCGGTGAGTTTGATATGGCGCAGTGCAAAAAGGGTGTGGATCCATGAGGATCCATGCTTCAGAACCACGTTTTTGGGTCGTGGTGTCGCCAGGAAGCGGTGGATCCATGTTGTTTGTGGTGCAGGCTGTGCCCCTGGCTATGATGTGTGATTTGCCGGTGAGTTTGATGTGGCGCAGTGCAAAAAGGGTGCGGATCCGTGAGGATCCGCGCTTCAGAACCCCGTTTTTGGGCCGTGGTGTCGCCAGGAAGCGGTGGACCCGTGTTTTTTGTGGTGCAGGCTGTGCCCCTGGCTATGATGTGTGATTTGCCGGTGAGTTTGATGTGGCGCAGTGCAAAAAGGGTGCGGATTCGTGAGGATCCGCGCTTCAGAACCCCGTTTTTGGGCCGTGGTGTCGCCAGGAAGCTTTGGACCCGTGTTTTTTGTGGTGCAGGCTGTGCCCCTGGCTTTGATGTGTGATTTGCCGGTGAGTTTGATGTGGCGCAGTGCAAAAAGGGTGCGGATTCGTGAGGATCCGCGCTTCAGAACCCCGTTTTTGGGCCGTGGTGTCGCCAGGAAGCTTTGGACCCGTGTTTTTTGTGGTGCAGGCTGTGCCCCTGGCTTTGATGTGTGATTTGCCGGTGAGTTTGATGTGGCGCAGTGCAAAAAGGGTGCGGATTCGTGAGGATCCGCGCTTCAGAACCCCGTTTTTGGGCCGTGGTGTCGCCAGGAAGCGGTGGACCCGTGTTTTTTGTGGTGCAGGCTGTGCCCCTGGCTATGATGTGTGATTTGCCGGTGAGTTTGATGTGGCGCAGTGCAAAAAGGGTGCGGATTCGTGAGGATCCGCGCTTCAGAACCCCGTTTTTGGGCCGTGGTGTCGCCAGGAAGCGGTGGACCCGTGTTTTTTGTGGTGCAGGCTGTGCCCCTGGCTTTGATGTGTGATTTGCCGGTGAGTTTGATGTGGCGCAGTGCAAAAAGGGTGCGGATTCGTGAGGATCCGCGCTTCAGAACCCCGTTTTTGGGCCGTGGTGTCGCCAGGAAGCTTTGGACCCGTGTTTTTTGTGGTGCAGGCTGTGCCCCTGGCTTTGATGTGTGATTTGCCGGTGAGTTTGATGTGGCGCAGTGCAAAAAGGGTGCGGATCCGTGAGGATCCGCGCTTCAGAACCCCGTTTTTGGGCCGTGGTGTCGCCAGGAAGCGGTGGACCCGTGTTTTTTGTGGTGCAGGCTGTGCCCCTGGCTATGATGTGTGATTTGCCGGTGAGTTTGATGTGGCGCAGTGCAAAAAGGGTGCGGATCCGTGAGGATCCGCGCTTCAGAACCACGTTTTTGGGCCGTGGTGTCGCCAGGAAGCGGTGGATCCATGATGTTTGTGTTGCAGGCTGTGCCCCTGGCTATGATGTGTCGTTTGCCGGTGAGTTTGATATGGCGCAGTGCAAAAAGGGTGTGGATCCATGAGGATCCATGCTTCAGAACCACGTTTTTGGGCCGTGGTGTCGCCAGGAAGCGGTGGATCCATGATGTTTGTGGTGCAGGCTGTGCCCCTGGCTATGATGTGTGATTTGCCGGTGAGTTTGATGTGGCCCAGTGCAAAAAGGGTGAGGATCCGTGAGGATCCGCGCTTCAGAACCATGTTTTTGCGCCATTGCGGCCTCACGGAATAGTGGAAACGTGATTTTTTTGGTGCTGCCTATAGATTAGTATTTGGTGTAGAGTATCATGGTGGTTTTATTTTGTTTCAATATAAAAATCATATGAATTCATGTGGATCCATGCCTCGGATCTATGTTTTTGTGGTGCAGAACCCCGTTTTTGGGCCGTGGTGTCGCCAGGAAGCGTTGGATCCGTGTTTTTTGTGGTGCAAGCTGTGCCCCTGGCTATGATGTGTGATTTGCCGGTGAGTTTGATGTGGCCCAATGTAAAAAGGGTGCGGATCCGTGAGGATCCGTGCTTCAGAACCACGTTTTTGGGCCGTGGTGTCGCCAGGAAGCGGTGGATCCGTGTTTTTTGTGGTGCAGGCTGTGCCCCTGGCTATGTTGTGTGATTTGCCGGTGAGTTTGATGTGGCCCAGTGCAAAAAGGGTGAGGATCCGTGAGGATCCGCGCTTCAGAACCATGTTTTTGCGCCATTGCGGCCTCACGGAATAGTGGAAACGTGATTTTTTTGGTGCTGCCTATAGATTAATATTTGGTCTAGAGTATCATGGTGGTTTTGTTTTGTTTCAATATAAAAATCATATGAATTCATGTGGATCCATGCCTCGGATCTATGTTTTTGTGGTGCAGAACCCCGTTTTTGGGCCGTGGTGTCGCCAGGAAGCGTTGGATCCGTGTTTTTTGTGGTGCAAGCTGTGCCCCTGGCTATGTTGTGTGATTTGACGGTGAGTTTGATGTGGCCCAATGTAAAAAGGGTGCGGATCCGTGAGGATCCGTGCTTCAGAACCACGTTTTTGGGCCGTGGTGTCGCCAGGAAGCGGTGGATCCGTGTTTTTTGTGGTGCAGGCTGTGCCCCTGGCTATGTTGTGTCATTTGCCGTTGAGTTTGATGTGGCCCAGTGCAAAAAGGGTGAGGATCCGTGAGGATCCGCGCTTCAGAACCATGTTTTTGCGCCATTGCGGCCTCACGGAATAGTGGAAACGTGATTTTTTTTGGTGCTGCCTATAGATTAATATTTGGTCTAGAGTATCATGGTGGTTTTATTTTGTTTCAATATAAAAATCATATGAATTCATGTGGATCCATGCCTCGGATCTATGTTTTTGTGGTGCTACAGCGCAGCAAAGTGTTGGATTCCCGTTTTTTATGCTCCAGACTGTAGGCGTGGCTTCTAGATGTGATTTGACACTAAATTTTTTGCAGTTATTTGTAAAAATATGGAGGATCCATGAGGATCCGTCTAGATCCGCCTTTTACCCTTTTCCATGTGACTTTAAGGAGACTCATGGGCAAGGGGGAGAAACCAAGGCAGCCCCTCCGGAGATTTCCTCGTCCAAGATGGAGCCCTTTCTCTCAAGCGCCGCCCCACATAACTGATCACAGGACACAGTATATATGCTTGTGTGTACACACACAAAAACACACATACCAGCCCCCTCACGTGTTTTATTGCGGAGGCCAAAGCCCTCGCGGTCCCATGGATTTGGCTCCAATGCTGCACGCCCCCCCCCCCGAACCAGGGAACTGTGGAGGTGGAAGGGAACCCGAGGGTCATCTAGAGCATCCCCCCGCAATGCAGGGGTCTCAAGGAAAGCATCTGCCAACGACCCCACTGGGAGTCCCCCCCTTCTCAAGAGGCACCCACTTCCGAGCCCCCCAAACAGCCCGCTCACCCCCCAGGGGTCATGGGTGTGTGTGGGGGTGCTGGGACCTCAGAGGCCTTCCCCCCACCCACCCAGGGGGTCCTCCCATTCATCTCTCAGCCCCCCAATCGCCTACTCGGCACCCCGCGTCGCCCCAGAGCCTCCCCCCTTCGCCCAAAGGACTCACCGCCCCAGAAGCCTCCCAAGACAAGCGGAAAGAGGAGACGAGGCGGAAGGACGGAGAGAGGGGCCTTTCCCAGGCCGCTCTAGGCAACCGGGCTCTCTCGCTCCCCTTAACCCTTACGTGGCCTTGCCGCTCGGGGATTACCTGCCCAGGGGGAAACTGCGCAAGGCACCGGGAGGGATCCGGATCCCGCCACGTTCAGGGCAGGACATGGCAACGCTCAGCTAGGCTCCCACGCTGGGAAAGGAGCATATACAGGGGGGGGGGCGAGCTCCTAGGGGAGCGATGGCATATTGGAGGGGCGATAGGTGGGATGGCTCAGTGGGTACAGCATGAGGCTCACCATCTCAGAGTTGCGGGTTGGAGACCCATGTTGGGCAAAAGAGGTTGGACTAGATGGGGGGGGGACAGGGCCAGGCTACAAGTCCTCCAGCCCAATCGGGGGCAATTGGAATTACAAGAACAACTGGGGAACGGTACAGTTGGAAGGGGATCTCCAAGGGTCATCCAGCCCAACCCCACTGTGATGCTGGAATCGCCACGGAAGCATCCATGAGAGACAGCCTCCACCTGCCAGTCTGCACCCTCCTGGTCCGCCGAGGTGGCCATGCTGTGGCCCCCTTTCAAAGCAAGAGGTTCTCTCCCTGGGGGGAAGAGGGTGAGATGGAGGTAGCCGATGCAACTCTGTGGGAGGAAAGGGAATATTCTCCCCACCCCACCAAACCTCGCCTGTGCCAGCCTCCAGACATGGGCGTAGTCCATATAAATCCTGGCTATGCCCAGGCCTCCACACTGGAGGTGGGCTCTCCCAAAAGGACCCAACGAGGCGAGATGCAGAAGACGGCCACGTCCTGAAGAAGGGGCTGCATCATCTACCCTGGTGTTGAGAGAGGCTGTGGAGTGGAGTGGTTGGAGACGCCTGTTCTGCCCTCCTTCCCTTTGTGCCCAAGCCCACTCCTTTCCCTCCGTGGGGAATGTGCGCTTCCTTTATTCCTGTATTGAAGGGAGAGGAGGACTGGGAAAAGCTTGGAAAGGCGGAGGAGAGGAGGGGAACAAAATTTGGAGTTTGTCCATGCCTGATCTATGGGGTTGCTTGGTTTCTTAGCTATTATGGTATGTATCTTTGTGTTTCTATATTGTAAACCACCGTGATCTAGAAATTTAATAAATAATAAGGGCGGTCTAGAAATTTAATAAATAATAACAATAGATGAGATCCCAGGGTTTCTGCACACATCCCAAGGGGAAAGCTCCATTAAAACCCATGGGATCTGCACCTGAGTAAACACGCACCATGCTCCTCAGCTCCAATCTGCAATGTGAGCATTGCTATAGGGTTGCATCTGCCCTCTGCTCACTCCTGCATGCAATGTGGGAAGAACAGTAACTTTTTTCAAGGTATCCACATCCTGCAATGTGTAGTGTAAAAAAGAGGAAGAAAAGTCTCTGTGTGGCCCAGGTTCTTCATGAAAAGCAATCTTAAGTTTGAATCCAAAACTGCTGGCTTAGCTAGGCGCCACATAGCACCTCAAAACTAGGTTACCTGCACAATTACAGAACGTTTAGGCACTCTTTTTTGTATAAAAAGATTACAAAGCTGAAAATGAACAAACCCTAGCTAAAACCTCATGTTCATTTTTCATATGGTTTTGTATCGAGCAGCAGGAGGCCTGGCACCTAGTTCAGCGGGAACGTTTACCTAAACAGTCCTAAAAGCATATACCTGAGCATGCAACCTAAGCCAACCTAAGTGTTCGAAAGCACATCACTGCAAGTAGATAAATAGGTACCGCTCCAGAGGGAAGGTAAACGCCATTTCCATGTGCTGCTCTGGCATTTGTCACGGTCCTCTGTGTGCCAGGAGCCGTTTACTCATGCTGTGCACATGACCTTTGTCAAAAATGTTGTTATCAGTGAGAAAATTAACCACCACCTTAATCCCAATACTTTCTAAAATTTACTGTTATGGGGGTTGGGGAGAGAGAGAACACTGGACCTTATGCCAAACACTGGATGCCCCATTCTCAAGAGACAGTGTTCTCACATTTCTCTCCGGTGTGAATTATCTGGTGCTTTGTATAACTCGCACTGAAGGTAAAACATTCCCCCCACACGGTTCGTTTATATGGTTTCCCCCCCATGTGGGCTCTCTGGTGGACGACCAAGGTAGACTTGTCAGCATAACATTTCCCACTCAGGGCACTTATGGTTTCTCTCCCCTGTACGGATTTTCCAATGATTCACGAGGTGTGAGTCGCGTTGAAAACATTTTCCACACATGGTGCACTCTTAAGGATTCTCTCCAGTGTGGATTCTATTGTGTACCAAAGCGTTTGAGCGGTAAGCAAAACTTTTCCCACACTCCATGCATTTGTATGGTTTCTCTCCAGTGTGGGATCTCTGGTGGGTCACAAGGTAAGCTTTTAGAGAGAAACATTTTCCACACTCCCAGCATTCATAAGGTTTCTCCCCAGTGTGGGATTTCTGGTGGATCACAAGATTAACTTTTTTTAAAAAAAAAACGTTGCCACACTCCCTGTATTCATAAGGTTTCTCCCCAGTGTGGGATCTCTGGTGGATCACCAATTTAGAGTTGGCAGCAAAACACTTCCCACAGTCCATGCACTTGTAAGGTTTCTCCCCGGCATGAACTCTCTGGTGGATCCTAAGGTTTTCTGAGCAGGTAAAAGTCTTCTCGCACTCAGGGCATTTGTAGGCCTTCTCCCCTTTGTGGATCCTCTTGTGTCTCACCAGTTGGCACCATACAGCAAACTTTTTCCCACACCAGTCATTTGTGCGGTTTGTGTCCATGATGGACTCTCTGGTGTTTGACAAGATCAAGTTTCCGAGTAAAACACTTCCCACACAGATTACAAATGTTCTTTTCCCTGAAGTCATTTCCTGGGACAAATGGTAAACAGGAAAATGAGGCCGTGAACTTTGGAAACAAGGAATATTTGTGTTGTTCATCTATGGAACTCAATGCTGCACAAGATCAGAAAGGGGGTGTGTATGCATTCTGGCAGGGGCTGGAATCAGCTGACTTGCCCAACCCTCCTGTCCTGGGAACCTTTAAGGAGCTATGGCAAAAAGGACTGGGAAGTATAAAACATCTTCTTTTAAGGAGGAGTGGGGCTCCCATGTACCACGTGGTCTGATTATTTTGGGATGTGAAATCAGCACATATTTTGACCCGACCCAGGGCTCTTTTCCAGCCAGAATTCAGTTCCAGCAGCTTTCAGGTGGGTGCCATTGCCATTCTAAGAGAACAAGGGAGGTGTTCATGGTGAGTTCTAGGAAAAATGCACTTCCCTGACCTATTGGTAAGCTTCTTGCTCACTTAAAATCTGACATATATGTTAAATGAACTATTACTCATTAGATATTATTCTTACACAGAGGGATAACTTATTTTTTATTGTGTGGCATGGCTATGTTACCACAGTACATAGCATACTGTACTGTGAAGCTTACATAGGTACAAAGTAAGACATTGCTCCGCTGAGTTCTCGGCTTCCATTTTCTGCCAAAAGAGACCACTAGTTTCCAGCAATGAGTCATCATTTAGCCCAGGGTTTTCCAAACCGGGTTCTCCAGCTGTTTGTGGACTACAACTCCCATCATCCCTAGTTAGCGGACCAGTGGTCAGAAATGATGGGAACTGTAGTCCAAAAACAACTGGAGACCCAAGTTGGGAAACCCTGATTTAGCTGAAACCCTCAAAACGGAAACATCCCACAATTTGTTGGAGACAAACCTATGCTGTCTAATGCAAACTTCTCTTTATATCATTTCAATTACAATTCATTCAAACACCGCATCTTATACAGATCAAACACATATATTTAACACTGTGCATCAGCCAGTATTATTGATTGTGAAACTTATTAAAGTTCAAAATGCAAAGCTACACGTGATCAGATTAGCTCTTATTTTAAGAAGATGGGGGTTAGTTTGTGGTATTCATGTAGGATTAGATGAGAAGTGATACATTGTCTTAGACATTGTGCGAGTGAGCAAAAGACATTCCGATATCCATATGTGATTGTGCTGAGTGTAACGTTCCTTGCTGGTCTATGTTCAAGATATGATTTCTTATGACCAATTCTACATGACCTGACATTGGCAAGAAATTGGCTGTTCCTATTGGCTGCCTTAAGCTTCCATTACCGTGAGACGAGAGAGTCACGTCTCTCCTTTAGTTAAGTGTTGCTGTTTAATTTACAACTGGCTGGTAAGAATGTATCCTTTTGATAACCTCAGAGCATCTGTCCCTTTGAAGTAGTGTCAATATGGCAGAGATGTGCCATGGATGGTTGTCCTTCACTTCCTCCTATCAATCGCCTGTACTTTCTTCTACCTGATCTTTGGAATGCTAATAGACCGTAGCTAGGGAAGTTTAGTTCCTGGAAATAACCATTCTGCAAGGTTCAAAGAGTCTTTGTTCTCATCCTATCCTCATGGGTTCTTTGGGGGGCTGCGTTGGAAGATTGTGATTGGCTCATTTGCATTCTGTTTCATGTGTGAATAAAAGTGTCTGGGTAGAGAGAGAGAGGAGGTTTTTCGCTCCACTCTTGTCTCCCAGTCAGGCTTGCTGGTCAAGACCTTGTCTGTCTTTCTTGAACTCACGCAAAGTGGCTTAAGCAGAACGCCACATTAGCAAATTGATGGAAGTGTGGATTCTGACTAAACATCAGGAAGAACTTTCAAACAATAAAAGCTTTTCAACAGGGGAACAAACCTTGTTTGTGGACTCCCCATCATTGCTTAAAATTCTCCAAAGGCCACGTGTCCTGGCTTCTTCCAAAGGCCATCTATCATGGATTCTTCTGTTTAGATTTTAGCATTACAGGCGGTTGGAATAGATGTCCCTTGGGGCCCTTCCCATTCTACAACTTTATGGCTCTATATTTTATGTGATTAGAGTGAAATGTGAGTGAAAATTCTTCCACACTCCATATATTTAAAATGTTTCTCCTATGTGAATTGCTTATGAATATGGACATTCCGCTTTCACTGAAGTTCTTTCCACAATGCGTGCATTTAAATGGTTTCTTCCTGGTGTGAATTTGATGTCAAGGTGTGATTACTAGCTGAACCACCTTCCACACTGCACACATTTCAATGCTTTTTTATCCTGTGTGAGTTTGTTGATGTTTTCTAAGTGTTCCTCTTTGACTGAAGCTCTTCCCACACTCCGAACAGTTAAAGGGTTTCTCCCCTGTGTGAATTCGTAGATGCCTTTTAAGTTTGTCACTTTCAGTGAAGCAGTTTCCGCACTCCATACATTTAAATGGTTTCTCCCCTGTGTGAATTCGGAGATGTCTTTTAAGTTTGCCACTTTCAGTGAAGCAGTTTCCGCACTCCATACATTTAAATGGTTTCTCCCCTGTGTGAATTTGGAGATGTCTTTTAAGTTTGTCACTTTCAGTGAAGCAGTTTCCGCACTCCATACATTTAAATGGTTTCTCCCCTGTGTGAATTCGTAAATGTTTTACATGGCTTCCGCGATCGCTGAAAGTCTTCCCACACTCTGTACATTTAAATGGCTTCTCCCCTGTGTGAGTTCGCTGGTGTGTAGTAAGGTGATGATTCGCCCGGAAAAACTTTCCACACTCCATACATTCATATGGTTTCTCCCCTGTGTGAGTTCGCTGGTGTAAAGTAAGGCAATGATTCCACCTGAAACACTTTCCACACTCAAAACATTCATATGGTTTCTCCCCTGTGTGAGTTCGCTGGTGTGAAGTAAGTTCATTATTCCACCTGAAACACTTTCCACACTCCTTACATTCAAATAGCTTCTCCCCTGTGTGAGTTCGCTGGTGTGAAGTAAGGTGATGATTCCACCTGAAACATTTTCCGCACTCCATACATTTGAATGGCTTCTCCCCTGTGTGAATTCTTTGATGTGAACTAAGTGATGCACGATCAATGAAGCACTTTCTGCACTCCAAACATTCAAAAGGTTTCTGCCCTGTGTGAGTGAGTTGGTGCTTTGTACAGTTTCCACTTTGAGCGAAACTCCTTCCGCACTCCAAACATTTAAAAGGTTTCTCCCCTGTGTGAGTGAGTTGGTGTTTAGTGAAGTTCCCACTTTGACTGAAGCTCTTTCCGCACTCCAAACATTTAAAAGGTTTCTCCCCTGTGTGAGTTCGCTGGTGTGTTGTAAGGTGTACTTTCCGGCTGAACAACTTTTCACATTTCATACATTTAAATGGTTTCTCCTTTGTGTGAGTTTGCTTATGAGAAGTAAACTCTGTGTTCTGGATGAAGCACTTTCCACACTCCATACATTTAAATGGTTCCTTCAATAAAATTCCAGGTGACTTCTTGGAATTCTGACTATTGTTTCCATCAGCTGCTTGGGGAGGAAAGAAAATCCCGTTAGGCTTCCAAGGAATTGGCAGAAGTAACATAACACTCATCTGGTGCAAACAGCACCTCTTATTTCAGTATCTCTTACGTTCTCCCTTTTCATGTTCCAATTTTTTAGGAATACACCTAAAATAATGTCAAAATATAGTAATGCCAGGTGCAGCAAATGAAAATTTTCCTTTTTTCCCTGGCCTTTGCCGAATTAAATCATCTCTGTCTCTTTAAATTGTGTGTGTGGGTGTACTGTTTTGGTTGTTACGATGTAATGTATTTTTCTTTTTTAATATTGTAAACCGTGCAGTGATGCTTAGATGACGGATGTTATATGAACAATTCTATGTAGACTTGGAAGAGACCCCGAGGGTGCCCTTCTCCAAACTTCTGCAATGCAGCAATCTCGACTTAAGCATCCAACCTCTGCTTAAAAGCCTCCAAAGAAGGAGAATCCACCACTTTCAGAGGGTGTCTGTTCCTAACTTCCTCAGCTATTCCTCATAAGGCTTGGCTTCCAGTCCCTTGATCATGTTAAGCTTGTGGTCTACTAAGGCCCTGAGACATGTGCTACTGGCAAGCCAGGTGTCCTCCATCTTATATATGTGCAGCTGGTTCTTCTGGCCTCATTGTAGAAGCTGATATTCACTCCCCACTGAAATTCATTTTTGCCCAGTACTCCGATCTCTTATGGTAATATTGAATCTCTTGCTTTGACATAATCTGCACATTGGATGAGCAGCCATCCCCTCAATTCCTTCATCTAAGTTGTTTATAAAGACGTTGAACAACAACAGACTCAAGACTTCCATTATTTTTTACCTCTCTTGTACGCCCAAGCTCATTCTTATCTTTCGTCTGCATGATCTTAGCCTTGTTACTGCTGGCTACTCATTTATACTCTTCCTTCCGTTTCTTATGCCTGCCTTTCTTAAATTTCAGCTCATCTTTATGCAGCCACATCTGCTTCCTTATGTTCCTCCCACTTATCTTTCTTCTTGGACTAGGATAGGGGTGCAGCTGGAGCCCCCAACTGAAGCCACGCCACTATGGCCACCTGAGCCTCAAAGGACAGCAATGGATGCAGAAGTCCCTCCAAGCAACAAGCCTCCTCTTTCAGAGGGAATGTAACCCCATCCGGAGCAGGCAACCTCCCAGCCATTCAGTCTAGAGAACCACCCATTAACTGGGCCTCTGTCTTATCAGGATTCAGCTTCAGTTTGTTGGCTCTCATCCAGCCCGTTACCGAGGCAAGACAGTGGTCTAGCACACCTGCTGCCTCACGTGTAGATGTAAACAAGAAATAAGGCTGAGTGTCACCAGAATATTGCTGACAACGTACTCCAAACCTCTGGGTAACTCCACTTAGTGGTATCATGTAATGTTGCACAGCATAGGGGATAAAATCGTACCCTGAGGAATCCCACATTGAAGGTTCCACAGGGCTGAAGAATAGTCTCCAAGCAACACCCTCTGGAAACAACCATCCAAGTAAGATGGGAACCACCACAAAGAGGTGTCACACACCCCCTAACGCAAACAGCTGCTCTAGAAGGATACCATGGTAGATGGAATCAAAAGCCGCTGAGAGGTCAAGGAGAATTAGTAGGGACACAGCTCTGCTGTCTCTTTCCCAACAGAGGTCATCATACAAGGCAACCAAAGCAGTTTCTGGGCCAAAACTGGGCCAAAATCCAATTAAAATGGATCTAGAAAATCAGCTCCCTCCAAGACCACCTGGATCTTGTCTGCAACCCCGCGGTCAAGAACCTTGTCCAGGAAGGGGAGATCAGCAACTAGCCAGGAGTCCTGCAGAGGAAATAGCACCTAAAATTCAAATGCCTGGGGAAAGGTTTTCCTCTTCTCCATCTATTGATCCATCCGTGTCCCCAACTCCATTCCCCTGGAACTCACCAGATCTCGCTGAGGGTCCTGGGAGGGAACATTTGAAGGTTGTGGGAGACAGCCTGACCAGGTCAACTGTCCATCTTCCTCGTTCCATCAGGAGCTCAGAAGCTGCAGGTTCTTGGGTGGGAGGCAGAAACAAAGGGAGCCTGAAGGGATTTTCCTTGTTTCCACTCTCCATCCCTCCATCCCCCCATCTCCATTCCCTGCCACTCACCAGATCTCTCTGAGGGTTCTGCAGGGGAACAGTCATAGGTTGTGGGAGACAGCCTGACCAGGTCAACTGTCCATCTTCCTCCTTCCATCCTTACTAGGTTTGCAGGTTCAGTCGCTTTGGTCCTTCCTGAGGAGCTCAGAAGCTGCAGGTTCCTGGGAGGGAAGAAGAAGCAAAGGGAGCCTCAGAGGCCCTGCAGGGATTCTCCTGCGCAAAACATTCTGCAGCCTCTAGAGAAGCTCAAATGGGGTACCCCCCTTCCCAACAGGAGCCCCATTTTTAAAGTTTGGTTATACCAATTCAATCCTTCCTCTCCCTGCCGGGGCTTACTTATGAGTAAATGTGCACAGGGCTGCTTTCTGACACCCAGAAACATGCACCAGGTGAGAGACTTGGGAGAAGGCTGCTCCCTTCCCACCCTCCCTTCAGCCTGGGCTATCTTGACTTTTCTGCTTACTTGGGGGGGGGGGTTCCCTTCCAGCCCCCACCCAAACATTTCTCCTTCTCCACCCACAACCCCCTGGAACTCAGCACACCACTCCCAGCCTCGGATAGTGATGTGATGATCATATGTAGGAATAGAGATCCAGCCTCTTTTAAACTATTTTGCAGAGCTCAAAGTTTAAACAAGTTGTGACATCTTGGGAGGGAGGGTAGCCCCAGACCCCTGCAGAGAGACTGACACAAGTGGACCTTTGGTCTAATTCAGTGTCATGCAGCATCCTACCTGGGAGCCCCCAGTCCCTGAGGGAGAAGCAGTTTCCAAGTAGGACGGGGGGGGGAGGAATTCAGACCCCCCTCCCACCCTTATGGATGTGACTTTAAGGAGACTCCTGTGCAAGGGGGAGAAACCAAGGCAGCCCATCAGATTTCTTCATCCAAGATGGAGCCCTTTCTCTCCAGCCCCGCCCCACATAACTGATCACATGACACAGTATATATGTGTTTCCGTTGTGTACACACACACACACACACACACACACAGACCAGACCCTTAAAATGTTTTATTGTGGTGGCCAAAGCCCTCACAGCCCCATGGAGTTGACTCCTACGCTCCACCCCCCCAAAAACAGAACTGTGGAGCTGAAAGGTGCCCCGAGGGTCATCTAGAGCAGTGTTTTTCAACCACTGTTCCGCGGCACCTGGTGTGCCGTGGGAAAATTGTTTATTTGATTCCTATTCAAGAGAATTACTTTATATATAGTCAATATAGGCACAGAGTTATTTTTTTTAACATTTTCTAATGGTGGTGTGCCTCGTGATTTTTTTCATGAAAAAAGTGTGCCTTTGCCCCCAAAAAAGTTGAAAAACACTGATTTAGAGCACACACACCCCCCGGAATGCAGGGGTCGCAAGGAAAGCATCTGCTAAAGATGGATGCCTACCCTCTTTCCCCACTTGGAGCACCACAAAACTGATCACATGACACAGTGTGTGTATGTGTGTGTGTATATATATATATATGTGTGTGTGTGTGTGTGTGTGTGTGTGTTGTGTATACACACAGAGAGACAGAGAAAACACAGAGAGAGAGAGAGAGAGAGAGACCAGCCCCCTCACGTGTTTTATTGTGGAGGCCAAAGCCCTCGCGGTTCCCATGGATTTGGCTCCAATGCTGCACGACCCCCCCCCAGAACCAGGGAACTGTGGAGGTGGAAGGGAACCCGGGGGTCATCTAGAGCATCCTCCCGCAATCCAGGGGTCTCAAGGAAAGCATCTGCCAAAGATGGATGCCCACCCTCTTTCCCCACTTGGAGTCCCCCCTTCTCAAGGGACACCCACTTCCGAGCCCCCCAAACAGCCCGCTCACCCCCCAGGGGTCATGGGTGTGTGTGTGGGGGGTGCTGGGACCTCAGAGGCCTTCCCCCCACCCACCCAGGGGGTCCTCCCATTCATCTCTCAGCCCCCCAATCGCCTACTCGGCACCCCGCGTCGCCCCAAGAGCCTCCCTCCTTCGCCCAAAGGACTCACCGCCCCAGAAGGCCTCCCAAGACAAGCGGAAAGAGGAGACGAGGCGGAAGGACGGAGAGAGGGGCCTTTCCCAGGCCGCTCTAGGCAACCGGGCTCTCTCGCTCCCCTTAACCCTTACGTGGCCTTGCCGCTCGGGGATTCCTGCCCAGGGGGAAACTGCGCAAGGCACCGGGAGGGATCCGGATCCCGCCACGTTCAGGGCAGGACATGGCAACGCTCGGCTAGGCTCCCACGCTGGGAAAGGAGCATATACAGGGGGGGGGCGAGCTCCTAGGGGAGCGATGTCATATTGGAGGGGCGATAGGTGGGATGGCTCAGTGGGTACAGCATGAGACTCATCATCTCAGAGTTGCGGGTTGGAGACCCATGTTGGGCAAAAGAGGTTGCACTAGATGAGGGGGGCACAGGGCCAGGCTACAAGTCCTCCGGCCCAATCGGGGGCAAGTGGGCTTACAAGAACAGAACCGGGGAACGGTACAGTTGGAAGGGGATCTCCAAGGGTCATCCAGCCCACCCCGCTGTGATGCTGGAATTGCCGCGCAAGCATCCACGAGAGATGGCCTCCACCTGCCAGTCTGCACCCTCCTGGTCCCTGGTTGCCATGCTGTGGCCCCCTTTCAAAGCAAGAGGTTCTCTCCCTGGGGGAAGAGGGTGGGATGGAGGTAGCCGATGCAACTCTGTGGGAGGAAAGGGAATATTCTCCCCTCCTCACCCCACCAAACCTCGCCTCTGCCAGCCTCCAGACATGGGCATAGACAGAGGGAATCTGCAACCCCTCCCCCGCAATCAAGTAAATAAATGAATAAAAAAGACTTCACTTAAGTGACAGATCTCATTGCAGACAGCTTGGCTCTGCCTCCCCCCCCCAATATAAATCCGGTGGTGTAAAAATTTAATAAATAATAATAATAGATTAGATCTCTGAGTTTCAGAAATAACTCAGAAATAACGCTTCAGGTTGAGAACTTTGCTTCAGGATAAGAACGGAAATTGTGTTCTGGCGGCGCAGCGGCAGTGGGAGGTCCCATTAGCTAAAGTGGTGCTTCAGGTTAAGAACAGACCTCCGGAACAAATTAAGTACGTAACCAGAGGTACCACTGTACCGGGTTCAGATGGACCAGTTGAAAGCGAAGTCTGGTTGTGATGATATGGTTGTGCTGTCTGACTGGTGTTTGTGAAGCATTTGAGAAGGAGAAAAGTAAGAAACAGACCACTTTCCTCTGTGTGTGGGGACAGTGGAAGCTCACAAGATTTTGTCAGGATAGTAGGAGTCAAACACCAGAAAGTTTCATCCAAGTTACATGAGCTTATTACTAGAGGTTTCTTGAGCTTCATAGATGCTTATAGAGTGATGGAGTCTTTATTTGCTATGGCAATAACAGTGTTGGTGTCGCCTGCCAAGCCAGGAGAGGCAGGGATGGAGCTTAAATGATATCTACACCTGCCTTCCTCCTCCTCCAGCAGCAGAGAGGGCTCAGTCTTGGATCGTGGCAAGTTGCAAAATGCACCTAGTCCTTAGGGCATTTCAAATGCTGCTCTTGCCCCTAGACAAATGAAGCACCATACCTGGGACTCAGGTATAATAGAATCATAGAGTTGGAAGAGACCACAAGGGCCATCCAGTCCAACCCCCTGCCAAGCAGGAAACACCATCAAAGCATTCCTGACAGATGGCTGTCAAGCCTCCGCTTAAAGACCTCCAAAGAAGGAGACTCCACCACACTCCTTGGCAGCAAATTCCACTGTCAACAGCTCTTACTGTCAGGAAGTTCTTCCTAATGTTTAGGTGGAATCCTACTAAACAATAGTGTTGTTGTTTTTTGTTTTTAAGCGAGTTAAATGCATTATAACACTGTGACACCAGATGGCGCTGTGGAGTTCCATCTTTCGCCAACGTGATTTCCCACTATGAACGTTTTACAACACGTTTTCCTGAAACTTTTTTGATGTGTCTAGATGCAGCATAGATCTCAGGACTGTTGTGCTGGAGAAATTTGAAAGGGGTTCTTCGAATGAAGCTCTCCCACCCAGAAAACAAAAAGACAAGAAAATAATGAAGGCTCCAAGTGAAAAGACAGGCCTTTATTGAACTACAAATGCACAAAGGGACAGCCTCAAAAATGAGGAGGATGTGAAGAAACACACCTAAAGCTATGTTCAATATACACTTCTAGATTACATTCATGATTTCATTTCACCATCAAAGGATTCCAGCAATCTGAGTAGTTGCAACCCACTGTCACCATCCTGAACCCATCAAATATCACACAGCTCTTCCGATCAGCTCTCATCATAATATCATGGCTTTGTTTGTTGAGACACTAATTTTCCTATGGGGGGGGGAGCACTGGGCCTTATGCCAAACATTGGGTGCCCCATTCTCAAGTGACAGTGTTCTCACATTTCTTTCCAGTGTGGATTATCTGGTGCTTTCTACAACTCGCACTGCAAGTAAAACATTCCCCACACACGGTGCACTTATATGGCTTCTCCCCCGTGGGGGCTCTCTGGTGGACCACCAAGGTAGACTTGTCAGCATAACATTTCCCACACTCAGGGCACTTATGATGTCTCTCCCCTGTGTGGATTTTCCGATGTTTCACAAGGTGTGAGTTGCGTTGAAAACATTCTCCACACACGGTGCACTCGTAAGGTTTCTCTCCAGTGTGGACTTTCTGCTGTTGCCTGAGGGAAGATTGGGTGGCAAACCATTTCCCACAGTCTGTGCATTTATAGGATTTCTCTCCAGTGTGGATTCTATTTTGTACCAAAGCGTTTGAGCGGTAAGCAAAACTTTTCCCACACTCGATGCATTTGTATGGTTTCTCTCCAGTGTGGACTCTCTGGTGGGTAATCAAATCAGAATTGTCAGCAAAGCCCTTCCCACAGTCCGTACACTTGTAAGGTTTCTCTCCCAGGTGGACTCTCCGGTGGTGAGACAAGAGGTGAGCTTTTCGAGAAAGACATTTGCCACACTCTAGGCATTTGTAAGGTCTGTCCAGTGTGGGATCTCTGGTGGATCAAAAGGCCAGCTTTTTCAGGAAAACATTTGCCACATTCTATGCACTTGTAAGTTTTCTCTCCAGTGTGGGATCTCTGGTGGCACCTGAGGGAAGATTGTTCGGCAAACCATTTGCCACACACTGTGCACTCATAGGATTTCTCCCCAGTGTGGGATCTCTGGTGGATCACAAGGTTAGTTTGTTGAGAAAATTGTTTGCCACACTCTATGCACTTGAAAGGTTTCTCTCCAATATGGGATCTCTGCTGGGTCACAAGATAAGCTTTTAGAGAAAAACCTTTGCCACACTCCCCACATCCATAAGGTTTGGCAGCAAAACACTCCCCAGTGTGGAGGTTTCTCCCCGGCATGAACTCTGGTGGATCCTAAGGTTTTCTGAGCAGGCAAAAGTCTTCTCACACTCAGGGCATTTGTAGGCCTTCTCCCCTTTGTGGATCCTCTTGTGTCTCACTAGTTGGCACTTCCAGTACGTTTCCGAGCACATTTCAAAGTGTTGCTGCTGACCTTTAAAACCCTAAAAGGCCTTGGTCCTGTATACCTGAAGGAGCGTCTCCACCCCCATCGTTCAGCCCGGACACTGAGATCCAAGCGCCGAGGGCCTTCTGGCGGTTCCCTCACTGCGAGAAGCAAAGCTACAGGGAACCAGGCAGAGGGCCTTCTCGGTAGTGGCGCCCGCCCTGTGGAACGCCCTCCCATCACAGGTCAAGGGAATAAACAACTACCTGACATTCAGAAAATACCTGAAGGCAGCCCTGTTTAGGGAAGTTTTTAATGTGTGACATTTTAATGTATTTTTAATCTTTGTTGGAAGCCGCCCAGAGTGGCTGGGGGGACCCAGCCAGATGGGCGGGGTACAAATAAAATAACAACAACAACAACCGTAGAGCAAACTGTTTCTCACACTGCAGGCATTTGTGCGGTTTGTGTCCATGATGGACTCTCTGGTGTTTGACAAGATCAAGTTTCCAAGTAAAACACTTCCCACACAGATTACAAATGTTCTTTTCCCTGAAGTCATTTCCTGGGACAAATGGTAAACAGGAAAATAAGGCCGTGAACTTTGGAAACAAGGAATATTTGTGTTGTTCATCTATGGAACTCAATGCTGCACAAGATAAGAAAGGGGTTACGTATGCTTTCTGGCAGGGGCTGGAATCTGCTGACTTGCCCAACCCTCCTGTCCTGGGAATCTTTAGGGAGCTACGGCCAAAAGGACTGGGAAGTATAAAACATCTTCTTTTAAGGAGGAGTGGGGCTCCCATGTAGCAATTGGTCTGATTATTTTGGGATGTGAAATCAGCACATATTTTGACCTGACCCAGGGCTCTTTTCCAGCCAGAATTCAGTTCCAGCAGCTTTCAGGTGGGTGCCATTGCCATTCTAAGAGAACAAGGGAGGTGTTCATGGTGAGTTCTAGGAAAACGGCACTTCCCTGACCTATTGGTAAGCTTCTTACTCACTTAAAATCTGACATATATGTTTAGGTAAAAATTATTTTTTGAGTAAAAATTCCTACAAACTCCATGTATTTAAAATGTTTCTCCTATGCTAATTTGCTTATGAATATGAACATTCCACTTTCACTGAAGCTCTTTCCACAATGCATGCATTTAAATGGTTTCTTCCTGGTGTGAATTTGATGTGAAGGTGTGGTTACTAGCTGAACCACTCTTCACACTGCACACATTTAAATGCTTTTTTATCCTGTGTGCGTTTGTTGATGTTTTCTAAGCGTTCTTCTTTCACTGAAGCTCTTCCCACACTCCAGACAGTTAAATGGTTTCTGTCCTGTGTGAGTTGTCTGATGTAAAGTAAGGGTTGTCTTCCGTGTGAAGCTCTTTCCACACACCGTGCATTTAAAGGGTTTCTCCCCTGTGTGAATTCGTAGATGTTTTTTAAGGTTTTCACTTTGAGTGAAGCAGTTTCCGCACTCCATACATTTGAATGGTTTTTCTCCTGTGTGAATTCGGAGGTGTGTTCTATAGCTTCCAGATTCAGCAAATGTCTTTCCACACTCCATACATTTAAATGGTTTCTCCCCTGTGTGAATTCGTAAATGTTTTACATGGCTTCCACGATCGCTGAAAGTCTTCCCACACTCTGTACATTTAAATGGCTTCTCCCCTGTGTGAGTTCGCTGGTGTGTAGTAAGGCAATGATTCCATCTGAAACATTTTCCACACTCCAAAACATTCATATGGTTTCTCCCCTGTGTGAGTTCTCTTATGTAAAGTGAGGGTTGACTTCAGGCTAAACCACTTCCCACACTCCTTACATTCATATGGTTTCTCCCCTGTGTGAATTCGTAGGTGTTTTACATGGCTTCCACTATCAGTGAAAGTCTTTCCACACTCCATACATTTAAAGGGTTTCTCCCCTGTGTGAGTTCGCTGGTGTATAGTAAGGTGATTATTCATTCGGAAACACTTTCCACACTCCATACATTTGAATGGCTTCTCCCCTGTGTGAATTCTTTGATGTGAACTAAGGGATGCACGATCAATGAAGCTCATTCCGCACTCCACACATTTAAAAGGTTTCTCCCCTGTGTGAGTGAGTTGGTGTTTTGTAAGGTTCCCACTTTGACTGAAGCTCTTTCCGCACTCCAAACATTTAAAAGGTTTCTCCCCTGTGTGAATCCGTTGATGTTTTCTATAGGTTCCAGAATCAGCAAATGTCTTTCCACACTCCATACAATGAAATGGCTTCTCCCCTGTGTGCGTTCGCTGGTGTGCTGTAAGGTGTTCTTTCCGGCTGAACAACTTTTCACATTTCATACATTGAAATGGTTTCTCCTTTGTGTGAGTTTGCTTATGAGAAGTAAACTCTGTGTTCTGGATGAAGCACTTTCCACACTCCATACATTTAAATGGTTCCTTCAATAAAATTCCAGGTGACTTCTTGGAATTCTGACTATTGTTTCCATCACGTGCTTGGGGAGGAAAAAAAATCCCGTTAGGCTTCCAAGGAATTGGCAGACATAACATAACACACATCTGGTGCAAACAGCATCTCTTATTTCAGTATCTCTTAGGTTCTCCCTTTTCATATTCCAATTTTTTAGGAATACACCTAAAATAATGTCAAAATATTGTAATACCAGGTGCTACAATCTGGGCAGCAAATGAAAACTTTCCTCTTTCCCCTGGCCTTTGCCTAATTAAATCATCTTTGTCTCTTTAAATTGTGTGTGTGGGTGTACTGTTTTGGTTGTTACAATGTTATGTATTTTTCTTTTTTAATATTGTAAACCGTGCAGTGATGCTTAGATGACGGATGTTATATGAAGAATTCTATGTGGACTTGGAAGAGACCCCGAGGGTCCTCTTGTCCAAGAAGGGGAGATCAGCAACTAGCCAGGAGTCCTGCAGAGGAAATACCACCTAAAATTCAAATGCCTGGAAAAGGTTTTCCTCTTCACCATCTATTGATCCATCTATGTCCCCATCTCCATTCCCCTGGAACTCACCAGATCTCTCTGAGGGCCATTCGAAGGTTGTGGGGGACAGCCTGACCAGGTCAACTGTCCATCTTCCTCCTTCCATCCTCGCTAGGTTTGCAGGACCAGCCTCTTTCAACCTCCCCAGGAGCTCAGAAGCTGCAGGTTCTTGGGAGGGAGGCAGAAGCAAAGGGAGCCTGAAGGGATTTTCCTTGTTTCCACTCTCCATCCCTCCATGCCCCCATCTCCATTCCCTGCCACTCACCAGATCTCTCTGAGGGTTCTGCAGGGGAACAGTCATAGGTTGTGGGAGACAGCCTGACCAGGTCAACTGTCCATCTTCCTCCTTCCATCCTTACTAGGTTTGCAGGTTCAGTCGCTTTGGTCCTTCCTGAGGAGCTCAGAAGCTGCAGGTTCCTGGGAGGGAAGAAGAAGCAAAGGGAGCCTCAGAGGCCCTGCAGGGATTCTCCTGCCCAAAACATTCTGCAGCCTCTGGAGAAGCTCAAATGGGGTACCCCCTTCCCAACAGGAGCCCCATTTTTAAAGGTTGTTTGGTTATACCAATTCAATCCTTCCTCTCCCTGCCGGGGCTTACTTATGAGTAAATCTGCACAGGGCTGCTTTCTGACCCCCAGAAACATGCACCAGGTGAGAGACTTGGGAGAAGACTGAACCCCTCCCACCCTCCCTTCAGCCTGGGCTATCTTGACTTTTCTGCTTACTTGGGGGGGGGGGTTCCCTTTCAGCCCCCACCCAAACATTTCTCCTTCTCCACCCACAACCCCCTGGAACTCAGCACACCACTCCCAGCCTCGGATAGTGATGATGATGATCCAGCCTCTTTTAAACTATTTTGCAGAGCTCAAAGTTTAAACAAGTTGTGACATCTTGGGAGGGAGGGTAGCCTCAGACCCCTGCAGAGAATGACCCAGGTGGCTAATTCCGGTGTCATACAGCAGCCTACCTTGGGAGCCCCCAATTCCTGAGGGAGAAGCAGTTTCCAAGTAGGAAGGGGGAGAAAGGAATTCGGATCCCCCCTCACCCCCCTTATGGATGTGACTTTAAGGAGACTCCTGGGCAGGAGGGAGAAACCAAGGCAGCCCCTCCGGAGATTTCCTCGTCCAAGATGGAGCCCTTTCTCTCAAGCGCCGCCCCACATAACTGATCACAGGACACAGTATATATGCTTGTGTGTACACACACAAAAACACACATACCAGCCCCCTCACGTGTTTTATTGCGGAGGCCAAAGCCCTCGCGGTCCCATGGATTTGGCTCCAATGCTGCACGCCCCCCCCCCCAGAACCAGGGAACTGTGGAGGTGGAAGGGAACCCGAGGGTCATCTAGAGCATCCCCCCGCAATGCAGGGGTCTCAAGGAAAGCATCTGCCAACGACCCCACTTGGAGTCCCCCCCTTCTCAAGGGGCACCCACTTCCGAGCCCCCGCAAACAGCCCGCTCACCCCCCAGGGGTCATGGGTGTGTTTGGGGGGGTGCTGGGACCTCAGAGGCCTTCCCCCCACCCACCCAGGGGGTCCTCCCATTCATCTCTCAGCCCCCCAATCGCCTACTCGGCACCCCGCGTCGCCCCAGAGCCTCCCCCCTTCGCCCAAAGGACTCACCGCCCCAGAAGCCTCCCAAGACAAGCGGAAAGAGGAGACGAGGCGGAAGGACGGAGAGAGGGGCCTTTCCCAGGCCGCTCTAGGCAACCGGGCTCTCTCGCTCCCCTTAACCCTTACGTGGCCTTGCCGCTCGGGGATTCCTGCCCAGGGGGAAACTGCGCAAGGCACCGGGAGGGATCCGGATCCCGCCACGTTCAGGGCAGGACATGGCAACGCTCGGCTAGGCTCCCACGCTGGGAAAGGAGCATATACAGGGGGGGGGGCGAGCTCCTAGGGGAGCGATGTCATATTGGAGGGGCGATAGGTGGGATGGCTCAGTGGGTACAGCATGAGGCTCACCATCTCAGAGTTGCGGGTTGGAGACCCATGTTGGGCAAAAGAGGTTGCACTAGATGGGAGGGGGACAGGGCCAGGCTACAATCGGGGGCAAGTGGGCTTACAAGAACAGAACCGGGGAACGGTACAGTTGGAAGGGGCTCTCAAGGGTCATCCAGCCCACCCCGCTGTGATGCTGGAATCACCACGGAAGCCTCCACGAGAGACGGCCTCCAGCTGCCAGTCTGCACCCTCCTGGTCCGCTGTAGCCCCCTTTCTCTCCCTGGGGGGAGAGGGTGGGATGGAGGTAGCCGATGCAACTCTGTGAGAGGAAAGGGAATATTCTCCACACTCCACCAAACCTCGCCTCTGCCAGCCTCCAGACATGGGCGTAGTCCGGTACAGTTGCAAGGGGCTCTCAAGGGTCATCCAGCCCACCCCGCTGTGATGCTGGAATCACCACGGAAGCCTCCACGAGAGACGGCCTCCAGCTGCCAGTCTGCACCCTCCTGGTCCGCTGTAGCCCCCTTTCTCTCCCTGGGGGGAGAGGGTGGGATGGAGGTAGCCGATGCAACTCTGTGAGAGGAAAGGGAATATTCTCCACACTCCACCAAACCTCGCCTCTGCCAGCCTCCAGACATGGGCGTAGTCCGGTACAGTTGCAAGGGGCTCTCAAGGGTCATCCAGCCCACCCCGCTGTGATGCTGGAATCGCCGCGGAAGCATCCATGAGAGACGGCCTCCACCTGCCAGTCTGCACCATCCTTGTCCGCCGAGGTTGCCATGCTGTGGCCCCCTTTCAAAGCAAGAGGTTCCCTCCCTCCGTGTGCCAGGAGCGGTTTAGTCATGCTGTCCACATGACCCGGAAAGCTGTCTGCGGACAAACGCCAGCTCCCTTGGCCTGTAAAGCGAGATGAGCGCCACAACCCCAGAGTCATTCGTGACTGGACTTAACTGTCAGGAGTCCCTTTAACTTTTCCCTTTAAGCATGCTTAAAAGGTATTTCTCTCTGTGTGTCTTACTCTTACTTGCACTTACACTCAAACACACACACACACACTTGTGCCTCCTAAAAGCTCTGCTTAGGGTGGGCAACACAATGTTATTTAAAACTGTGGCAACGCAACTGGGTAAGATGAATTATGAGGAAGTGATCAGGCTTTTCCGGCATTTTTCTTCTTTTTTGTAATTAAAACCTTTTCCATAATATTTGTAGTAACGGGTTCCACTTTGCCTGCCACCCCAACAGTCTTTAAAACTAGGATGAAGGTTGAATTTTGCAGATGAACCAGTTAGAAGCGAAGGCTGGTTATGAGGATATGGTTGTGCTGTCTGACTGGTTGTGAAGGGGAAATGTATGAAATACACCACTTCCCTGTTTGTTTGTGTGTGGGGGTGTGTCTGGATGCTCACAGGGTTGTGTCAGGATAGTCGGAGTCGCACACTGGAAAGTTTCATCCGCATTAAATCAGCTTATCACTAGGTTTCTTGAGATTCATAGATGCTTATAGAGTGATGGAGTCTTTCTTTGCTATGGCAATAGCAGTGTTGGTATCACCTACCAAGCCAGGAGAGGCAGGGATGGAGCTTAAATGATATCTACACCTGCCCTCCTCCTCCTCCAGCAGCAGAGAGGGCTCAGTTGCAATACATGTGCCCATGCATCTAAAACCAGTCGCAATTGGATGGTGGCAAGTTGCAAAATGCACCTAGTCCTTAGGGCGTTTCAAATGCTGCTCTAGACAAATGAAGCACCATACCTGGGACTCAGGTACAGCGGTACCTCAGGTTAAGTACTTAATTCGTTCTGGAGGTCTGTGTAAAATAGTTTTTTTAAAAAGCATGTAAAATGCGCTATAACACTGTGACACCAGATGGCGCTGTGGAGTTCCATCTTTCGCCAACGTGATTTCCCATTATGAACGTTTTTCAACACGTTTTCCTGAAACTTTTTTGATGTGTCTAGATGCAGTATAGATCTCAGGATTGCTGTGCTGGAGAAATTTGAAAGGGGTTCCTCGAATGAAGGTCTCCCACCACAAAACAGAAAGAAAAGAATGCACGCTCCAAGCAAAAAAGACAAGCCTTTATTGAACTACAAATGCACAAAGGGACAGCCTCAAAAATGAGGAGGATGTGAAGAAACACATCTAAACTATGTTCAATATACACTGCTAGATTGCATTCATGATTTCATTTCACCATCAAAGGATTCCAGCAATCTGAGTAGTTGCAACCCACTGTCACCATCCTGAACCCATCAAATATCACATAGCTCTTCCGACCAGCCCTCATCATAATATCACGTCTTTCTTTATTGAGACACTAATTTTCCAATTCATCAAATGTCTCCCAATTAACTCTTTCATCTACCTAAATAATAATTCAAGATGAATCAAAATCATCATGCCTAGCCACGGGCCTTTTCAATGTGCTGAGGCAATGACTCAAAAGAAAATGGAATCATCGAAATGATAGTTTTATGAAATTATTATTTTCTCCATCATTTGTACAGCTCTCAAGGGGAAAGCTCCATTAAACTCCATGGGATCTACATCTGAGTAAGCATGCATGATGGCTCCATCAGCCCCAGCTCTAGCCTGCAATGTGAACAGGGATGTATCAGCCCTCTCGTTGCACCTGTGTACAAGGTGGAAACAACAGTGGCTTCTTTCAAGGTATCTCCATCCTGCAATGTGTGTTTGCAATGCCTCAAAAAGAAGTGTGTGTGTGTCCCATGCTCATCAACAAATAAAACCTGAGCCTCAAAGAGTCTATGCTGCTCACTTCAACAAAAAAAAGTATTGGGATGCTTCGCATCTTGTGGGGCCTGAATCCCAAACAACCAATCAGCTTGCTCTCTAGCTCTCTTACAGTTGTTTTATTTTAAAAAAAATGCAAAATGGGATGTCAGCCGATTACTGATAATTAGATATGTTTTTCAAAAATAGAATTAGACATTGGTTTTAGTTTTGGGTGCCTAAATTTTAACCTTAATTCTTTTTGAGATATGTTTTATCAAAGTGATAATATCGATCCCTGTGAGTTGTGTTATTATATCCGCGGCCTGTATTGGGTCGTCGTTTTATTTGATTTTTTTATTGACTGCTTGTTTTGTATTGTATGATTGTATTGTATGACGGGCGCAAATGCCGAATAAACATCTATCTATCTTTTTAAAAATTTCCAGCAGTTTTCCATGGACAGACGTTCCAGAAACCCACCTGGAATTTCCAGGAGAAAATTAACCCCACACCTTAATCTCCTGTACTTTCTAAAATTTACTGTTATGGGGGCGGTTGGGGAGAGCACTGGACCTTATGCCAGATACTGGATGCCCCATTCTAAAGAGACTGTGTTCTCAAATTTCTTTCCAGTGTGAATTATCTGGTGCTTTCTAAAACTCGCACTGTAAGTAAAACATTTCCCACACACGGTGCACTTATATGGCTTCTCCCCCGTGTGGGCTCTCTGGTGGACGACCAAGATAGACTTGTCAGCATAACATTTCCCATACTCAGGGCACTTAGGATTTCTCTCCCCTGTGTGGATTTTCCGATGTTTCACAAGGTGTGAGTTGCGTTGAAAACATTCTCCACACACGGTGCACTCGTAAGGTTTCTCCCCAGTGTGGGATCTCTGGTGGATCGCCAATGTAGAGTTGGAGACAAAACTCTTCCCACAGTCCATGCACTCGTAAGGCTTCTCTCCAGTGTGGACCTTCTGGTGTTGCCTGAGGGAAGACTGGTTGGCAAACCATTTCCCGCACGCTGTGCATTTATAGGGTTTCTCTCCAGTGTGGATTTTACTGTGTACCAAAGCAGCTGAGCGGGAACCATAACTTTTCCCACACTCCATGCATTTGTATGGTTTCTCTCCAGTGTGGACTCTCTGGTGGTTCAACAATTCACCATTTTCAGCAAAGCCCTTCCCACAGTCTAGACATTTGTAAGGTTTCTCTCCCATGTGGACTCTCCGGTGGTGAGACACGAGGTTAGTTTTTTGAGAAAAACATTTGCCGCACTCTATGCACTTGTAAGCTTTCTCCCCAGTGTGGACTTTCTGGTGGCGCCTGAGATGAAATTGTTCAGCAAACCATTTTCCACACACGGTGCATTCATAAGGTTTCTCTCCAGTGTGGGATCTCTGATGCCTCTCAAGGTGAACTTTACGTGAAAAACATTTGCCACACTCTAGGCACTTGAAAGGTTTCTCTCCAGTGTGGACTTTCTGGTGTAGCCTGAAAGTAGATTTCTCAGCAAACCATTTCCCACACGTATTGCACTCGTAACGTTTCTCTCCAGTGTGGGATCTCTGGTGGATCACAAGGTGAGCTTTTAGAGAAAAACATTTGCCACACTCCCCACATCCATAAGGTTTCTCCCCAGTGTGGGATCTCTGGTGGAGCACAAGGAGAAGTTTTTGAGAAAAACATTTGCCACACTCCCCACATCCATAAGGTTTCTCCCCAGTGTGGGCTCTCCGGTGGATCACAAGGTAAGCTTTTTGGGAAAAATATTTGCCACAATCTGTGCATTCATAAGGTTTCTCCCCAGTGTGGGATCTCTGGTGGATCACCAATTTAGAGTTGGTGGCAAAACACTTCCCACAGTCCATGCCTTGTATATAGTGTGAGGTTTCTCCGGTGGATCACAAGGTAAGTGTGGGATCTCTGGTGGAGCACAAGGAGAAGTTTTTGACAAAAAACATTTGCCACACTCCCCACATCCATAAGGTTTCAGGTTTCTCCCCAGTGGTGGGCTCTCCGGTGGATCACAAGGTAAGCTTTTTGGGAAAAATATTTGCCACAATCTGTGCATTCATAAGGTTTCTCCCCAGTGTGGGATCTCTGGTGGATCACCAATTTAAAGTTGGTGGCAAAACACTTCCCACAGTCCATGCACTTGTAAGGTTTCTCCCCGGCATGAACTCTCTGGTGGATCCTAAGGTTTTCTAAGCAGGTAAAAGTCTTCTCGCACTCAGGGCGTTTGTAGGCCTTCTCCCCTTTGTGGATCCTCTTGTGTTTCACCAGTTGGCACCATACAGCAAACTTTTCCCCACACCGCAGGCATTTGTGCGGTTTGTGTCCATGATGGACTCTCTGGTGTTTGACAAGATCAAGTTTCCCAGTAAAACACTTCCCACACAGATTACAAATGTTCTCTTCCCCGATGGCATTTCCTGGGACAAATGGAAAACAGGAAAATAAGACCGTGAACTTTGGAAACAATGAATATTTCTGTCATTCATCTATGGAACTCCTTCATATGGTCATTCATCTATGGAACTCAATGCTGCACAAAGATAAGAAAGGGGTGTGTGTATGCAAGGGGCTGGAATCACAAGACTTGCCCAACTCCCAGTTCTGGGAACCTTTCAGAGGGACCTTTAAGAGTTATGGCCAAAAGAACTGAGAAGTATAAAACATCTTATTTTAAGGAGGGATGGAGCTCCCATGTACTAATGGCTTTCCCCCCAGCCAGAATTCAGTTCCAGCACCTTTCAGGTGGGCGCCACTGCTATTCTAAGAAAACAAGGGAGGTGTTCATGGTGAGTGTGAGGGATCTTATTCCCTCCCCTTCAATACTTCCCCAACAGAGACTCTCCTTAGGTTTCACTGACAACTAGGATGAATCCTTCAGTGTTCATATGGGAGTTGTCTCTGGGGTACCTCAGGGCTCTACGTTTGAAAACCTCTTGCCACCTATGGGATCTCCCTACCAGGGTTCCCAACTACTGCAGTTTGCCTTCCCTTTAGGCAAATAAGTGGCACACTTGGCTTCACTGTCCAGCCCTCTGTATGACAGGAGAATAAGCAAACAGTTTCCTCTTCCACAGGAAAGCTTTGTTCTCTCCTCTTAGTCACACCTCTTAAGGTACTGATACACTGCCAGAGTCAACGAACGTTTAAGCACATTTAACTTTATTAGGTAACTTGAAAACATGGATGTCTCGGGTTATTACTGGTACAAATCTTCTTCTCATGTAATTCAGCTTTGTTATAATATTTCCTGCATCCCTTTAGCAATGGTAATGACCTTTCCTCGCATTCCCCAAAGCCTAACCTCCCCTTTTCTCTCTCTCTAAACCTCCATCCCCAACTGCCAAACCCCCAACTGCCTTTCAAGGTTGTTCCCCCTCCTTTTAGAATGCCAACTAGCTCCGCCTCCCAGGGAACGCCTACCTAAAATGGGAGTGATAGGTTAACCCATAATGAACCTGAACCATCAGCAGGCATTATTCCGCCACAGTGAGTTCTGGGAAAACTACTTATCTGAACTTCTGATAAGCTTCTTGCTCACTTAAAATCTGATATATATGTTAAATGAACTGGTAATCATCAGATATTTAGTCTTACACAGAGAGAACATTTTTATTGTGTCATGGCTATGTTACCACAGTACTTAACATATTTTTAAAAAATATATGCTGTCTTTTGGTCAGTTTCTTGCTCATTTAAAATCTGATATATATGTTAAATGAACTATTAATTATTAGATATTTAGCGTTACCGTATTTTTCCGTGTATAAGATGCCCCCTATTTTTAGGGACCACAAATAAAGGATTGGGGGGGGGATTTCCCAGAGTTGTTAAGCTATTGGGGGGGGGAATTCCCAACAATCACTCACCCGCCTGACTGCCAATCGCACGCCCCGCCAAAGCCACCAATCCCAAGCACGCTCGCAGCCAGCAGCCACCAAATCGCCGCAGCACCAGCGAATCGCCAGCAGGCCTTGCCGCAGCCACCAATCACACGCCTAATCGCTGCTGACAATCTCCTGCTTGCGACTGCCACCAATCATGTGTCCCCCTGCCCTCTGCACTGTGTATAAGACAACCCCCTAAAAAAACATCGTCTTTTTCACAGAAAAATATTGTAACTAACTTTTTATTGTACAGTGGTACCTCAAGAAGGCTGATCGCCAAAGAATTGATGCTTTTGAATTATGGTGCTGGAGGAGACTCTTGAGAGTCCCATGGACTGCAAGAAGATCAAACCTATCCATTCTCAAAGAAATCAGCCCTGAGTGCTCACTAGAAGGACAGATCCTGAAGTTGAGGCTCCAGTACTTTGGCCACCTCATGAGAAGAGAAGACTCCCTGGAAAAGACCCTGATGTTGGGAAAGATGGAGGGCACAAGGAGAAGGGGACGACAGAGGATGAGATGGTTGGACAGTGTTCTCGAAGCGACTAGCATGAGTTTGGCCAAACTGCGGGAGGCAGTGAAAGATAGGCGTGCCTGGCGTGCTCTGGTCCATGGGGTCACGAAGAGTCGGACACGACTGAACAACGAACAACCTCTAGATGCGAACGGGATCTGTTCTGGAGCCCCGTTCACATCATAAGCAGTCCACAACCCGCAGCGACGCTTCTGCGTGTGATGTCATTTGATGCGTCTGCGCATTCGCGAACCACGGAACCCGGAAGTAACCCATTCCGGTACTTCCGGGTTCGGCGCGTTCGTAAACTGCGCCGTTCGCAACCCGCAGTGAACGCAACACAGGGTACGACTGTATCATGACTATGTTAGCGCAGTACTTAACTTTTTTAAATAAAAAAGTATGCTGTCTTAAGGACAAAATGAATTTGAGGAAAATACGATATATATGTTTGACTAGATCCAGGCGCTCTTGGACGAAACTGGTTTTCCTAGATTCGTTTCAATAAGGGTTTGGGCCCGGTTTGGGCACAAAACTGCTTTGGTCACCCTGTATGATGACCTCTGCAGGGGAGGAGACAGGCACAATGTGTCCTTGTTAATTCACTCCATCCTTAGGATCCTTATGTTTGCCTGCACGGTAGGTAGAGATGGGAAGCAACGAATCATTCCATCCACTCTACTGAAAGACCCAAAATGTTTTATTGCCGTGGGCTGTTTCTATACCAGCTCGTCACAGTTTAAGAACTGAGTTTGCTTTTTCCTTTTCGTGCCATTTTTATATATATATATCAGGCATGTCCAACAGGTAGATCATGCTCCCCTAAAAAAAATCTACTGAACCCCCAAAACAGGGCTTTCCTTCCTAGATCACTAAAAAACCCGGCAGGACGTCTGTGGTAAATCACTGGCTCTCCCCAAAGAAACACCATCAAAGCTCAAGAACTTTGGACTCCACCACACTCCTCCCCTAAAAAAAGCTCAAAAACTTAGATTGCCCCGTGTCCGCTTCCTGAACCCCCAAAACAGAACATGGCTTTCCTTCCTCCAGGCTAAAAAAGCTCAACTTTGACCTGAACCCCTTAAAAAACGGGAGTAGATCACTGCCAGTTTTTAACTCTGTAAGTAGATCGCAGTTCCTTGGGAGTTGACTCATGCAAGTTTGTGGTCACCCCTGATCCTTTTCATATACTGCTCTCATATATTTATTACCCAGGCAAGCCACGTTCTCATCGTTTTCCTCCATGACGCTCCCATGCAAGGCTCAGCTTTGCAGCAGCACTCCCTCCCTGTCTCTGAAAATGCCGGTCAGATCTTGCAAGGTCATTGGAACCTACAAAAGAAGGAAACAGAAAGAGAGAACATGCTGAATCCGCATATTCCCCCAAATGAACAGCTCGAAGCCAGTAATCGGGAAGAAGGTGGAGTCTGGAGTACACATCTTCAGATTTAAGGCAATTGCCTGGAAGGGAGGGGGGTGGATTCCAGGGGTCCTGGAAGTGAGGGATAGAATGGTGTCAGGGTAGTTGTAAGAGTGCTATACCTGTACTAAATTCACTCTTTCTCTCAGCCTAATGTACCTCACCGGAACATTGTGAGGAAGAAATGGGAAGAGGGAGGTCCTTGGAGGGGAAAATAGGGTCATAAATGTAACCAAGTACATATATAATACATATATGTATTATTACTAATAATAATTTGTTGTTGTTGTTGTTATACCCTACCCATCTGGCTGGGTTTTCCCAGCCACTCTGGCTAGCTAGCTTACAGTATCTATTTTTTTTTAAATAAGAATTTATTAAATTTTAACAATAAAAAACACACAAAATACAAAATACAGCAGACACTACAAAACTACAGTATCTAAACTATATAAGAAAAACATCAAGCAGGTGTCTTCTAAAAGCTACGTACAGCCAATCAGAAGCCGTGCTTTGCTTTCCGAATGTATTGGAAGTAAAATGGACTTCCAGAATGGATTCCATTAGACTTCCACCGTACAACTGTAGTTGTATTGACAAAACAAAACTAAAATATAAAAATTCCTTCCAGTAGCACCTTAGAGACCAACCAAGTTTGTTCTTGGTATGAGCTTTCGTGTGCATGTATCTGAAGAAGTGTGCATGCACACGAAAGCTCATACCAAGAACAAACTTAGTTGGTCTCTAAGGTGCTACTGGAAGGAATTTTTTTATTTTTTATTTTGTTTTGACTATGGCAGACCAACACGGCTACCTACCTGTAACTGTAGTTGTATTGAGTTATTTCAATTTCTTTTGTTTGATTTGCTCATTGCAAACAGCTGGAAGTCTGTAAACTTTGATAATGAAACAAACAAAATCTGCTTTTATTCCCTTATGGGGTACACAAGAGCCCTTGTAGCAGGTTCTCCATCGGTAGGAGTAAATAACAGAGGCCAACCAGAGAATATTGAGAAGCAAAACAGCTAGTAAGCTTGATCTTTATTCTGTTGCAACAGGTTTGACCTCCCCGCACACAGGAGAGCATGGAAGGGACCCAGAGCCATGCGTGCAAGAACTTATAAAAGACATTTCAAAAATCCCCCCTTGGAGTCCAGCCCCACCCCCAGATACCTCATGCATACATCACAGAAGGGGTGTAGCCCAAGACCACCCCCCCCATACCTCATGCATACATCACCAAAAAGGCGGTCTCCAACAAATTTCAACAGAAATCTGAGAAGTTTGTTTTTCTCCTGCTTGTCAATTTATATGATAATGTCTGATTGCCTTTCTTGGGTAGCCAGGCCATTCCTTTGAGATGGTAATCACTAACACCCTCCTTTTATATGCCTGTTGTCTTTGTCCATGGAGTTTTCTTGGCAGGGATACTGGAGTGGCTTGCCAGTTCCTCCTCCAGGTGGATCACGTTTGGTCCAAACTCTCCACTATGACCTGTCCATCTTGACCTGTCCATAGCTTCCCTGAGTAATTCAAGCCCCTTCGCCACGACAAGGCAGTGATCCATGAAGGCTGATCGCCGAAGAATTGATGCTTTTGAATTATGGTGCTGGAGGAGACTCTTGAGAGTCCCATGGACTGCAAGAAGATCAAACCTATCCATTCTCAAAGAAATCAGCCCTGAGTGCTCACTAGAAGGACAGATCCTGAAGTTGAGGCTCCAGTACTTTGGCCACCTCATGAGAAGAGAAGACTCCCTGGAAAAGACCCTGATGTTGGGAAAGATGGAGGGCACAAGGAGAAGGGGACGACAGAGGATGAGATGGTTGGACAGTGTTCTCGAAGTGACTAGCATGAGTTTGGCCAAACTGCGGGAGGCAGTGAAGGATAGGCGTGCCTGGCGTGCTCTGGTCCATGGGGTCACAAAGAGTCGGACACGACTGAACAACAACAACAACACCCTCCTTCCTTGCAGAGACCCATTTGGTAAACATTTGGTCAGTTTTCAGAGTCAAAATGGTGCCAAGCCTGTCTTCCTGTGCTGCTTCAGACATGGCCTATTCATGCACATGTTTAATTGGTACACTAATGGACAATTATAAAATATAAAACCTTAATATTCTTACAACAATAATAAACCTGATTTGCAATGGGGATTGAACAATTACGATTGCAAGTGTATATAAAATTATTTGGAGAGGCCCAAAAGAGCTTTCTTAAAAATATGGGCAACGCACACTTCTGCAAAATCACACAAATAATAAAGAGAAACGTGGGGTCCTTTGCACCCTGCAAAATATTTTTCTGTATAGAACAATTACTGTAATTCATTTCGTTTTCATATTGCTTTATATATTTTAAAGGGGGGGAATCTCAAAGCTGTATGCAACACATTAAAACAATAAAGTTCAGAATGAAACATTACCAAGTCAAGTAATATATATAAAGTACACATCCAAAGTAACGTGTATTATCTTAAAAATTTCAAAATAACACATTGCAATGGAGGTCAACTACAGAATGCACATCTGGCGCAGCAAAGTTAAACAAAACCATTACCTTAAACATTTCAAAATGTTTGCTAGATCAGAAAAGAAAAGCAGAACGCGACCCACCTCCCTACCCCACCCCTTACTCATTTGTAAAGACCCTCTCCAAGTCTTCTTCCCCTTCTTTGCAGCTGTAAAATCATGCAAGAGAAGCGAAAGCAAAAGCTCAGACCAGTGGAGAAGGGGCTCCCCGTCTTCGTGATTCGAGTTCACGCGCCCCCTCCAGAAATAAAGGGGGGGGTCCCTTCTGCTTCTGATCCCACCCTTACCAGTTTTTGCAGAGTGGGCATTCGAGGCTTTTGCGCGCAGACCACGCTGCGAATCTCGCAAATCCTTCCTGCAGCCGACCTCCCGCTTTGCAGCAGCAAGGGAGCCTGGGAGATAAAGTGCTGCTGGGAATTGTAGTCTCTGATTGAAAGGAAAAAGGAAAGGAAAGACAACGACAAAGAGGTTTCTGGGATGTGCATCCTGTTCCGTTCTGCAAGCCTTTCTCCCCGCCCACAGGGGCTGGTTGGGGGGCAGGAAGGGAGCGGAGGAAACATTGCAAGATCTGCTGCTGCGTCGCTCTGCGCGCAAAAGTCCCCGAAGCGCACTCGGCAAAAGCTGGTAAGTGGCGAGACCAGAAGCAGAAGGGGCTTCCTTTGTTTCTGGAGGGGCGCGCTCTCAGCTTGGAGACGGGGAGGGAAGGCGCTTCTCTGCTGGGTTTCTTTTTTCTTGCTTCTGCTTCGCTTGCATGACTTTGGGGAAAGAGGTGTTCGAGCCCCGCTTTGTCCTTCCGGATATGGGGCGCGCGTGGTGCCTGTTATGTCTTGGGTTCTGGGAGCAATAAGTCCAGCGACACTTCTTCGTGAACAGCTCTTTATTCTAAGGATAGGACAAGACTGGGGAATAGGGGGCAGGGGAATCTCTTATTTATAGACACACTGGTACAGAGAGGAAAGATACATTTAAGCGGGAATCAATAATATTCAAACTTTCCGGTGGGACCCAATCAGGATTGTGCTTGTACTCTTTAAATTGACCAATGGCATTACTCCACCCGGCTGACAGAATGTCTTAATTAATACACAACAGTGCCTGGATCTAAACCGCTGAGCTCCCTTTGTTATGTTCCCTCACTTACCTAACAGAGTGTTTGTCATGGGGGAGGAAGGGAAAGGAGATTGTTAGTCGCCTTGAGACCCCTTAAAGGGAGTGAAAAGCGGGATATCAGGTTCAAATTCCTCCTCCTCCTCTTCTTCTTCTCCAAACTCCTCCTCCTCCTCCTCCTCTTCTTATTTGGGGTGGGCTTGCCTCCCCCTCCCATATTTTCAGTTACAGGTATGTAGCCGTTTACAGGTAGGTAGCCGTGTTGGTCTGCCATAGTCAAAACAAAATAAAATTAAAAAATTCCTTCCAGTAGCACCTTAGAGACCAACTAAGTTTGTTCTTGGTATGAGCTTTCGTGTGCATGCACACCTCTTCAGATACACTGGAACAGAAGTCACCAGACCCTTATAGTGAGAGAGTGGGGAGGGGTGTTACTTAGAAGGGTAGTGGGAATGGGTGATTGGCTGATAGGTGTGGAAAACCTGTGAAAGGTGATGTAGGCGATGAAAGGGGAGGAGGGGAAAGGAGATCGTTAGTTGCTTTGAGACTCCTTAGGGCAGTGTTTTTCAACCTTTTTTGGGCAAAGGCACACTTGTTTCATGAAAAAAATCACGAGGCACACCACCATTAGAAAATGTTAAAAAAATTAACTCTGTGCCTATATTGACTATATATAAAGTAATTTTCCCACGGCACACCAGGCAACATCTCAGTGTTGAAAAACCACTGCCTTAGGGTAGTGATAAAGCGGGATATCAGGTCCAAACTCCTCCTCCTTCCCCTCCTTCTCCTTCTCCAGAGGCTGCATAATGTTTTGGGCAGGAGAATCCCTGCAGGGCCTCTGAGGCTCCCTTTGCTTCTTCTTCCCTCCCAGGAACCTGCAGCTTCTGAGCTCCTCAGGAGGGACCAAAGCGACTGAACCTGCAAACCTAGCAAGGATGGAAGGAGGAAGATGGACAGTTGACCTGGTCAGACTGTCTCCTGCATCCCTCCCCATAACCTCTGGGCATTTTCTCCCAGGGCCCTCAGAGACATCTGGTGAGTTCCAGGGGAGTGGAGATGGGGACACAAATGGATCAGTAGATGGGTGGTGAAGAGGAAAACCTTTTCCCAGGCTTTTGAGTTTCCACTGCAGGGGATTGCACAAGAGGGACCGCAGGGTTTCTTCCCTTCATCTAAGCATCACTGCACAGCTTACAATATAAAAACAGAAAACCTGTCTTGCCAGTAGTACATGACTCAGGGCCTTAGTAGACCACAAGCTTAACATGATCAAAGGTCTGGAAACCAAGCCTTAGGAGGAATAGCTGAGGAAGCTGGGTATGCTTAGCCTGGATAAAAGCAGACTGAGAAGAGATAGGACGTCTTCAGATACTGTATCTATCTTCAGATAACTAAAGTGTTGTCAGGTGGAGATGGAGGAAGCTTGTTTTCTTCTTCTCTGGAGGGTAGGACCTGAACCAGTGGATTCAGATTACAAGAAATGTGAATCCAATTAAACATCAGAAAGAATTTTCCGATGGTAAAAGTTGTTTGACAGTAGAACAGACACCCTCTGAAGGTGCTGAAGTCGAGATTGCTGCATTGCAGAAGATTGGACAAGATGACCCTCGGGGTCTCTTCCAAGTGTACATAGAATTGTTCATATGCCACCCTTCATCTATGCATCACAGAAAATAGAAAAATACATAACATTATGACAATTTAAAGAGACTACAGTGGTGCCTCGCAAGACGAAATTAATTCGTTCCGCAAGACTCTTCGTCTTGCGGAAATTTCGTCTTGCGAGGCACCTTTTCCCATAGGAACGCACTAAAATTTAATTAATGCGTTCCTATGGGAAAAAAGTCCGGGGGGCCCTCCCGACCGGAGCCAAGCCAAGCCGCATTTTAAGACTGCAGGGAGCGAACAGCTGTGCTGCTGTTCGCTCGCTTCAGTCTTAAAACATGGCGCTGCGGCTCCGATGCCGGTCGGGAGGGGGCTGCCATAGTCGAAACAAAATAGGAAATTCTTTCCAGTAGCACCTTAGAGACCAACTGAGTTAGTTCTTGGTATGAGCTTTCGTGTGCATGCACAGTGTATCTGAAGAAGTGTGCATGCACACGAAAGCTCATACCAAGAACTAACTCAGTTGGTCTCTAAGGTGCTACTGGAAAGAATTTTCTATTTTGTTTTAATTGTAACACTTAGTATTATTATAATTTGACATTATTTTCGCTACATTCCTAAAAAATTGGAACATAAAAAGGGAAAGAGAGAACGTAAGGGATATTGAAATAAGAGGTGCTATTTGCACCAGATGTGTGTTATGTTACTTCTTCCTCTTCCTTGGAAGCCTAACAGGATTTTCTTTCCTCCCCAAGCAGCTGATGGAAACAATAGTCAGAATTCCAAGAAGCCACCTGGAATTGTATTGAAGGAACCATTTAAATGCATGGTGTGCGGAAAGTGCTTCATCCAGAAGACAGAGTTTACTTCTCACAAGCAAACTCACACAGAGGAGAAACCATTTCAGTGTGTGGAGTGTGGGAAGTCGTTCAGCCGGAAAAAACACCTTACAAGACACCAGCGAACTCACACAGGGGAGAAGCCATTTCAATGTATAGAGTGTGGAAAGACATTTGCTGATTCTGGAACCCATAGAATACACCAACGGATTCACACAGGGGAGAAACCATTTAAATGTGTGGAGTGTGGAAAGAGCTTCAGTCAAAGTGGACCCTGTAGAAAGCATCAATTCACTCACACAGGGAGAAACCTTTTAAATGAAACCTTTTAAATGTTTGCTTCATTGATTTTTTTTTTGTGGAAAGAGCTTCATTGATCGTGCATCGCTTAGTTCACATCAAAGAATTCACACAGGGGAGAAGCCATTCAAATGTATGGAGTGCGGAAAGTGTTTCAGGGTGAATCATCACCTTACCACACACCAGCGAACTCACACAGGGGAGAAGCCATTTAAATGTATGGAGTGTGGAAAGACCTTCACTGATAGTGGAAACCATGTAAGACATCTACGAATTCACACAGGGGAAAAACCCTTTAAATGTATGGAATGTGGGAAGAGCTTCAGTCAAAGTGGAACACTTAGCATTCATCAACGGACTCACACAGGGGAGAAACCTTTTAAGTGTATGGAGTGTGGAAAGAGCTTCACACAGAACACAGCCCTTACTTTACATGAGAGAACTCACACAGGCGAGAAACCATTTAAATGTATGGAGTGTGGGAAGAGCTTCAGTGAAAGAAGAACACTTAGAAAACATCAACAAACTCACACAGGATAAAAAAGCATTTAAATGTGTGCAGTGTGGAAAGTGGTTCAGCTAGTAATCACACCTTCACATCAAATTCACACCTGGAAGAAACCATTTAAATTCTCGGAGTGTGGAAAGAGCTTCAGTGAAAGTGGAATGTTCATATTCATCAGCGAATTGACATAAGAGAAACATTTTAAATATATGGAGTATGGAACAATTTTCACTCACATTTCACTCTTATCACATAAAATATAGGGCCAATGGGAAGGACCCCAAGGGACTTCTAGTCCAGCCTCCTGCGATGCTAAAATCTCTATGGAAGAATCCATGACAGATTGCCTTTGGAGAATTTTAAGCAATGAAGGGGAGTCCACAACCCACCAAAGGAGTTTGTTCCCCTGTTGAAAGCTCTTATTGGCTAAAGTTCTTCCTGATGCTTAGTCAGAATCCACACTTCAATCAATTTGCTAAACCCCATCTTCTTAATATAAGAGCTAATCTGATCATGCGTAGCTTTGCATTTTGAACTTTAATAAGTTTCACAATCAATAATACTGACTGATGTACAATGTTAAATATATGTGTTTAATATGTATAAGATGTGTTTGAATGAATTGTATTCGGAAAGATATAAAGAGAAGTTTGCATTAGACACGATAGGTTTGTCTGCAACCAATTGTGGGATGTTTCACTTTTTCCAATCAGTACAAACACCAAACTAAACAGACACTTACAACAAAAATCCATAACAATAATAACACAAATGTACAATACAAATTTACATACAGTAATATCCCTATGCATACTCCTTGTTTAACAAACTCACCATGTGGCAAATGCTTTTCTCTAAAATCTAACCTTGTGATCCACAAGAGAGTCCACACTGGAAAGAAATCGTACGAATGCATTGAGTGTGGCAAAGGTTTTCCCAAGAAGGTCACCTTGCGATCCACCAGAGATCCCACACTGGGGAGAAACCTTATGAATACGGGGAGTGTGGCAAGTGTTTTTTCTAGAAAAGATCACCATGTGATCTACCAGAGATCCCACACTGGGGAGAAACCTTATGAATACGGGGAGTCAACAATTTTGTATGAGGATTTTTTTTTTTAAGATTATTGGCTGCAACAAAATTAACGTCAGGTGACAGGATATCCTTATATATTCTCTCATACATACACACACACACACACACACACACAACTTACTGACTTTATGATAACAAAAATGAAAAAACATTCATCACATTCAAAAATTTGAACCATAAATCTTGATTGACCCCCTCCACTCCCCCTCCTGGTTGCATTATTTTATACTTATTGATGCATGCCCTTAATCTCTTGTATGCTTAATATCCAATTTTGCAATCTTATTACAAGTGACATTTTGAAGTTCAATTAATGTAAAAACCTTGAGGTTTACTAGTGCTGTCCTATTTTAATTGTGTATCCCTCTGATGTTTTTTTTAGTTCTATAATTTTGTATTGAGAAATGATTTTTCTTTTCTTTCTGACTATCGGTCGAATAAAGGATATGGATGTATGTATGTAAAAACCTATACCCAAAGCTTACAAGATATGCATTAAACATTTCCACTTTTTTTTAAGAATAAATGTCCTGTCTTCCTTGAGTTTCAAATTATGTAATGTATCCTACATAGTTCGTTGATTTATTTTGCAAATCTTCTTTATCTCCTTGGGCGGTGACTTCTTCCTTCTGCAGAGTAATGAAGTTGGACACTTAAGTTACCCTGAATTCGATGCAGACTCAGATCAATTGTGCCTCGAATATTACTACTGCCCACGTGATAGTTGTTCTATTTCATTACTTAACTTTATCAAGTGCAAAGTATTTTCATTAGCAAAAACTGGTATTTGTCGGGCTGAAGCATACAAATCTTGCATTTTCCATTCCCGTGAATTTTTCCTGATATCTTGCTGGCTACTTAAAATACTTGCATTATTTTTTAGGGGAAAGAACCTTTTGCATACACAATGAGCAGGGAAAGAATGTGCATTGACACATCATTAACCATCAACAAATGACGTTGACTGTAATGTCAGAAAACCCACAAAGCTGAACTTTTGGACCTAGATTCACTGCCTTTGTCTATGACAAAAGAATACTAAACGTGCCATCGAATTGCTAACGAAAAAGATACAAAAAGCCCTGGGAACGTGGTTTTTAGTGAAGTCGGAGAATGGTAGCATTAACTATCACGGAATTGTGATCAAAGTTTATTGCTTCTTCTTTGGCGATCACTTGTAGCCGAGTAAGATTGTCTTCCATAAACACGGTTTTAACAATGAGTCCGTAAGTGACTGTGGAGGCCAATTCTGGATCCACACGTCCTTCCACAGTGGGGACATTGGTTTCCGGGCGGGAGTTGATCACGGTGTGGATTTGCCAAGCGTGCCTTCCTCTTAGCACGTTTCTCCCTTGCGTCCTGAGTTCGAGTGTCTTCAAAGCCCATGACACCTTTGGTAAAGAACAAACTTAGTTGGTCTCTAAGGTGCTACTGGAAGGATTTTTTTTATTTTTTATTTTGTTTTGACTATGGCAGACCAACACGGCTACCTACCTGTAATTGGTAAAGGCTGTTCTCCACTTGGAGCGCTCACAGGCCAATGTTTCCCAGTTGTCGGTTATTATTTTAGATTTGCCTTGAGACAGTCTTTAAACCTCTTTTGTTTACCACCAGCATTACACTTTCCATTTTTAAGTTCGGAGTAGAGTAGTTGCTTCAGCAGACCATCATGCATCCACACAACATGACCAGTGTATAGCAGTTATTATATCTGCCTCACTTATAGAGCATGGGACCCACAAGAAAGTGTCATACATTCCATAGTTGATAAATCACGAATTTCCTGAGGTATCTGAATTCCCGCCGATCACCGGTGCTCAGAGCAGGTAGCAGCCAAAAACATTGCTCTGAAAAGTGGCAGCCGCTCCAAAACAGCAGCTATGGAACAATCGCATGCAGGGAAATTCCGTAACTGTTGACTGAATGCTCCCAGAGTGTTCTCTCCTTGAATGCACCCGGTGTGTTTTCTGTTTAGATAACCTCTCCATTGTCACCAGCTGACATCGCCCTGCACATTCTGATTTTAATTTTAAAATTTAAAAAATGTGCATGTCACAACATATATATATATATATATATATATATATATACATACACACACACACACACACACACACACACACACTTTATATGAGGCCCCTAGAACCATAAGAAATGAAGAAGAAAAATCACTGTTAATAACTCATTCTTGAATTGCCCCCCTCCCCTTGCTCCCCTTGCGGGGCGTGTGCCCCACATTGGGAACCATGGGTCTAGACCACTGGTCCTGTTAGCTAGGGTTGATGGGAGTTGTAGTCCCAAAACATCTGGAAGGCCAAATTTGCCTATGCCTGGTCTAGAGTGTGGGAAATGTTTTGCCTCGTCATCAGTTAGGAGTTCACAATTGGTTGCACACTAGTGAAAATCTGCACAAGTGCCACTAGTGTGGGAAACACATTGCATAGAATCATAGAATCCTAGAGTTGGAAGAGACCACAAGGGCCATCCAGTCCAACCCCCTGCCAAGCAGGAAACACCATCAAAGCATTCCTGACAGATGGCTGTCAAGCCTCGCTTAAAGACCTCCAAAGAAGGAGACTCCACCACACTCCTTGGCAGCAAATTCCACTGTCCAACAGCTCTTACTGTCAGGAAGTTCTTCCTAATGTTTAGGTGGAATCTTCTTTCTTGTAGTTTGAATCCATTGCCCCGTGTCCGCTTCTCTGGAGCAGCAGAAAACAACCTTTCACCCTCCTCTATATGACATCCTTTTATATATTTGAACATGGCTATCATATCACCCCTTAACCTTCTCTTCTCCAGGCTAAACATACCCAGCTCCCTAAGCCGTTCCTCATAAGGCATCGTTTCCAGGATGGGGATACCTTGAAATAAGTCACTGTTATTCCCACCTTGTATGCAGCTGTAACGAGAGAGCTGATATAACCCTGTATCACATTGTTCACATTGCTGCTTAGTGCTGGGGCTGATGATGCAGTCTGCATGTTTACTCAGACGTAGATCCCATAGAGTTTAATGGAGCTTTCCCCTTGAGAGCTGTACAAATGATGGAGAAAATAATAATTTCATAAAACTATTGTTTCAATTACTCCATTTTCTTCTGAGTCACGGCCTAGGCACATTGAAAAGGCCCATGGCAAGGCAGGATAATTGTGATTAATCTTGAATTGTTATTCAGGTAGATGAAAGAGGATACTGGGAGGTGATGAATAGGAAAATTAGTGTCTCAACAGAGATATGATAATGACATATTATGTTGAAGGCTGAGCAGAAGAGCTATACGATATTTGATTGGTTCAGGATGATGACAGTGGGTTGCAACTACTCAGATTACTGCAATCCATTGTGCCCACCTACCTGAGCACCAAGGGGAAGTACATGGTAGCTGTGCAGATCTTCTCTATCTTGGCCTCCAGTGTTGTGTATTAAATAAGATATTCTGGCAGCAGGGTAAAGTATTGTTATTGGTCAATTTGAAGTGTTCTATCACAATCCACAGCCTGATTGGGTCCCGCCGGAAAGTTTGAATATTATTGGTTCCCGCTAAAATGTATCTTTTCCCTCAGTCCCAATGTGTCTATAAATAGAGCTTTCCCTACCCCCTATCCCCAGTCTTGTCTGATCCCTTACAATAAAGAGCTGTTTTCACTACGAAGTATTGCTGGACTTCTTGCTATCAGAACCCACGACACAACATACTGGCGACGAGGATGGGATTGAATTAGGCCGGCTGAGGGCTGCTGACCCTAGCGACCTGATTCTGGCGACAAGACTCCCTGTGACTGACAGGACAGATCAGTCCACTAAGATGGCTGCGTCACGGTTCATGGAACCATTTCATCCCGGAGCAACTGAGGCCTGGGATGCTTACCTCGAGCGCTTTGAATTCAGCGTGGCAGCAAAAGGGGTCACTGACGAGGAAAGGAAAAAGGCGTTGTTCCTGAGTTGCTGCGGGGCAGAGACCTTTGAGTTGGCTCGGGCAATTCTGGCCCCCACGACACTGCGGGAGGCGTCGTTCGCGAGCATTACGGAACACCTCTCCAATCACCTTAATCCGACAGCGTCGAAGATGACATGGCGCATCGAATTCCACAAGAGGCAACAACGACCTGGAGAGACGGTAGCAGTTTTCCTCACCGAACTGAGGAAGCTGGCGAGACACTGCAAATTCGCCAACTTGGAGGAGGCCCTGCTGGATCGGTTTGTGTGCGGCCTTCGCAGCAGCAAGGGCCGCAGGCGGATTGCGGCAAAACAAGATATGGATCTGTCGACAGCGCTCCGTGAGGCCATTGCGACAGAAAGCGCTGAGAGAGAGGAGCAAGACCCGGACCAGCGAGCCGAAAAGAGAGCTGGAGCGTCAACCCACACCGTGGACGACCAGGATGTCAGCCCCAACCAAAGCCCTGTGCGGGGAATAGAGATGGTGCGACAGGAGAGCACAGCAAATAAAGGTCGGCAGGGGGTCTGCCCTGGCTGCGGCGGATCACATGAGAGAAGGAAGTGCCGGTTCCGAGAAGCTACGTGTCATGCTTGTGGGAAAACGGGGCACATAGCCAGGGTCTGCAAGTCGAGTGGCACGTCGGGGTCCGCGAAATCAAGAGGTCAGAGGACATCCACAGCGACGCACCAACTCGACGATTGCAACTACCTCACGCAAATCGAGGGCAGAACTGTGCCATTTCCAGCCCAAGGGAAACCAGCTGTGCGGGTCCTAATCGAAGGGAAGCCGTGTAACATGGAGGTGGACTCCGGATCCGGATTCTCCATCGTATCGGAGGACACGGCCAGATCGTTATTTCCTAGAGGTAAGCTTCCGAGATTGGAGCCCTTCCCGGCTACTCTGCAATCCTATTCCGCTGGCCGCATAGACATTTTGGGAATGTGCGCAGTGAACGTACAGTTCCGCGAGAGGGAGGCCGTATTAAAGCTTGTGATCGCAAAAGGGAAGCGCACTAGCCTGCTGGGCACGGACTGGTTCCCGGCCTTAGGGTTGGGAATCTCAGGGCTCAACACGGTCCAGATAGCTTCGGAGACATTTAACACCCTGTACACGGAATTTGGGGAGCTATTTAATGGAGAGTTAGGATGTTATAAGGGGCCTCCAATTGACTTAGAACTGGACCCGGGGGTTGCGCCAATGCGCCTCAAACCCAGGCGGGTTCCATTTGCGCTACAGCCTAAAATAGAGGCTGAATTGGAGAAGCTAATACAGCAAGGGGTGCTTTCACCAGTGGACTCTGCTAAATGGGAAACACCCATTGTCACACCCCTGAAGGCTAATGGGGAAATACGAATTTGTGCGGATTACAAATGTACGATTAATAAGGCCATCAGGGGCAACTCGTATCCAATTCCAGTAGTGTCCCAACTATTAGCGAAGCTGGCTGGGGGCAAGGTGTTTGCAAAGATTGACTTGGCACAGGCATACCAGCAGCTTCCAGTGACTCCAGCGTCCGCTGAAATCCAGACAATTGTAACGCACAAGGGCGCCTTTAAGGTGAATAGGCTGCAGTTTGGAGTCTGCGTGGCACCTGGCATATTTCAAAGTCTTATGGAGCGCCTGTTACGGGGCCTGCCAGGTGTCCTGCCGTATTTTGATGATGTGTTAATTGCGGGCAAGGATGCTCAAGAACTACTGGGACGCATCCAGACAGTCCTATGCAAATTCCGGGATGCGGGGTTGAAACTAAAGAAAGAGAAATGTAGTTTTGGGGTAGCAGCTGTGAACTTCTTAGGGTACAGAATTGATGCTGCTGGCATCCACCCCATGGAAGACAAGGTTAAGGCTATCGCCGCAGCACCGACACCTAGTAACAAGGCTGAGCTGCAGTCCTTCTTGGGCCTCGTCAATTTCTATCACGCCTTTGTGCCACACAAGGCATCGATAGCCGAACCACTGCATCGGCTACTCCAAAAGAAGTGTGCATGGCGTTGGGGGCAACCGCAACAGAGAGCTTTTGAAACGCTGCGGGGCGTGCTGTCAAAGGAAAGTACACTTGCCCACTATGATGCTGCTAAACCACTGGTGCTGGCGTGTGATGCCTCACAATATGGCGTGGGGGCTGTCTTGAGTCACCGGGAGGCGGATGGGTCGGAGCGTCCAATCTCATTCTATTCCAGAACCTTGAGCCCCACAGAGCGGAACTATGCCCAGATTGATAAGGAGGCACTGGCTATAGTCACAGGAATCAAGAAGTTCCATGACTACGTGTACGGCCGCCCTTTCACAATTCAAACGGACCACAAGCCTTTGCTGGGTTTGTTCAGCCCACATAAACAAACGCCTCAAATCTTGTCCCCACGCATGCTCCGATGGTCCATCTTTTTGAATGGATTTCAATACGAACTGTGTCATGTGAAGGGTAAGCTGTTGTGCCATGCGGACGCGCTGAGTCGTCTACCACTACCTGGAGCAGCCGACGACGACCCAGCCCCGGCCGAGCACGTCATGATGATGGAGACACTTCCCGGACCACCCGTGACGGCCGTCGACATCGCCGCAAGAACTAAAAGGGACCCCGTCCTCGCCCGTGTCCTTGTGTGGGTGGGGAGGGGATGGCCAAGTGGGACTCAGGAAGAGAAATTTAGACCTTTCATGGCAAGACAAAATGAGCTGTCCCTCCATAAGGGTTGCATATTGTGGGGCGATAGGGTGGTTATTCCAAGGTCTCTACAGAATGAGGTGTTGGACACATTACACATGGGTCATCCGGGCATGGTTCGGATGAAATCTTTAGCCAGGTGCTATGTGTGGTGGCCTGGCATGGACAAGGACATTGAACAATGGGTGCGCACCTGTCGAGCGTGCCAGGAGGTGCACCCAGAAATGCCCAGGGCACCAGTGCATTGGTGGGAGCGGGCTAAGAACCCGTGGAGCCGGCTCCATGTAGATTTTGCAGGGCCGTTTCAGGGAAAGGTGTTCTTAATTGTAGTAGACGCCTACTCGAAATGGCTGGAGGTCTCAATTGTTCCAAACATGTCCTCAGCTGCTGTAATCAGGGCCCTTCGCATTTTGTTTGCAACGCATGGGTTACCCGAGACCATAGTATCAGACAACGGGGCGGCTTTTGTGTCCCAAGAGTTCAGGGCATTCCTGGCCGATAATTTCATTAGAGGGGTCACTTCTGCTCCCTTTCATCCATCCTCGAACGGACAAGCCGAACGGATGGTGCGCACAGCCAAGGGTGCAATAGCGCGCCTCTTGGAAGGGGATTGGTCTGCTCGCATTGCAAGGATGTTGTTCCTGCAGCACACAACGCCGTGTGCATCCACAGGCAAGTCCCCAGCTGAATTATTAATGGGAAGGAGGTTGGCCACAATCCTAGACTATGTCCACCCTGACAAGGTGCCGGGCCGCGATACAAGAGAACCACCGGCTGCCGAGGGTGACAGAACCCGATACCTGACAACAGAGGATTTGGTTTGGGTCCGGAACTATGCAAGGGGACCCGCATGGGTGCCGGGGGTGGTCACCCGACCCAGTGGGCCAGTGTCATATTTTGTGACGTTAGAGGATGGCAGAGTAATGCGCCGCCACATTGACCAGCTAAGGCGCCGGTTCCCAAGCAGGGTAAGCCCGAGGGGGGAGGAGCCGCGCACAACTCTGCCGGCGTCCGGTGAATCGCAGCAGTCTAGTCAGGATGACTCCGGGCCACAGGGGGTGGAGGGCTCCGAGAGTCAGGAAACCGAGATCACCACTGATGAACCTAACCCGGAAACAACTAGTCAGCCTAGAGAGTCAGCTAGTGACACAGCTCCAGCTGAGGTACCCGAGGTTATTGGAGAGAGAAGTCTGACCACGGATAGTCCAAGGAGTGACACACCGGGGGTTAGGCGATCCGGTAGGACTCGAAGACCTCCGCAATACTTGAAAGATTACGTGTATAGTCTCAACTAGGTGCGGGGGAGTGTTGTGTATTAAATAAGATATTCTGGCAGCAGGGTAAAGTATTGTTATTGGTCAATTTGAAGTGTTCTATCACAATCCACAGCCTGATTGGGTCCCGCCGGAAAGTTTGAATATTATTGGTTCCCGCTAAAATGTATCTTTTCCCTCAGTCCCAATGTGTCTATAAATAGAGCTTTCCCTACCCCCTATCCCCAGTCTTGTCTTTATCCCTTACAATAAAGAGCTGTTTTCACTAGGAAGTATTGCTGGACTTCTTATCAGAACCCACGACACGACACAACATCCAGTGCTGGGCTTCTGGGCTGCATCGTCATTCCCAAATGCTACATTATCGTTCTGAGGCCTGATCTGAATACGAAGGTCACATGACAACAAAAACTTAAGATGACATCTATATTTTACATTTTTCAAACTTGATTATATTGAGTACTACAGAACTCAAAACACACATAGTTGTGTCTAAGACATAATTGCTTTATCACATCCTGATTCATATCTGGTCCTTGATTCACTATGTTGGTCTTTATGTTGCTTGGCTATACTGCCACTTCTGGCTTCTCTTTTCAGGCAGCAAAAATAAAGAGAAGTGTGAACTCAGTACTCCTTTATGAGCCCAGAGCAAAGCAAAATTATCCCCCAACCACCTGTCCAGGCACAGGACTTCGAAGTTGGCCTTCCCCATCACATGTGGTGGAATTGTAAAATAACGAAAGAATTCTGGGAAATGATATATAATGAATTGGAAAAAGAATGTTTAAGATAATGTTTGTTTAAAAAAACCCAGAAGCTTTCTTGTTAGGAATTATAGGTGCAGAAATACTGAAGGAGCAGAAGAAGATTGTTTGTGTACCCAACGACAGCTGCTAGAATGCTTGTAGCCCAGAGATGGAAAGACAACAAGGTCCCTACCATAGAGAAATGGCAAATTAAATTGATGCACTAGGCTGAAGTGGCAAAAATGACTGGGAAAATCAGAAACCAGGAAGATCAAGACCTTAATAAAGAGTAGGGGAAATTTATAGAGTATTTGGAAGACCACTGTAAACAACTGAACCCTTTAACAGGGCTTAACTAGCACTTGTAAGGTAACAAAGACTGGGATATAATGAACAAATGGAATAACTGATTGATATAAATTATGCAGCAGAAAAGGACAAATATGGAACACAGGAAGGGTGGAGGGAAGTCCAAGGATTCAAGAGAACCTAATACTTGTTTGTTTGTTTTAATTTACATTTGATTGTATATGTATATATTTATTGGAAAATCAAATTAAAAAATATTTAAAAGAAGAAAAGAAATTGGCCTTCCCTCCCAAGGATTCCCAACATTGTTTGATAGCAAGAAGAAAATGAATTGGAATGAAGCACAAAGAGGGCCCTGAGACCCATTGAGTTGTAAATTAACAAATAAACACAAATCTATGGTATAAGAGCATTTGGGGGTACAAATAACACTGCTTTTGTTCCCCTCCCCCCGTAAGTTGTATGTTATATGAAATATTAACATATTATATGAATCTACTCCTTTCCCGCCTCAGCCATTTCGTTAATGCAAGTCACTTAGAATCCTTCAGCAGAAAAGCATCTATCCATCATCTATCCATCCATCTCGCATCCCATCAAGTCAGAATAGTTTTAGGCATTCTTGGCAATTGTTGCCACGGGGATTGGAACTCTGGGAAAGTGACAGTTGGGGGCAGTTCTGCTGTGGGAGTTAAAAGAAGGAATGGAGGGCTGATGTGGAAGAAGAATGGGAGATGCCCTCTTAGGTGCATGAACCCACTGAGGCTGGGAGGGCATGTCAGATGAAAGGTAGCACTTCAATAACGGTGACTATTATGACTACTATTACTATGGTTTTCCCAGTAGTAATGTACGGAAGTGAGAGCTGGACCATAAAGAAGGCTGATCACCGAAGAATTGATGCTTTTGAATTATGGTGCTGGAGGAGACTCTTGAGAGTCCCATGGACTGCAAGAAGATCAAACCTATCCATTCTAAAGGAAATCAGCCCTGAGTGCTCACTGGAAGGACAGATCCTGAAGCTGAGGCTCCAGTACTTTGGCCACCTCATGAGAAGAGAAGACTCCCTAGAAAAGACCCTGATGTTGGGAAAGATGGAGGGCACAAGGAGAAGGGGATGACAGAGGATGAGATGGTTGGACAGTGTTCTCGAAGCAACTAGCATGAGTTTGGCCAAACTGCAAGAGGCAGTGAAAGATAGGCGTGCCTGGCGTGCTCTGGTCCATGGGGTCACGAAGAGTCGGACACGACTGAACGACTGACTGAACAACAACAACAACAAATTACTGAAATCCTAGGAATAGGAAAGACCTCAGGTGCTCTGGTGGTCGTGAGTGCTGAGTGACCATGCAGCTGCCCCCCTCCCCACCAGGCGTTGTCCCTTCACTGTCTCTCCTAGTGGCTATGTGCCCAACTTCCCTGTCACAGTTCCAGCTCGGCCCAGCCTGAGAAGAGAAGGTGTCAGGAGTCCTGCTAGCCCTTCCAATTACAACAACACCAAGGTGAAACCGTGGCAAGCTGAATCGGACCACCCGGCAAAGAGCAATAGGGAAAGGGCCTTCCCAGGGCAAGTGGGTTTGCCTTTGCTTCTGTTCCCTCATAAGATCTGGCTGCAAGGGGCTAGGGAGTGGGAGTGGGAGGTGGGTGATCATACCACAGCTGCAGGCCAGAGAAGTGGTGGCAGGAACCAGATTGAGGTTGAATCCTGACAAGACAGAAGTACTGTTTTTGGGGGACAGGAGGAGGGCAGGTGTGGAGGACTCCCTGGTCCTGAATGGGGTAACTGTGCCCCTGAAGGACCAGGTGTGCAGCCTGGGAGTCATTTTGGACTCACAGCTGTCCATGGAGGCGCAGGTTAATTCTGTGTCCAGGGCAGCTGTCTACCAGCTCCATCTGGTACGCAGGCTGAGACCCTACCTGCCCGCGGACTGTCTTGCCAGAGTGGTGCATGCTCTAGTTATCTCCCGCTTGGACTACTGCAATGCACTCTACGTGGGGCTACCTTTGAAGGTGACCCGGAAACTGCAATTAATCCAGAATGCGGCAGCTAGACTGGTGACTGGGAGTGGCCACCAGGACCACATAACACCAGTCCTGAGAGATCTACATTGGCTCCCAGTACGTTTCCGAGCACAATTCAAAGTGTTGGTGCTGACCTTTAAAGCCCTAAACGGCCTCGGTCCTGTATACCTGAAGGAGCGTCTCCACCCCCATCATTCAGCCCGGACACTGAGATCCAGCGCCGAGGGCCTTCTGTCGGTTCCCTCACTGCGAGAAGCAAAACTACAGGGAACCAGGCAGAGGGCCTTCTCGGTAGTGGCGCCCGCCCTGTGGAACGCCCTCCCATCAGAGGTCAAGGAGATAAACAACTACCTGACATTCAGAAAATACCTGAAGGCAGCCCTTTTTAGGGAAGTTTTTAATGTGTGATATTTTTGTATTTGATTTTTGTTGGAAGCCGCCCAGAGTGGCTGGGGAAATCCAGCCAGATGGGCGGGGTACAAATAATAAATATTATTATTATTATTCTCTCCTGATTTAGGGCTGCTTTAAAAAAAAAAGTGCAATGTCCTTGTCCTCTGAGGTAAGGGCCAGGATGTGTGTCTGTGGGGGGAGGGGATCAGATTCCAACGTGTCCTATAGTCAAAACAACTGAGCTGAGAGTCTTGTAGAAGTTCTGCTTAAAATGCTCAGCCTTGAGGCGTTGTCCGTGTGCAGTGCAGTTAATGACACACGGGATTGTGTGTTTAGACTTGTGGCTGGCCTGGCAGCTACCAGGCAAGGCCTTGTGCAGAAGCCTGGGTTGGTTGGTGCTTTGGCTTAAGCTCAACTTATTGGGCTTCTTAACCGGTTATTTAAGTAGCCCAATAAATTGAGCTTAAGCCAAAGCACCAACCAACCCAGGCTTCCGGAATTAAGATTGCCGGAAAAAATATCAACAACCTCAGATATGCTGATGATACAACCTTGATGGCAGAAAGTGAGGAGGAATTAAAGAACCTTTTAATGAGGGTGAAAGAGGAGAGCGCAAAATATGGTCTGAAGCTCAACATCAAAAAAACTAAGATCATGGCCACTGGTCCCATCACCTCCTGGCAAATAGAAGGGGAAGAAATGGAGGCAGTGAGAGATTTCACTTTCTTGGGTTCCATAACAGTCATTGTTGTGCCTCTGTGTGTGTTTAGCCTATCTTTAATACCAGAAGTGCCCAGTTTCATTTCTGTAAAAACAGCAGCAGCAACAACAACAAAAACAAAGACAGGCTTCTGTTCATTCTCTTTATGTTGATTATTCTGCTATACTGGAGACTGTCTCAAAATTCTTGTAATAAACTTTGTATCTCAGGTGCTCAGACAATCTCATGGAAATTATGGCACTTGGGAATCCGAAAGACAGACTCTCAAGAGCACAAATGTTTAGACAGCAAACCATTCAGGCCCAGTGCAAGAAGTTACCTCATACTGCTCTCGAGTCTGATGTTCAGTTGATATTTTTCAAAGGCAATCTTTAGTTAAATGGCAGGCAGAGAAATAATTATAAGGGGGAGAAGCATCACCTTGGCAACATCCTGGAGTCTCTGTGTGGCTTAAGGCCCAAGTGCAAAGTTGGAGGAAAACATGTTTATGAGAACTTGCAGAAGGTGGCTCTCTGGTCTCGACATGGGTCAGTTTGGGAGGGTGGGGGAGACATATGAGCTTGGCCCGGCCTTTCCTGACAAAACACTTTCATCACAGTGAAGTATTATTTTAGGGTGTGAATACACACACACACACACACACACACACACACACACGGGGTTACCAACGTTTGTCCTATTCAGAGTAGACCCATTGAAATGAATATACATGATTAGCTTTGGTTCATTGGGCGGGATTCAATGAACTTGTTGCATAGCCTACAGGGATGCAACAATCCTTCATGTCATGGAACTTCCCCACCTCATCTAATGTGCCCCCTAAATCTGTGAGAACTCACTGTCAAAAGGGTCATGATAACCAGGATGTACTTCAATTACACACTCAGCATGGTGTGGTCCTTTCTGAACAGTATGCACACATGAAACTTCCTCTTATTTGTTCATTTCACTCACAAATTTCTTCCTACGAAACAACAATAAGAAATAAATTGCAGTCTTTCATATCTGAAAGCAAAAACAATCCTATATATTAGAACAATTTCAAATCCAATACAGATACAGACTGTGAAAAAGTTCTCCGCTTTAGTGGCTGGTTCAGGAAGAAAGGTATTCAAAAATACAAAAGTCTGATGTGTAACTGTAAAGGTAAAGGTAAAGGGACCCCTGACCATCAGGTCCAGTCGTGTCCGACTCTGGGGTTGCGGTGCTCATCTCACTCTATAGGCCGAGGGAGCCGGCGTTTGTCCGCAGACAGCTTCCGGGTCATGTGGCCAGCATGACTAAGCCGCTTCTGGCGAACCAGAGCAGCGCACGGAAACGCCGTTTACCTTCCCGCCGGAGCGGTACCTATTTATCTACTTGCACTTTGACGTGCTTTCGAACTGCTAGGTGGGCAGGAGCTGGGACCGAGCAACGGGAGCTCACCCCGTTGCAGGGATTCGAACCGCCGACCTTCTGATCAGCAAGCCCTAGGCTCTGTGGTTTAACCCACAGCGCCACCTGGGTCCCTTGTGTAACTGGTAGGGAGTTCCAAATGGAAGGTGTCACCACGCTAAAGGCCCTGGTTTCATAGGGGACCCTCCCTGCAGAGTGCATTGGCTGGTTGGATGTATAACGGGTTATATGATCTTTTAGGTATATCGGCTTTGTAAAGCAGCACCTTGAACTTTTATAAGCCAGGAAGATGATATGGTATTCCAGGTGTGGTCTGACCAAGGCAGAATAGAATGGTACTGTTCCTTCCCTTGCAATACTCAAGGCCAACAACCAGGACCTCTCCTAAACCACTTCCAGCATCAGCATAGTGTCCAGATCAACCCCTATTTGCTTTTCACATGCACTGCTAGTAAGCCAGGTGTCTCCCATCTTATATTTGTGCAACTGGTCGTTCCTGCAACAACTACCAAATAGTTTTGGGGTTATCCAGCTTGGACATCTGGCTTGCCAGTAGTACATGTGAAAACTATCTAGAGGTTTGAGTCACTGTTGTGCAGCAGCAAAAAAAAGTTAATGCTATTCTAGGCTGCATCAACAGAAGTATATTGTCCAGATCAAGGGAAGATCAATGCACTCTGCAGGGAGGGTTCCCTATGAAAGGGCCTTTAGTGTGGTGGCACCTTCAAGGGAAGTAATAGTCCCACTGTATTCTGCCTTGGTTGGTCAGACCACACCTGGAGTACTGCGTTGGATTCTGGCTGCCACAATTTAAGGATATTGACAAACTGGAATGTGTGCAGAGGAAGGCGACCAAGAGGATTAGAATAATAGAATCATAGAGTCATAGAGACCACAAGGGCCATCCAGTCCAACCCCCTGCCAAGCAGGAAACACCATCAAAGCATTCCTGACAGATGGCTGTCAAGCCTCCGCTTAAAGACCTCCAAAGAAGGAGACTCCACCACACTCCTTGGCAGCAAATTCCACTGCCGAACAGCTCTCACTGTCAGGAAGTTCTTCCTAATGTTTAGGTGGAATCTTCTTTCTTGTAGTTTGAATCCATTGCCCCGTGTCCGCTTCTCTGGAGCAGCAGAAAACAACCTTTCTCCCTCCTCTAGATGACATCCTTTGATATATTTGAACATGGCTATCATATCACCCCTTAACCTTCTCTTCTCCAGGCTAAACATACCCAGCTCCCTAAGCCGTTCCTCATAAGGCATCGTTTCCAGGCCTTTGACCATTTTGGTTGCCCTCTTCTGGACACGTTCCAGCTTGTCAGTATCCTTCTTGAACTGTGGTGCCCAGAACTGGACACAGTATTCCAGGTGAGGTCTGACCAGAGCAGAATACAGTGGTACTATTACCTCCCTTGATCTAGACGCTATACTCCTATTGATGCAGCCCAGAATTGATTAAGGGCCTGGAAACCAAGCCTTATGAGGAACAGTTGAGGGAGCTGGGTATGTTTAGCCTGGAAAAGAGGAGACTAAGAGGAGATATGGCAGCCATCTTCAATTATCGAAGGGCTGTCACATGGAAGAGGGAGCAAGCTTGTTTTCTCCTGCTCTGGTGGGTAGGGCTTCAAGTTACATTAAAGGAAGGACTTTCTGACAGCAAGAGCTTTTTAACAGCGGAATTGAAAGGTGGACTCTCCTTCATTGGAGGTTTTTAAGCAGAGGTTGGATGGCCATCTGTCATGGGGGAGCTTGCAGCAAGCAGACTCGGCAAAGAGCACAAGGACACAAGGCACACAGCTCACTTCAGCTCGTAGCTCCTTTATTAGGGTCAACACATAAACATACTGAAGTACCTAAAAAGGAAGGGGAAATGTTAGTGCGTCTTATGGAGCGAAGGCTTAGCTCCCGCTGCCTCCCCCCACCCCCGCCGCGTTTGGCGGGAGGCGGCAGCGGAGATGTTGCTGGATCCTCCCCGCACCTCCGTTCTGTGAACGGAGGCTGTGGGAGAATCCAGCAACATCTGCTTCGCTCCCCGCTGCCTCCCCCACCCCCCGCCAAGTTCGGCAGGAGGTGGCATCGGAGATGTTGCTGCATCCTCCGCGCCACCCACCGATCCCAAAAGCAGGCTTTTGGGATCGGCGGCAGGGCACGGAGTGGCGGAGAAAGCAGCGGGGATGCGGACCGTGGGTACCCAGTGCATGTGCACAGGGGCGTAGCGAGGGGGGGTGGGGGTGTCGCCCCAGGCAGCGCCCTGGAGTGCGGGTGACACTTGGGGTGGGGTGGGCACCGCCCCCCCCCGCGATCGGCGGCGGCGAACTTGCTGGCTTAGCCAGCCGCCGGCGTCTGCTTTCCTTTTTAAAAAATTATTATTAAAGGGCTTTTCTCCCCACTGCTGCGGCGGCCAGCGAGGAGGAGGGGTGTCACGCTTGTCACAAGAGTGGCTCCGCCCGGCAGCGGGGAGAAAAGTCCTTTTTTAAAAAAAGGAAAGCCAAGGCAAGCAGGCTGCTTGCCTTTGCTTTGCTTTTTTAAAAAAGGGCTTTTCCCCCGCTGCCGGGGCGGAGCCACAGTGACAGTGCGTCGTGACGCCACAACGTGATGTCACGATGCCCCGTCCCCAGGGGTGCCTCCGGTCGCCGCCCTGTGTACCGAGGAGGCTTCCTCCGCCCCTGCATGTGCACCGCAACATCATGATGTCATGATGTGATGTCATGACATCCTGTCACAACGTCATGACGTGCAGTGTGGGCATGCATGCACTCCGGCACCACAGTGGCAACTAGGCTGGGGCCTCCACCTCAGCTGCAGAGGCCCAGGCCCCGGCCCAGTTACTGTTATGTGGAGTAATCTTCTTTTAGGGGTAGGAGGTGGTTCTGGCAGGGTATCAGCTGGTACTGCCTCTATTAAGCCTGACTCCTGTCCTTGCTCAGGGCTGGGACTTCTACTTATTCCCTCCTGTTCCTTACCTCCCTCCCCCCCCCCACTAAGAGCTTCCAGGAGCTACTGGAAAGAATTTTTGATTTTGTTTTGACTATGGCAGACCAACACGGCTACCCACCTGTAACAGGATTTCCCAGTCCTCCTCCTCCTCTGGGGTGTTTCCTGTTTCCCACCACCGAGAACACTACCCTTTTCTGCACTCACCCTGAAAAACTCTTGGCCAGGTGGTCTCTACCATTCCTCCCCATTTATAGATGTGACTTTAAGGAGACTCCTGGGCAGGAGGGAGAAACCATGGAATCGCAGAATCATAGGGTTGGAAGAGACCACAAGGGCCATCCAGTCCAACCCCCTGCCAAGCAGGAAACACCATCAAAACATTCCTGACAGGTGGCTGTCAAGCCTCCGCTTAAATTGCCTTGCCAGCACCCAAGACGGAGCCTTTTCTCCCAAATGCCACGTCTCTCTCTTTGTCTCCACCCCAGGGGTTCGAACTTGAATAAAATATTATTGGGGGGAGGCAAGCCCCGAAAAAGAAGAGGAGGAGGAGGAGGAGTTTGGACCTGATATCCCGCCTTTCACTCCCTTTAAGGTGTCCCAAAGCGGCTAACAATCTCCTTTCCCTTCCTGCTTTAGACCCCGGCACCACGCGCGCCCCATATCCGGAAGGACAAAGCGGGGCTCGGGCCCCTCTTCCCCTTCTTTGCAGCTGCAAAGTCACGCAAGCGAAGCTGAAGCAAGAAAAAAGAAACCCAGCAGAGAAGGGCCTTCCCTCCCCGTCTCCAAGCTGAGCGCGCGCCCCTCCAGAAACAAAGGAAGCCCCTTCTGCTTCTGGTCTCGCCACTTAACATCTTTTGCAGAAACAAAAGAAATAATTCTTTCAAGTAGCACCTTGGAGACCAACTGAGTTTGTTCTTGGTATGAGCTTTCGTGTGCATGCACACTTCTTCAGATACACTGAAACAGAAGTCACCAGATCCTTAAATATAGTGAGGGAGTGGGGAGGGGTATTACTCAGAAGGGTGGTGGGAATGGGTGATCAGCTGATAGGTGTGGAAAACCTGTTGACGACTCTTAACGGCTGCAATTAGTCTTGCAGGGAAAGGCAAGGGGTGAGATGGCTAAAGATAGCTTTGTTATGTATAATGAGATAAGAATCCAATGTCTTTGTTAAGACCAGGTTTCTCAGTGGCTGAATTACAACTAATCACCAAACTTAAAACCACGGAGAAACAGAATGGGTATCCTTTGATCCACCAATTTTGGGGCGTGAATGTCTGCTCCTTGTAGATGCGCAATTAACGGGTTTATATAGATGTTAAACAAATGAGGGGCCAAATTGTGATGATTATGGCGTACAGGTGATGAAAACCCCAAAGTTGAAATTGTTAATTTGGGGTTCTCATCAGCTGTATGCCATAATTGTCACAATTATAACAAATAAAGGCTTGACATATCTGGCTTTGCATGTCATGGGTCTATCTCATGTATTAGTTTCACCTTTAAGTTGAATTACTGAAAGATATATACAGGTGAAACACGAAAAATTAGAATATCGTGGAAAGGTTACTTTCTTTATTTGTTATAATTGTGATGATTATGGCATGCAGCTGATGAAAACCCCAAAGTTGAGATTGTTAATTTGGGGTTCTCATCAGCTGTATGCCATAATCATCACAATTATAACAAACAAAGGCTTGACATATCTCGCTTTGCATGTCATGAGTCTATCTCATATATTAAACTCCAGTAGCTAATGAAAACAATTGCTTACATAAATGGACTTTTCCACGATATTCTAATTTTCGAGTTTCACCTGTATATATAGAAACAGAGCAGCGGAGAGACATTCTGGACTACCTCCAACTGAAAAAATGGTAAGGGAGTGGAGGAAACAGGAGGATCGGCTGCAAAAAGCGGATAAAATGCTGCAAAGTGGCCACAGTTGGATGTGGCCTTGAAAGAATGGATCACAAATCACCGGAATAATGGCTTCTCAGTCTCTACAAAAATGATCATATATGAAGCCAAACGCATTGCTGTAGAGAAAGGCATTCGCAATTTTACTGGATCACCATCGTGGTGCCACAAATTTATGAGGCAATGTGGCCTTGCTATGCGCACCAAAACTAGAATTGCACAAAAATGCCAGAAAATACGAATCTAATATTCTGTCATTTCATAAATTTGTAATTGATACTAGGAAGAGAAATTGGGTTTGAAATTGGCCAGATTGGGAAAACGGATGAAGTCCAGCTAACCTTTGGTGTGCCATCTAATAGGACTGTTGATTTGAAAGGTGCCAAAACTATCACCGTGGAAACCTCCGGTCATGAGAAAACCCATTACACCGTTGTGTTGTCTTGCTGTGCAGATGGCACCAAATTGCCACCCATGTTAATTTTCGGGAGGAAAAGATTTCCAAAGGAAGGGATTCCAAGAGGAGTTATTGTACATGTTCATGAGAAAGGATGGATGGACGAAAATGGAACGAGAGCATTGGTTGAAAAAGTCCACACCCCACCATTCTACCCCACACTGGTAATCCATCCCACCCCCCTTTCAGACAATTGCCTTAAATCTGAAGGTGTTCTTCCTGGTTTAGTCAGATTCCACACTTTGCTAACCCCCATCTTCTTAAAATAAGAGCTGCCATATTTTTTGCTCCATAAGACGCACCTGACCATAAGAGGCACCTAGTTGTTAAAGGAGGAAAACAAGAATATGATGAATATGAACATTCCACTTTCACTGAACCACTTTCCACACTGCACACATTTAAAAGCTTTTTATCCTGTGTGAGTTTTTTTGATGTTTTCTAAGTGTTCCTCTGTGACTGAAGCTCTTCCCACACTCCGTGCATTTAAAGGGTTGCTCCCCTGTGTGAGTTCTCTGATGTAAAGTAAGGGCTGTGTTCCGTGTGAAGCTCTTTCCACACTCCATACATTTAAATGGTTTTTCTCCTGTGTGAATTCGTAGGTGTTTTTTAAGGCTTCCATTGTGATTGAAGCAGTTTCCACACTCCATACATTTAAATGGTTTTTCTCCTGTGTGAATTCGTAGATGTTTTGCATAGCTTCCACTATCTGTGAATGTCTTCCCACACTCCATACATTTAAATGGTTTCTCCCCTGTGTGAATTCGTAAATGTTTTACATGGCTTCCACTATCAGTGAAAGTCTTTCCACACTCCATACATTTAAAGGGTTTCTCCCCTGTGTGAGTTCGCTGGTGTGTAGTAAGGAGTTCATTTACCCTGAAACACTTTCCACACTCCATACATTTGAATGGCTTCTCCCCTGTGTGAATTCTTTGATGTGAACTAAGGTATGCACGATCAATGAAACTCTTTCCACACTCCAAACATTTAAAAGGTTTCTCCCCTGTGTGAGTGAGTTGATGCTTTCTACAGTGTCCACTTTGACTGAAGCTCTTTCCACACTCCACACATTTAAATGGTTTTTCTCCTGTGTGAATCCGTTGATGTGCTCTATGGCTTCCTGAATGAGCAAATGTCTTTCCACACTCTATACATTGAAATGGCTTCTCCCCTGTGTGAGTTCGCTGGTGTCTTGTAAGGTCTTTTTTCCGGCTGAACGACTTTCCACACTCCACACACTGAAATGGTTTCTCCTCTGTGTGAGTTTGCTTGTGAGAAGTAAACTTGGTCTTCTGGATGAAGCACTTTCCTCACACCATGCATTTAAATGGTTCCTTCGATACAATTCCAGGTGACTTCTTGGAATTCTGACTATTGTTTCCATCAGCTGCTTGGGGAGGAAAGAAATTCCTGTTAGGCTTCCAAGGAAGAGGAAGAAGTAACGTAACACACATCTGGTGAAAATAGCACCCCTTATTTCAATATTCCTTACGTTCTCCCTTTCCCTTTTTATGTTCCAATTTTTTTAGGAATGCAGCAAAAAAATGTCAAATTATAATAACGCCAGGTGTTACAATTAAGGCAGCAAATAAAAACTTTCCTCTTTTCCCAGGCCTTTGCCTACTGTTAATTAATTTGCCTCTTTAAATTGGGGTGGGTTGGTTCTGTTTCGGTTGTTACAATGTCATGTATTTTTCTATTTTCTGTGATGCTTAGACGAAGGGTGGTATATGAACAATTCTATGTAGACTTGGAAGAGACCCCAAGGGTCATCTTGTCCAATCTTCTGCAATGCAGCAATCTCGACTTCAGCACCTTCAGAGGGTGTCTGTTCTACTGTCAAACAACTTTTACCATCGGAAAATTCTTTCTGATGTTTAATTGGATTCACATTTCTTGTAATCTGAATCCACTGGTTCAAGTCCTACCCTCCAGAGAAGAAGAAAACAAGCTTCCTCCATCTCCACCTGACAACACTTTAGTTATCTGAAGATAGATACAGTATCTGAAGACGTCCTATCTCTTCTCAGTCTGCTTTTATCCAGGCTAAGCATACCCAGCTTCCTCAGCTATTCCTCCTAAGGCTTGGTTTCCAGTGCCTTGATCATGTTAAGCTTGTGGTCTACTAAGACCGTGAGTCATGTACTACTGGCAAGCCAGGTTTTCTGTTTTTATATTGTAAACTTTGCAGTGATGCTTAGATGAAGGGTAGTATATGAGAAATTCTATGTAAACTTGGAAGAGACCCTGCGGTCCCTCTTGTGCAATCCCCTGCATTGGAAATAGCACCTAAAACTCAAAAGCCTGGGAAAAGGTTTTCCTCTTTATCATCCATCTATTTATCCATTTGTGTCCCCATCTCCACTCCCCTGGAACTCACCAGATGTCTCTGAGGGCCTTGGGAGAAAATGCCCAGAGGTTATGGGGAGGGATGCAGGAGACAGTCTGACCAGGTCAACTGTCCATCTTCCTCCTTCCATCCTCTCTAGGTTTGCAGGTTCGGCCTCTTCCATCCTTCCTGAGGAGCTGAGAAGCTGCAGGTTCCTGGGAGGGAAGAAGAAGCAAAGGGAGCCTCAGAGGCCCTGCAGGGATTCTCCTGCCAAAACATTCTGCAGCCTCTAGAGAAGGAGAAGGGGAAGGAGAGGAGCAGGAAGAGTTTGGATTTGATATCCCGCTTTATCACTACCCTAAGGAGTCTCAAAGCAGCTAACAATCTCCTTTCTCCTTCCTCCCCCACAACAAACACTCTGTGAGGTGAGTGAGGCTGAGAGACTTCAAAGAAGTGTGACTAGCCCAAGGTCACCCAGCAGCTGCATGTGGAGGAGCAGGGACACAAACCTGGTTCACCAGATTACGAGTCTACCGCTCTTAACCACTACACCACACAGACTCTCCAAATGGGGTACCCCCTTCCCAACAGGAGCCCCATTTTTAAAGTTTTTGGGGGGATACCAATTCAATCTGTGCTCTCCCTGACAGGGCTTACTTGTGAGTAAATCTGCACAGGGTTGCTCTGCATATCCCTCCTCTTCGGACACCCAAAACACGCACCAGGTGAGAGACTTTAGAGAAGATTGCTCCACTCCCTCCAGCCAGGGCTTTCTTGACATTTGTGCTGGGGGGGGTCATTTTCCCCTCCATCTCCCATCCATTCATTTCTCCTTCTCCACCCACAGTCCCTTGGAAATCAGCACACCTCTCCCAGCCTCGGATAGTTATGATGATAATTTCTAGATTGCAGATCCAGCCTGTTTTAAACTATTATGCAGACTGCAAAGTTTAAACAAGTTGTGATGTCCTGGGGGGGGGGGGAGCCAAGGCAGCCCCAGATCCCTGCAGAGATTTCCCTCCCTACGTGGCACCCCAGCAACTCCTCCTACAGGAAAAGAAGGGTGACTTCCTCCTGAACCCCAGCAGAGTCGTGCCTGAAAGAGGATCTTCTTCACTCCACCATTAAAAAACACTCCTCTCCTTTCCGGACAACCTTTCCTCTCTGCCATCTTGGAACTCTGGCACTGCAGTCTCCTTCCTTCTCCCCCCACCCTTTTAGGGAAAAGGGATGTGACTCTTAAGAACCAAGTCCTGCTGGATCAGGCCAAATGGCCCACCTAGTCCAGCCTCCTGTTCTCAGGGTGGACTACCAGATTTAGGTGGGAAGCTTCTTTGCATGCATAAAATTGCCCCTTCCGCTTCTGGTCTCGCCACTTACCAGCTTTTGCCGAGTGCGCTTCGGGGACTTTTGCGCGCAGGCGACGCAGCAGCAGATCTTGCAATGTTTCCCTCGCTCCCTTCCTGCCCCCTAACCAGCCCCTGTGGGTGGGGAGAAAGGCTTGCAGAACGGAACAGGATGCACATCCCAGAAACCTCTTTGTCTTTCCTTTCCTTTTTTCTTTCAATCAGAGACTACAATTCCCAGCAGCACTTTATGTCCCAGGCTCCCTTGCAGCTGCATAGCGGGAGGTCGGCTGCAAGAAGGATTTGCCAGATTTGCAGCGTGGTCTGCGCGCAAAAGCCACTCTGCAAAAACTGGTAAGGGTGGGATCAGAAGCAGAAGGGACCCCCCTTTATTTCTGGAGGGGGCGCGTTGACCTCGGATCACGAAGACGGGGAGCCCCTTCTCCACTGGTCTGAGCTTTTGCTTTCGCTTCTCTTGCATGATTTTGCAGCTGCAAAGAAGGGGAAGAGGACTTGGAGAGGGTCTTTACAAATGAGTAAGGGGTGGGGTAGGGAGGTGGGGCGCGTTCTGCTTTTCTTTTCTGATCTAGCAAACATTTTGAAATGTTTAAGGTAATGGTTCTGTTTAACTTTGCTGCGCCAAATGTGCATTCTGTAGTTGACCTCCTTTGTAATGTTTTCTTTTGAAATTTTTAAGAGAATACACGTTACTTTGGATGTGTACTTTATATATTACTTTACTCAGTAAGTAATGTTTTATTCTGAACTCTGTTGTTTTACTGTGTTGCAAACCGCTCTGAGATTCCCCCCCTTCAAAATATTTAAAGCAGTATGATAGTGAAATGAATTGCAGTAATAGTTCTATACAGAAAAATATTTTGCAGGGTGCAAAGGGCCCCACGTTTCTCTTTATTGATTGTGTGATTTTGCAGAAGTGTGTGTTGCCCATATTTTTAAGAAAGCTCTTTTGGGCCTCTCCCAATAATTTTATATACACTTGCAACCCAAATTATTCAATCCCCATCGCAAATCAGGTTTATTATCAAAGTTTACAGATTTCCAGCTGTTTGCAATGAGCAAATCAAACAAAAGCAATTGAAATAATTCAATACAACTACAGTCAGGGCTGTCTCTTCCATAGGGGCTAGTGGCTCCCGGGCGGGCTGCAAGCTGGCCACCCTCGCCTCCCGTACCAGGAGCACTGGAAGGGCACGCAGAGCCCCTCATCTCCCGCTCGCCCACCCCCCCTCCCGAGGGGCGGCAAGCGCGGGAGGGAGGCGGCGGAGAGACGGCACACTGGGGGCACCGGAGGGATCGCCTCGCCACGGCAGCCAATCTCCCTAAGACGGCCCTGACTACAGTTGTACCTTGGAAGTTGAACGGAATCCACTCCAGAAGTCCATTTTACTTCCAAAACATTCGGAAAGCAAAGCGCGGCTTCTGATTGGCTGTACGTAGCTTTTAGAAGACACCTGTTTGCTGTTCTTGTTATATTGTTTAGATAATAAAAACAACCAATTATTACTATTATTATTTATGTAATTTATTACATTTTTGACCCTATTTCTCCCTCCAAGGACCTCGAGGTGTGATACATGGTTCTCCCTCTCCCCATTTCGTCCTCACAATGTTCCTGCGAGGTACATTAGCCTGAGAGAGAGTGGATTTAGTCTAGCACTCTTACAACTACCCTGACACCATTCCCCCCCCCCACACACTGGTAATCCACCCCCCCCCTTCCAGGTAATTGCCTTAAATCTGAAGATGTGTACTCCAAACTCCACCTTCTTCCTGATTACTGGCATTGAGCTGTTTCTTTGGGGGAATATGGGGATTTAGCAAGTACTCTCTTTCTGTTTCCTTCTTTCGGAGGTTCCAATGACCTTGTTGTCTCTTGTCTCACCACCGGAGAGTCCACATGGGAGAGAAACCTTACAAGTGTACGGACTGTGGGAAGGGCTTTGCTGACAATTGTAATTTGATGGCCCACCAGAGAGTCCACACTGGAGAGAAACCATACAAATGCATTGAGTGTGGGAAGTGTTTTGCTTCCCGCTCAGCCGCTTTGGTACATAATAGAATCCACACTGGAGAGAATCCTTAAGAGTGGAAAATGTTTTCAACACAACTCACACCTCCTGAAATATCGGAAAATGCACACAGGGGAGAGAAATCATAAGTGCCGTGAGTATGGGAAATGTTATGCTGACAAGTCTACCTTTGTCGTCCACCAGAGAGCCCACACGGGAGAGAAGCCATGTAAATGCACCGTGTGTGGGGAATGTTTTACTTACAGTGCAAGTTGTAGAAAGCACCAGATAATTCACACCGGAGAGAAATGTGGTAACACCATCTCTTTAGAATGGGGCATCCAATGTTTGGCATAAGGCCCAGTGCTCTCTCTTCTCCATTGCAGAACCAGGGATTAATTTCTCACTGATAACACCATTTTTAAACAAAGGGATACAGGGTGGATCCTGGAAATTAAAGGTGGGTTCTCGAAATATCAGTCCGTGGAAAACTGCTGGAAAGTTTTAAAAACAAAAGAACTGTGCATACGGTAAGAGAGCTAGAGAGCAAGCTGATTGGTAGTTTGGGATTCAGGCCCCACAAAATGTGAAGCATCCCAATACTTTTCGTTGAAGGGAGCAGCATAGAATCTTTGAGGCTCAGGTTTTATTTCTTGACGAGCATGGGCCACACACACTTTTCTTTTTAAGGCATTACAAACACACATTGCAGGATGGAGATACCTTGAAAGAAGCCACTGTTGTTTCCACCTTGTACGCAGGTGCAACAAGAGGGCTGGTACAACCCTGTTCACATTGCAGGCTAGAGCTGGGGCTGATGGAGCTGGGGCTGATGCGGGTTTATCATTCCTGATTTCCAGATACTCTATTACATCCACAATATGTCTCACATTTTCTTTCAACTGTCTACCAGGAAGAAAACCAGCTTGGTCTTTATGAATTACTTCATTAAAATTATTTTCAATCTCATAGCCATAATGTCCGCAAAAAGCTTATAATCATTATTTAACAAAGATATTGGTTGATAATTCTTGACATTTAATCGATCTGTGTCCTGTTTAGGTATCAGTGTTATATATGCTTCTTTCGAAGTGTTTGGGATCCTTCCTCATTTCAAAATATTATCCATCACTTCCCTCAGTACCGGGGTCAGCTGTTCGCTGAGAATTTTGTAATATTTCGCCGACAGTCCATCTGGTCCTGGAGATTTCCCTAATTTCATTCTTTTTATTGCATCCTGTATTTCTAGCGCCGTGACTTGAGCATTCAAGATATCTCTCTTCTCTTTTGAAATTTTCTCCAAGTTGTAATTTTCTAGATATGCCTCTATTTTCTTTCTATTCTCTTTCTCCTGTTGGTATAAATTTTTTGTAATATCTTTGGAAAGCTTTTTTAATTTCCTTCGGATCTTCTGTAACAACCTCTCCAACCTCCAATTTATTAATTATATTCTGGTTTTGTCTCTTTCTTAATTGCCAAGCTAGCAGCTTTCCTATTTTATTTGCTGACTCAAAATTCTTTTGTCTCATCTGTTTAATTTTCCACTCAATCTCTTGATTCACCAATGTGGAGAATTGAGTTTGTAGTGTTTTTGTATTCTGCTTTAATTGCATATCCATTGGTTTCAATATCAATTTCTTCTCACAAATCATTAACTGATTTAAAATTTCCTCTTTCTTTTTTTCTTTACTTTTCCTTTGATGGCTATTCTTTTGTATCAGGAATCCTCACATTACGGCCTTACTCGCATCCCAAACCACCTCCAGTCCAGTTCCTTTCTCCAAGTTCAAATTAAAATAATCTTGTATTTCTCGTTTCGCCTTAATCACAACTTCTGGATCATCAAACAAACTGTCATTCATTTTCCATCTGGTGGGGTTTCTCTCTTTACCTTTTAATTCCAAATCAATCGAATTATGGTCCAGTTACAGGTGGGTAGCCGTGTTGGTCTGCCATAGTCAAAACAAAATCAAAAATTCTTTCCAGTAGCACCTTAGAGACCAACTGAGTTTGTTCTTGGTATGAGCTTTCGTGTGCATGCACACTTCTTCAGATACCAGTTCTTGGTGTAATCTCACATCTCAACACCCTACCAATCAGTTCCTTTGTTATCCAAATATGATCAATTCTTCCAAAACTTTGGTTAGGTTCAGAGTAAAAAGTAAAATCTTTAGTAGTTGGGTGTTTCAATCTCCAAATATCAACCAATCCAAGATTTTCCGTCAGATCAAAGAAAGATTTTGGTAATTTACCTTCTTTTGCCGTCTTCATTGTAAAAGATTTATCCAATTCTGGCATCACAACGCCATTAAAGTCCCCCATCATTATCAATTTCTGATCCATCAGTTCCACCAGTCTCGCTTCCAAATCTCTGAAAAATTCCGCCCTGTTATCATTTGGTGCATATATTCCAATCACAAATAATTTTTCACCTTGCAGCGTGATTTGTACTATTAGGATCCTTCCTTCCTCTTCCTTTGTGATCAGTTTTGGTTCGAACTTCTCTTTTATGTACAATACCACTCCTCTCTTCTTCAAGGAGTCAGAGGAAACAAATTCTCTTCCTAACTTTTTGTTAATTAAAATATGTCTGTTTTTTCGCGATGTGAGTCTCTTGAAGACATATTATGTCCAAATTTCTCCTATTTAACACATGGCCAATCCTGTTTCGCTTATTCTTATCGTTAAGTCCATTCACATTCCACGAAATTAATTTTAGAGCCATTATTTCTTCTCCTGTTATAAAAGTCCTTTAAAGTTTAGTGTTGTTATTATCAATATCTTCTTCTTCCTCTTCCTCCTCTCCAGTTTCCTCTTCTTCCTCTTCTTCTTCATCTGCACCTCCATGCGCCCCCAACTCTTCCAGTTTCTCCTCCTCCTCCTCCTCCTCCTCCTCCTTCTTTTCCTGGTCAATCTTACTTTTACCTGGTGCTAGTACGGCTGCCATCTTTCCCAAATCTTCTTCATACCATCTTGTAAATTTCTTCACTTCCAGTGCGTCCGTCAGTTTAAATCTTTTGTCTTTGTAGTAAAAGGAGATCCCTTCCGGAAATTCCCATCTATGTTGAATTTCATTCTTCTTAAGTAATGCTACCAATGGTTTGTATCCATCTCTCTTTCGTAACAATCTTGTCGGGATCTCCTTGAACACAATGATTTGTTTTCCATCTATTATTAATTTGTTTGTGTAACTCAATCTTAAGATAGCGTTTCGCATCTCCAAAGAATTAAACATGACCAGACAAACGCCTGGAAATTTCTTCGATTTTGCTTTTGCTGATCTTACTTTAATTCTAAAAGCATTTGCAATTGTATAAGCCACCTCCTCCTCCTTCATATCCATCCATTTGGCCAATTCTTGAATTAATTTCTTTTTTATATCTTCATTTGCTTCTTCTTTTATCCCTCTAAATTTCAAATTCATCTGCTTTTGCCTCATCTCCATCATGGCCAAATTGTCCCACATTTCTTCCTGTGTTTTATTCATTTGTGTCACCTCCTTCTTCACTTCTTCCATCTCTTTCTTTGCTACTCTCATCTCCTTCTGAGTCTTTTTCAATGAATCTTCCATTGTTTCTGATTTTACTGACAATTCCTGTATTTTAGCTTTTAATTCTCCAACTGCTCCTTCTATTTTTTTATGCAATGTTTCCTGAACATTTTCCAATTTTTTCTCCATTCTTTGTTCATTTTGCCTGAATTCCTCCTTAATTTTTTGCCATAATACTTCTAAATCCTTTACTTCCTCCTGTCTGGAGAGTCTTCTATCTAACGGAGTTGCTGGAGGCTTTTTTGTTTCTCTTCCTGTCATTTTTTTTTTTTTAAATTGGTACCTACAATTACAAAATTTCTCCACTAGGGGGAGCACCTCTTAGTTCTTATTTTATCCACTAGAGGGAGCTTCTATTTATAACAAAAAATAAGATCAGCAATACCAGCACTCGCCACACGGTGGCAGCCGTTAGCACTCTTCTAGTCACCTTCGCTTCTTTACACAGACGAAACGAAAGCTACACTGTAACTGTTGTTTTTCCCACACGCCAACAGAGAAGAAGAAAGCAAGGGGAGCAACTATAATCCTCCCAAACTGTTACAATTGGGCAGCGCAAAGAGTTACCAAAAGTCACAAACTGAAGCAAGAAGTTCGGTTTTTCCCTCAAGCCGCATATAAAAACAAAGATTTGTAATCCCACCCCGATGGGCTTTATAATCCTCCCCCCGATTGGGGTTGCGATATCCCTTATATCCACCTAATAATCTCGCCCCGATGGGCTTTGTAATCCTCCCCCCGATAGGGGGTTCGATATCTCTTAAATCCACGGAAATACTCCCACCCCGATGGGCTTTGTAATCCACCCCCCGACAGGGGAATGCGACTTTCTCCCTGCCCCCGGCTAGGCACGATTATTGTGATATATCTTGAATTGTTTTTTAGGTAGATGAAAGAGGATATTGGGAGACATTTAATGAATAGGAAAATTAGTGTCTCAACAAAAACATATTATGATGAGGGCTGATCGGAAGAGCTATGTGATATTTGATGGGTTCAGGATGGTGACAGTGGGTTGCAACTACTCAGATTGCTGGAATCCTTTGATGGTGAAGTGAAATCACGAATGTAATCTATAAATGTAGATTGAACATAGTTCAGATGTGTTTCTTCACATCCTCCTCATTTTTGAGGCTGTCCCTTTGTGCATTTGTAGTTCAATAAAGGCTTGTCTTTTTGCTTGGAGCGTGCATTCTTTTCTTTCTGTTTTGCGGTGGGAGACCTTCATTTGAGGAACCCCTTTTAAATTTCTCCAGCACAGCAATCCTGAGATCTATGCTCCATCTAGACACATCAAAAAAGTTTCAGGAAAACGTGTTGTAAAACGTTCATAATGGGAAATCACGTTGGCGAAAGATGGAACTCCACAGCGCCATCTGGTGTCACGTTGTAACACATTTAACACGCATAAAAACCCTCTTGTACCCAAGTCCCAGGTATGGTGCTTCATTTGTCTAGAGGCAAGAGCTGCATTTGAAACGCCCTAAGGACTAGGTGCATTTTGCAACTTGCCACGATCCAATTGCGACTGGTTTTAGATGCATGGGCGCATGTATTGCGACTGAGCCCTCTCTGCTGCTGGAGGAGGAGGAGGGCAGGTGTAGATATCATTTAAGCTCCATCCCTGCCTCTCCTGGCTTGGCAGGCGATACCAACACTGCTATTGCCATAGCAGAGAAAGACTCCATCACTCTATAAGCATCTATGAAGCTCAAGAAACCTCGAGTAAAAGCTCATGTAACGTGGATGAAACTTTCTAGTGTGTGACTCCTACTATCCTGACACAACCCTGTGAGCATCCACCCCCCCCAAACAGGGAAGTGGTGCATTTCCTACTTTTCCCCTTCTCAAATGCTTCACAAACACCAGTCAGACAGCACAACCATATCCTCATAAACAGCCTTCGCTTCTAACTGGTCCATCTGTAAAATTCTACCTTCAACCTAGTTTTAAAGACTGTTGGGGTGGCAGTCATAGTGGAACCCGGTAATAGAAATATTATGGAAAGGGTTTTAACTTCAAAAAAGAAGAAAAATGCTGGAAAAGCCTAATCACTTCCTGGTAATTTATCTTACTCAGTTTCGTTGCCACAGTTTTAAATAACATTGTGTTGCCCACCCTAAGCAGAGCTTTTAGGAGGCACAAGTGTGTTTGTGTTTGTAAGTAAGTAAGAGTGAGTTACAGGTAGGTAGCCGTGTTGGTCTGCCATAGTCGAAACAAAATAAAATAAATTCCTTCCCGTAGCACCTTAGAGACCAACTAAGTTTGTTCTTGGTATGAGCTTTCGTGTGCATCCATGATCTGAAGAAGTGCGCATGCACACGAATGCACATACCAAGAACAAACTTAGTTGGTCTCTAAGGTGCTACTGGAAGGAATTTTTATTTTAAGTAAGAGTAAGACACACAGGAATAGACTTTCTATGCATGCTTAAAGGGTAAAGGTAAAGGGACCCCTGGCAGTTAAGTCCAGTCACGAATAACTCTGGGGTTGTGGAGCTTATCTCGCTTTACAGGCCGAGGGAGCTGGCGTTTGTCCGCAGAGAGCTTTCTGGGTCATGTGGCCAGCATGACTAAGCTGCTTCTGCAACACAAAACACACGGCCAAGGCAACAAAGGAGTGGCTCAAGAAGAAGCACATGAAGGTCCTGGAGTGGCCTAGCCGGTCTCCAGACCTTAATCCCATCGAAAATCTGTGGAGGGAGCTGAAGGTTTGAGTAGCTACACATCAGCCTCAAAATCTTATAGACTTGGAGAGGATCTGCAAGGAGGAGTGGGACAAAATACCTCCCGAGATGTGGGCAATTCTGGTGGCCACCTACAAGAAACGTCTGGCTTCTGTGATTGCCAACAAGGGTTTTGCCACCAAGTACAAAGTCATCTTTTGCAAAGGGAACAAATACTTATTTCACTCATTATAATGCACATCAATCTCTGACTTTTGTCTTCTGGGTTTCTGGGGTTTTTCCTGTTGTTATTCTGTCTCTCACAGCTACAATAAACCTACCATTAAAATTATGGACTGGTCATTTCTTCCTCAGAGAGCAAATTGGCAAATTTAGCAGGGGATCAAATACTTTCCGCCCCTTGGGAAATGGCTGTAATTTGAGATTTGAAGATGGAAAAGTACTGAACTTTGTTATTTCCTGCCTACTTCTGCCCTTTTCGGTTTCGCTTTTACGATGACACCAGACCCAGTGATGACTTTAGGATAAAGGACAATCCTTCTTAAACTAGAACTTTTGCAACAGAATGTCACCGAAAGTCTTGCTGAGATTGTTGAGATTCGAACTGTTTTTAAGAACTTTGCCAAGGAATTTAAAGAAACAATTAGAGAGCGAAGTTTGGAGATTTCATCGGAAGTAGAGAAGACGCAACTCCAAGATGAAGAAAAATCCTGTCGACGTGAGAGGTCCGGGATTGTTTATGCTGACGTTATAACGGCTTTCTGGGGTGGGAGCCCAGAAATGCAGGAACAACAATTTTGGAAATGACAATTACAATTTGATTTGAAGACTGAACTGGAGGTGCTTGGTGGTGATGTATCGTGTTCTTTGAAGAATTCAGCAAAGTTCCTTTGGGACAATGTTTTGGGTTTTGGATATAAAGGAAAAGAGGACATTCTGGATAAGGGTTTGGGAAAAGGTGGGGGGGAGGCCTGGTGGGTGATTGTGATGGAAGGAGAGAAAATGGTAAGAAGGGGGGTAGGGTGAAAGAATACATATGATTAAACAGGAAGGCTTATCATGGTACCCCGACGTCAGAGAGTAAAATTTGGTTTGGAGAAGAAATACTTAGGATTTTTATGATATTATACTGGTTTAATAGTTTATAAGATATGAATTAGAAGTAATAAGAGCAGCAGTTTTATGGAATTAAGAAAAGATAAGGTTATAAGAAGATAAGATTTGCAATAGGAGATGGTATTTCTTTTGTTATATTTAGAATTTGAATGATATAAGATGTGGAGATGAAGAATAAGAACGATGGTGAATGTAAAGTTAATATAATTATAAAAGTTACTAAAGTAAATTAGAATTGAATGCAGGAGAGAAAACGGGGGAAGTCCCCCTAATATGATTTGGAATAAGATTAAAATTAAGAGTTGGTGTGTTCCAGTGTTTGAGGTTTGTATTTGTTTTCTTTTAATTTGTTGATGTTTCTTTGTAGTACTTGTTTTTTTGTATGAATGTTATTCTTTGTTGTTGTTGTTTTAACTGTATTTGTTCTTTGTAATGTGGAAAACCAATAAATTTTTTGGAAAAAAAACCAAACCAAATACTTTCCGCCCCTCAATGTATATTCTTTGTTTCTGCCTGGTTTTGTTTCTGTTATGTGGAGTAATCTGGTTTTCGGGGTAGGAGGTGGTTCTGGCAGGGTATTAGCTGGTACTGCATCTATTAAACCTGACTCCTGTCCTTGCTCAGGGATGGGGCTTCAACATATTCCCTCCTGTTCCTTACCTCCCTCCCCCTGACTAACAGCTTCCAGGATTTCCCTGTTCTCCTCCTCCTCTGGGGTGTCTCCTGTTACCCACCACCGCGATCCTGGGTCCAGACTATCCTTTTCTGCACTCTCACTGAACACCTCTTGGCCAGGTGGTCTTCACCATTCCTCCCCATCTAGCCAGTCTCTGGCGGCGGAGGCGGCTGAAGTGGAGGGGAGAGCTTCCCCTCTAGCAGCACGGAGCGCTCCGTGCTTGCTGCCCACGCCCAGCGCGGGCTCCATGGCGGCGGCTGAAGTGGAGGAGAGAGCTTCCCCTCTAGCCGAACAGAGTGCTCCGTGCTTGCCGCCCACGCCCAGCGCGGGCTCCATGGCGGCGGAGGCGGCTGAAGCGGAGGGGAGAGCTTCCCCTCTAGCAGCACGGAGCGCTCCATACTTGCTGCCCACGCCCAGCGTGGGCTCCATGGTGGCTGAGGCAGCGGCAGCGGCTGGAGCGGCAGGAAGAGGCTCCATGGCGGCTGAGACTGCGCACGCACGCTGACACGGCGCACGCAGCCAGCGGCGGGACGGAACTCCGCGTAGCGTCCCAAGATGTTGCCGGCGTACAAGAAGACCCCCGACTTTAGACAAGATTTTTCGGGATTAAAAAGTCGTCTTGTACGCCGCGATATACGGTAAATTCTGTGTAAGCACCTGGAACCCCTGGAATCTCCCACCACTCAGGGATTGTAGTGGTAGGTAGCCGTGTTGGTCCGGTGTAGTCAAAACAAAATTAAAAAAAAACTTCCGTCCAGTAGCACCTTAGAGACTAACTAAGTTTGTTCTTGGTATGCATACGAAAGCTCATACCAAGAACAAACTTAGTTGGTCTCTAAGGTGCTACTGGAAGGAAGTTTTTTATTTTTTATTTTGTTTTGAACATGAGCTATGTTATGGTCCGAACCCTGCCTGTTCTTGATTTATATCAAACTTTGGAGATACAGATCACATACTTTTCTCCAGCAATGCACCTGCCCCTTGAACCATCCAGGATTCCAGAAAGTTGTCAAAGTGAACTTCTTCCAATTATACAGGCAGCCCCCAATTTACGCATGTCCAATATGTGCGTCGAACCTGGAAGTGACCCGGAAACATCATAAACATGTCACTGAAATGTCACTAAAAGGGCAGAACGGGGTGTTTGCAGGCATATTCAATGGGTTTCAATTATACGCAATTTCACTGACACACATGGTGCCTCGGAACGTAAACCCTGTGTAAACAGGCCGGCTGTCTGTAATTATCTAAATAACAATGATTTAATCTTTCGAAAGCTCACGAGAAATTTCTAGAAATTGCCTAAGCATCAGAGTGAGCAACAGCGTGACATTATTAATTGCTCAGTCTTTTGGGGTGTGTGGAGTTGGTGTCAGGAACAGAGTCGAGATTCAGAGCTGGTAAAAGGCAGGTTTGCAGGAGATTTAAGTGCACGGTTTTTACTACCTCTGAATCCATAGCTTAATGCCAGCCAGATTGGGGAAGCCACGGCAGCTTTTGTCTTGCAAGAGTCTTTTGCTGTTGCTGCTTAGCAGGCTCTGGAGGCAAGAAGAGCCACTGACAAGACAAGTCTTGGAGGCAGAGCCACAATGAGATCCCTGCTGCTGCTTCTGTTGCTGCTTGTGTTATTAATGATTCCCCATGCACTCTGCGGGAAGCTGAAGGCAAAATGCCCCTTGCATCTGATCAGGGATCAAACTGATTCATTCAGTTACTACCACCCTGGAGACTTCCTTGTTACCGGGGTCATATCTCCCAAATATACTACTGAACAATTTCAATACATCTTTTCCCAGACTCCCTTCACCAGGATTGACGGGTAAGCAATTACAAGCAAATGGAGTTTGTGTTTTTCCACCAGCACTCTAGTGGATCCCATTTATTAGGGAATTATCCCCTACTTCAGAGTTGGGGAGGCTCTGGCACTCCAGAAATTGCTGAATTAAAGTTCCCATCTTCCCTTGCTGGTTGGGAAACTTTCCCCCACACACCTCATGTTTCTTGGTTCCCTGGGCCATCCGTTTTATAATATTCTCCTAGCTATGCTGCTGTATTGCCATTTGAAAAAGGTGATACAGAAATGCAAATGGATCTGGTCAGGGATCACAAGGATGCATTGAATTATCCCACCTGCGGGAGGAAGGTGTGGGTGGCATGAAACTCAGGCTCTTTTCAAGATGCCAAGATTATTATTATTATTAATATACTACTGAACAATTTCAATACATCTTTTCCCAGACTCCCTTCACCAGGATTGACGGGTAAGCAATTACAAGCAAATGGAGTTTGTGTTTTTCCACCAGCACTCTAGTGGATCCCATTTATTAGGGAATTATCCCCTACTTCAGAGTTGGGGAGGCTCTGGCACTCCAGAAATTGCTGAATTAAAGTTCCCATCTTCCCTTGCTGGTTGGGAAACTTTCCCCCACACACCTCATGTTTCTTGGTTCCCTGGGCCATCCGTTTTATAATATTCTCCTAGCTATGCTGCTGTATTGCCATTTGAAAAAGGTGATACAGAAATGCAAATGGATCTGGTCAGGGATCACAAGGATGCATTGAATTATCCCACCTGCGGGAGGAAGGTGTGGGTGGCATGAAACTCAGGCTCTTTTCAAGATGCCAAGATTATTATTATTATTATTATTATTATTATTATTATTATTATTATTTGAGCAATTTATATATTCCTTAATTACAATAGCCCCAGCATTTCATGAATATTTAAAATTAAATAAGTTTTTACTCAGCCCCCCCCCCAAGACTCTGTGCATCTAGGATCCTCTGAGGGGTCATGCATCTCCCTATCTTTGTTGCATAATTCACATGCAGGCCATTATTTGTGGATCTGTTATATCGTACTGGGAACCTTAGTTCTTAAAATAAATGCCAAACACGGGATTTAGGAGAAATTGAAAGTAAGCATTTTTATTGCTGAGCAATAGGTCCAGGGAGTCATCTCCAAAAGACTGGACATTAATCACAGGTATCCAAGGTCAAAACAAAATCGAAAATTCTTTCCAGTAGCACCTTAGAGACCAACTGAGTTTGTTCCTGGTATGAGCTTTCGTGTGCATGCACACTTCTTCAGATACCAAAGGTTTTTATAGATCCTTCAAACGTTACATATTCATATCTTGCATTAAGCATCAAGCCAATGAGCGTATGACAGCAACCCAGAAATCCAACCCTCTTGTCCCCAGAAGACTCTCTGAACTTCACCCTAGTTAGCTGCTGAAGCAAGGAGATTCACTTCTGCTTCTCTTGTAACGACCTCTCTGTGCCCTGTGAACTCTCCCCCAATTCCTTTCGTTGGGCCATTGTTTCAGCTTGGTCAGCATATAAATCTCATTATGTCAGACTTGGTCAAACTCTATATGTATCTCAGACACCCAGAACATTCTGCAGACATCCTGTTTCTCCCAACATCCTGACTCACTTGGGGACATAGGACCCATGACATAATTTATATCTTCTGCGGTCAATCTGCCTAGCTAGATATTTCTGCTTAGTTCAGCTATAACCACAAACTCTTTGTAAGAAGCATTCCTTACAAGGCACAGTCTTAATGCATAAGCATACAGAATAAAGCAAAGGTGAGATTATAGATCTATTCCAGGTTACAACAGATAAAATGGCGTCTGCTTTCAGTCAATGGCGAGTGGTAGTTTGACACTATTGCAATTGATTTATTTAATGCAGGACGAAAACATGGTTCGACTGGCACATCAGTTTCATGTTCACTATCCAGGAGATCAACCAGGATCCCAGGGTCTTACTCAACATCACCCTGGGCTACAACCTCTACGAGACGTTTTTAGATGCAAGGATGACTTCCGATGCCATGCTAGACTTGCTTGCAGGTGGTGAAAGCAATATTCCAAACTATAGCTGTGGAAGATGGAATAACCTTCTGGCTGTTCTTGAACGGGCCAATTCTGCAAACTTGAAAGAGATTTCAGCCATGTCTGGCATCTACAAAATCCCACAGGTATGAATGGGCAGCGTGGAGGGGCAGAGAAAGTCAGCTGTATAAAATCCAATTTTTTCTTCAGAGCAGTCAGGAAGGGACTGTATAAAATGAAAATAATATTAATTCTGAGCTATGGATCCAGGGTTCTTTTCAAATCCCAGCCTTCACCAACCTGGCACCCTCCAAATGTTTCAGACTAGAATTGTCATAAGCCCCGGTGAGCAAAATATTTGTCATATATTAATCATTTCGTGCCCTAAACCGAAGAAATTAAGCTGTTCGGCAGTGGAATTTGCTACCAAGGAGTGTGGTGGAGTCTCCTTCCTTGGAGGTCTTTAAGCGGAGGCTTGACAGCCATCTGTCAGGAATGCTTTGATGGTGTTTCCTGCTTGGCAGGGGGTTGGACTGGATGGCCCTTGTGGTCTCTCAACTCTATGATTCTATGATTTCAGATTAATGAATATTGTTACAAAAGTTGGGTGCCAGCCCCACTCTCTAGCAAGCCATGACAAGATCCCATGGGGTTTCAGGCACTCATCCAAGGTCTGTGGTCCTTTGTAGAATTGAGACATGGTGGAGACTGACAAGTTGGCTGCCTTAAGCCCCACTGCTCTATTCAAGCCATGACATTTACACCATGGGGTTTCAGTCTGCACTCATGCAAGGTCTGTGGTCCAGATCTGTACAGCATGAGACATGGTGGAGACTGACAAAGCTTTAAGAAATATTGCTTATTCACCTATTTACACCTTTCGTCTGCATGCAGGCAGTCCAGATCTTACAGCATGGACATTTCAAGAGTTCTGCTTACCTTATTTTGTAGGCGGCATTGTGGCAGGGCCCCGGGCCCCACGTGACCTGACTGAGGGTCAGAGACAGGTGACCCCTGTTCTCACCTCAGGGCAGGGGAGAAGGACAGTTCTCTTGTATTGCTGATGGGTCTCAGTGGCCCTGTGTTGTTTCTTAATGCCCTAGCTTGGCCAGGTCGTTTTGCATAGGCTAGCTCAAGAATTCCTATGGAGCTTGCATTCTCCTTTCATATTCCAAATAATCAAAATCCTACCATTTATTAATTTCTTCGGTTTAGGGCACAGCACACAGTCTGGAATGCTCTGGTTTAGGGGGTCCCCTCCAAAGAAATCTATACCATCTATTCCTTATCCTGGAACCAAAAATGAAACACTCGTCTATTTCTGTCCTCACTAGATCAGTTATGGCTTTATTGGTCATTTTCTCAGTGATAAAGCCGAGTTCCCTTATGTCTACCGGATGGTCCCCACAAGAAATCAGTACCCATGGATGGTTATTGTTCCTCATTTTGGATTCTCAGTGATAAAGCCGAGTTCCCTTATGTCTACCGGATGGTCCCCAAAGAAGAAAGTCAGTACCCAGGGATGGTCAAGTTGTTCCTGCATTTTGGATGGGCGTGGATTGGCCTCATTGCTCCAGACAATGAGAATGGAGAAAGGTTTATGAAGGCCATGACATCTCTCATGATCCAAAATGGAATTTGTGTTGCATTATCAAAAAGGCTAGTAGAAAACCCACGCCAAGTAATTATCTCAAGTGAGAAATTTTTCATCTGGAGGCAAGTCGGTGTATTTGTTTTCTATAAAAACACTCGCATGAAATGGTTTCGAATCATCTCGTTTCAAAGTATATTTGAAAAAGAAATCGGTGCAAAACTCTGGATCTCAACAGCTTTTCAGGAGATCAGCTTGAATAAGTCTTTTCCTCCTGATTACTTTACATACTTCCATGGTTCTCTCTCCTTTGCAATGAAGACGTCTATAAGGAGCACCAAACACAACTACTATCAACCGGACTCCTCCCTTCTGCAGCAGTTTTGGGAGGAAACATTTCATTGTTCAGGAAACATTTCATTGTTCATATTCAAAACACCCGATGGCCGTCAAAGGTTGGACAAGATGCACAGAAGAGGACAAATTGCAGGCTCTGCCCCAAGAGGAGGTGGAGGGAGCCCTGTCTCGAGACAGCTACCTCACTTATTTCAATATTCAAGTCGTTGCTCAGGCCTTAAATGCTGTATATTCATCTAGATCAAAGTGGAAGGTGACGGGAGTTGGTGGAAGCAGGTTGGAACTTCGAAGTCTACAGCCATGGCAGGTACCGTATTTTTCGCTCCATAAGACGCATCTGACCATAAGACACACCTAGTTTTTAGTGGAGGAAAGGGGGAAACCCCCGTTTTTTGGGGGATCAGCTCACAGTTGTGCAGCTTCTTTTGCAAAGGGGAAAAATCCTGTTTTTATGGAGTTCAACTCACAGTTCTGCAGCTTCTTTACGAAAGGAAAGGAAGCCATTTCTACACATTTTCCAGACAGATAATCTAATCAGCCAGTCACATCTCTCTGGGGAAACAAACAACAGCCTCCTCTGCAGAACATTCAACAATGGCGACACTGGGCAAGGACCTGGGCAAGGGGGCAGGGCCAGAAAGGGAGCCAGTGATCACATTCACTCCATAAGGCGCACAGACATTTCCCCTTACATTTTAGGAGGAGAAAAGTGCGTCTTAAGGACCGAAAAATACGGTATTTCATTTCCTGATTTGTCTGCACCAGATGTTCAGATAATGCAAAGTTCCATACATTAGTAAATCATTCCTCCTGCATAGAAACTTTTCACGATCTCCAGTGTCGGGCTAATACAAATCTGACAGTAACATAAGCTCCCGATTTTTATAGGAAGACTGCCCTGATTCTCTAAAGAAAGAAGAGCATGTAGGGATCTGGAGGCAAATCTATGTTCTTCTAAACTGGGGGGGGGGGCTTATTTTTGTTGTTTGTTACTATTTTATGTATTTTTGTGTTTTTGTATTGTAAACCACTCTGTAATCCTCAGATGAATGGTTCATATAGAAATTTAATAATTAAAACAAAACCCAGCTCCAGAATTGTTGAATCTCCTCATCAGGACTCCCCCCCCCCCAAGCTGGAATCATCGGAACTCAGTTCCGGCACCTCTCAGGCAGGTGACATTGCAATTCTAAGAGAATGAGGGAGGCATTCATGGGGAGTTCTGGCACCTCTTTTTCTAGTAAAATAACACTGCTCCTGACATTCACAGCACATACAAATGAATTATCCCCTTCTTCACACGCCCCTCCAACAAAGAGGCGCAACATTCTCATAATATGGGAAGGGCCTTCCTTCAATGGGCTGAAGCCCCAATGCAAGACATGGATGGCCAATGTGATTTCATGGATTCTTAATGCTAGCATTTCCTCTGTCGTTCCAGCTGCACCGTTTCTTGAAAGAAATCCAGGTTTTGAATACTTCTATGGGCGCACTGGCTTTGGATGAGAACGGGGAGCCGCCAGCTGCCTTTGATATTGAAAACTGGGTGGTGTTCCCCAATAAATCTCATGCTAAAGTGAAAATTGGGAATATAGAGAGTGAAGCATCTATCGAGATAAAGCTCAGCATTAACCCGGAAGCCATTGAGTGGCCCAAGCAGTTTAACAAGGTAGGGGGTGTAACTGTGGGGTAGGGGAGGGGAGCCTGATTCTTTGCATAACTGCTGCTGCTGCTGCCACCTCCCTCTTGGCACAGACGAGAAGAGAAGCTGGGGTGCTCAAGGAAGTACTAGAACCCTGCTATCCTCAGACAAGACACCCCGTGTTTGCCAGTCAGATTCCTCTCAGCTCACTTAGGGAGGAAAGGCAGCAGCAACCAGATATCTCCCTCTGCCAGTGATCTGAGTAGACTGCTTTTCACCAACACCCCAAATCTTATACCCAGAGGTTAGGCACACGACAAATTACCCAGATCCTAACCAAAAACAAGTAGATACATCAAAGGTGTTTCTATGACGTTCTGTTCTGCATCCAGAGTTCTTGCCTCCTTTCATGACTCCCTGCAAGGCGGGCAGGAGTCAGATATAGTCTGTTGCCAATGCCTAAGCCAATACCGCTCACATTTGCTCTAATAAAGTTGTGGCCTCTAGGAGTGGCGGTCCAGGCCTCAGGAACCAATAAAATCCATATTATGGAATTATCGGGAGTGCTGGGGAAAGATCTGCTAACTGTATCCTCAAATTCTTTAGAACTCCAGGGGTTGTTTTTTCTTGTCCCCGTGGCCCTAAAATTATATAAGGCCAAAACATTGGCACAGCTCCTTTATGTATCCTTTTTGGGCCCGCCATCCTCTTCTTTCGCTCCCCTTGAGAGAGTTCAATCTAAATTTCAAATGCATGGGTTAGATTATAAACGGGGATGATGAAAGACGAGGCTCATATTATCTTAACATCAATCTATAAGTGGTTGACACTGAAATTGCTCCCCCAAGGTATAGCTCCACTGATTCTTTGTGATCGGTTCCAGTCTGGCTGGCAGATAGCGGTCCTGAACTCTCTGCAGAAATTGGGTCTTGCTCCTCGAGCCATATTAAATTTGGGATTGGATCAAGCAAGATCTGTGGTCAGGCAAAGAATTAGGGACATAGAGAGACAACGGGACTGCTTGAGGTCCCCTGACTGCATAATTGCAGAACACGAGAGATATGTTGCTGTCCCGGCAGCATGCTTCCATTTCCTTGTATCCAGAAATGCAAGAAGGGTCTTTACTCTCTCCAGAAGTTCGGCTCTGCCCTCGCCGGTTATGGAAGGATCTTTTGGAGAAGTCCTGTACGCCCAGAGACTTTGTGCCCGCCCATTAGGGGAAACAGGAAGCCCTGGACGCTTATTTTTTAGATGTCCTTTTTATGATGAGGCACCTAGAGATTTGCCGAAGAATTGATGCTTTTGAATTAGGGTGCTGGAGGAGACTCTTGAGAGTCCCATGGACTGCAAAAAGATCAAACTTATCCATCCTTAAAGAAATCAGCCCTGAGTGCTCACTGGAAGGGCAGATCCTGAAGTTGAGGCTCCAATACTTTGGCCACCTCATGAGAAGAGAAGACTCCCTGGAAAAGACCCTGATGTTGGGAAAGATGGAGGGCACAAGGAGTTTGGCCAAAATGCAAGAGGCAGTGGAGGATAGGGGTGCCTGGCGTGCTCTGGTCCATGGGGTCACGAAGAGTCGGACATGACTGAACGACTGAACAACAACACCTAGAGATACCATCGACCCCTATCTGGTTAGGCTTGCTGACCTTTCAGACAAGCCTAAACTCAATTTTCTCCTCTTAAGGCAAAAATCACAAGATGACCCAGATGGTTGCCAGATTCTGCGCGCAGATTTGTAGGCGCAGAACACCCCCCCCCATAACTGCCATAGCCGGACTCCTGGGTATCCCAGGGTCAATCTGCATGTTATTCTAATCTTAGGTCTTTTCGCGTACATGCGACTATTTCAATTTTAATCTATAAATTGTTATTGTATATTGTTTTAAATGTCTATTCCACTTTTGTGAAAGTAGTCTCAGTTGTGCTTCTTGAACTGGTCTTTGACTGTATATTATTATTATTATTATTATTATTATTATTATTATTATTATTATTAGAGTTGTGGCCTAAATTTTGCCCATTAACCTTAAACCAAAATTCTGTGTCAGTGTGAATTCATTTCTTCTGGGGGGCTGGATTGGGGCCTTGACACGCAACCAAAGTTCTTGCCCCCAAAAGGGGATGGGGGTTGGTGGGGCTAGATATCCTTCTGTCTCCCTTCCATAGAATTCCATAGAAACAAATGCTCCTAACACTTTCCACTCGATGCACCTTCTTCTCTTTATGCTTAGACTGTGCCTGGCTCCAGGTGTACTGAAAGCTGTTTGCCTGGGTACAGAAAGGTGGTTCAAGAAGGAAAGCCAGTTTGCTGCTATGCTTGTGCTCCATGTCCGGAAGGGACAATCTCCTTAGAGAAAGGTGGGTGAGCATTCCTTGGGAGAATGAATACAGGGAGGAGCTCCATCCACTCATTTTTGAATGTTAATTCTTCCTTGGCTTCTCTCTTTTTTATCACCATAATTTAATCCCAGAATTGGGTTGAAATGAACAAAAAGGAGCATTGCCTCTCAGCTATAACAACAACAACTTTATCCTGCATCATAAAGTTATTTTGGCAATAAAAAGTGAGAAAAACCTGGTGTGCCATCTCCTTAGGAAAGGAGAAAGTGAAAACCTTCAATGAGCAACTGAGCAATGTTTTGGATCTCCTTACCCATTGAACGTTGGAATCTCCTAACTTCAACAGCATCCTTTCTTCACATTGCAATAGTACAGAAAGGGCTATGGGCATAAGCAATGTCAAAGATTCTCCTTTTCCTTTCCTCAGATTCAGAACGTTGCACCAAATGTCCTGAAGATGAGCATCCAAACCAGGACCGAGATCAATGTGTTCCCAAGATTATCGCTTTCCTATCACATAACGAACACTTGGGGATCCTGCTGACTTCATTTGCCCTCATCTTGTCCTTAAGCACCGGCCTTGTGTTGGGCGTCTTCATTAAAAACAAGGAAACTCCGATAGTCAAAGCCAACAACCGGGACCTCTCCTACATTCTCCTCATCTCCCTTCTGCTTTCCTTTTTGTCCTCCTTCCTCTTCATTGGCCGACCAAGGAAAGCAACATGCCTTCTCCGACAAATGGCCTTCAGCATCATCTTCTCAGTTGCTGTCTCCTCTGTGTTGGCCAAAACCATCACTGTGGTGCTGGCCTTCTTGGCCACAAAGCCAGGGAACAAGGTGAGGAGATGGCTGGGGAAGAGTCTGGCCAACTCCGTTGTCATTTCCTGTTCCAGTGTCCAAACTGTTATTTGCACCATCTGGTTGGGGATCGCTTCTCCTTTCCCAGACTCTGACATGCACTCCCAGCCCGGAGAGATAATCCTGCAATGCAACGAAGGGTCTGTGACCATGTTTTATGGTGCCCTGGGCTACATGGGTTTCTTGGCTGCCATCTGCTTCATCGTTGCTTTCCTAGCAAGGAAGCTGCCTGGGGCTTTCAATGAAGCCAAGCTGATCACCTTCAGCATGCTGGTCTTCTGCAGTGTTTGGGTGTCCTTTGTGCCCACCTACCTGAGCACCAAGGGGAAGTACATGGTGGCCGTGCAGGTCTTCTCTATGTTGGCCTCCAGTGCTGGGCTTCTGGGCTGCATCTTCCTTCCCAAGTGCTACATTATCATTCTAAGGCCTGATCTGAATACAAAGGAGCACCTGTCCACAAGAGATTAAGATGACATCTATATTTTAAAATATTCAAAATTGATTGTATCCGGTACTACAGAACTCAAACATACATGTTGTTGTTAAGTCGTTCAGTCGTGTCCGACTCTTCATGACCCCATGGACCAGAGCACGCCAGGCACGCCTATCTTTCACTGCCTCCCGCAGTTTGGCCAAACTCATGCCAGTCGCTTCGAGAACACTGTCCAACCATCTCATCCTCTGTCGTCCCCTTCTCCTTGTGCCCTCCATCTTTCCCAACATCAGGGTCTTTTCTAGGGAGTCTTCTCTTCTCATGAGGTGGCCAAAGTACTGGAGCCTCAACTTCAGGATCTGCCCTTCCAGTGAGCACTCAGGGCTGATTTCTTTAAGGATGGATAAGTTTGATCTTTTTGCAGTCCAGCATCAATTCTTCAGCAATCAGTCTTCTTTATGCTCCAGCTCTCACTTCCATACATTACTACTGGGAAAACCATAGCTTTAACTATACGGACCTTTGTCGGCAAGGACAACAAACACACATAGTTGTATCTAAAACATATGGCAATCCTGTGCTGTGTTTCATAATTGGACGTCTGTGGGCAAATTGGGGCTTCTTGAGCAAATTTGGGTTCATTTGCAGCTTGGGTTTCTGGGCAAACTCTGGGCCCTTGAGTATCCAGTTCTTTCTCTGGCTGCCTGAGATTTACAGCCTCTTCTTTCACGACTGGAGTGCTGTGCAAAGGATGGCCTGAGCATTGCAACTTCTTTAGTAATGGGTTGCAGCTGTAGTTTACATGACTGAGCTCTGGAAAATTACAAGGATGCTGCCCTGGGATTCGCTGTCGGTAGACAATGCTGTTAGTCTGCTAACATAAGTTACTGACTACTTCTACTAATTTTTTTATTTCTTGTATCCCGCCATCTGACTGGGTTGCTCCAACCATTCTGGGTGGCTACCAACAAAATATCAAGGAACACAACAAAGCATTAAAAGCTTCCTGAAGCAAAAAAAAGCTTTGTCTTGTATGTGAACTTTTCTGAGCCTAGTCTGCAGACTGGTCTAATCCAGCCTTTTATCTCTTGGTTCGGAGCTTTGGTGCTAAAGTATCTAGCCTACATTAGCTTTTGTTATTTCCTGTATGTTCATTTTTTACGAAGTGCTCCTGAATTCCAAAGCTGACTTTGGAAACTCGCCTTGGTCCCAAAAGCAGTGTCTTAGGCCATTTTGATCACAATCGCTACCCTTTCAGTCTTGCCCATGTGCCTCCCCATTTTCACTCTCCTAGGAGGGGCTCAAATTGAAAGATCAGCAATTGCCAGAGATGGACAGAATGTATGGGCATTGGGAGGGTGGGCTGTGAGGGAGAGCCAGTGTGGTGTAGTGGTTAAGAGCAGTAGACTCGTAATCTGGTGAACCGGGTTCGCATCTCCGCTCCTCCACATGCAGCTGCTGGGTGACCTTGGGCTAGTCACACTTCTTTGAAGTCTCTCAGCCCCACTCACCTCACAGAGTGTTTGTTGTGGGGGAGGAAGGGAAAGGAGAATGTTAGCCGCTTTGAGACTCCTTCGGGTAGTGATTGTTACGGAAATTATGGGGGGGGGGTCACCCAAGCAAAGTCTCCTCCCGAGTAAACTCATTGGGGTATGGAGTGATGCCCTTAAGGGAACCCATCTCTCTGCCATGATCCAGTAGGTGAGAGACCACGTGCACAGGGAAATGCCTCAGCAGGTAATCTCTGGGTGCTTCAGGAAGCCACTGGGCTAATATCCCTCAACTGGAATCCCATTGTTCTCTCCCAGATAAGTGCTCAAGGTATCCTTGCCAATACTTAACACCAATTCACATTGGCCCAGGGCTATCTCCCTGATATTGCTCTGTTTCCCCCATATGCTAATCTTGTTTTTCCTATATGTTAATCATGTATAACCCTTCCCTTTCGTGATGTAGTGATGATGTTTCCAAACTGTATTCTGGGATATGATAGGAGTTTTTAAAAGTTCTTGTAACGCTGCTCTGGGTGTGCAGTTTTGACTGTAACCTATTGCGCAATAAACCCTGTCTTGTCCTTGCTCCAGTGGCTGGACTTCTTTTATTTAACTCCGCAGAAACCAGTGGGCTTATCCCCAAGGGCCAGGTGCCTGGGCAGTTCCACACCTGGGATTTTCCGTTACATGATAAAGCGGGATATCAAATCCAAACTCTTCTTCTCCTCTTCTTCTTCCTATGTCCTCAGGCACAGATTTCCAATTACAAAATAACACAAGGAGAACATTATATGCGAAGGGCACCAAAATGTGGACATGACAAGATTCCCCAATACACACAAACCTCCTCTGCAAATTGTTCCCCAAAACTTCCCCGTACTGTAATAGTTAGCACAGCCTTTCATTGCCTCTCTTGGAAGATTCACCATGAGAGCATTTTGGCTTGGGCTTGACATTTCACTGTCTCTCTGTTTGCTGAGGGCTCGTCCACACTTCAGCTTGTACTGTGTCTAGAAAGCCTAAGTCTTAGCGGTTCTCTCCTTGCCCTGATCCTTCCTCAGGGAACATCTTCTCTTTGATGCTAAATTGGAGCAAACGCCAATCTGGAGAAAAATCCAAAATGCCATTGGCTCTGACAGAGTGCTAAAGAGCGTTTTTCCCAGGAGAAAGAACATGAGTGTGACAAAATGGAAGTGTGGATGAACCCTGAGACTTTTCAACCTGTCCTGCTTGTGACATCGTGCATGTAATCATAATGGCATATTTGAATCCAGCCTAGAACATCTCCGTGGTAACACTGTTAACTGGTATATAGTTCTGCAAGGAGGTCGCCACAGGTCTGTATAAACAGGACTCCAAAGAATATACATTGAAGGGGTTAAGTATTTGATCCCCTGCTAAATTTGCCAATTTGCTCTCTGATGAAGAAATGACCAGACCAAAATTTTAAAGGTAGGTTTATTGTAGCTGTGAGAGACAGAATAGCAACAGGAAAAACCCCAGAAACCCAGAAGACAAAAGTCAGAGATTGATGTGCATTATAATGAGTGAAATAAGTATTTGATCCCTTTGCAAAAGATGACTTAGTACTTGGTGGCAAAACCCTTGTTGGCAATCACAGAAGCCAGACGTTTCTTGTAGGTGGCCACCAGAATTGCCCACATCTCGGGAGGTATTTTGTCCCACTCCTCCTTGCAGATCCTCTCCAAGTCTATAAGATTTTGAGGCTGATGTGTAGCTACTCAAACCTTCAGCTCCCTCCACAGATTTTCGATGGGATTAAGGTCTGGAGACCGGCTAGGCCACCCCAGGACCTTCATGTGCTTCTTCTTGAGCCACTTCTTTGCTGCCTTGGCCGTGTGTTTTGTGTTGCAGAAGCGGCTTAGTCATGCTGGCCACATGACCCAGAAAGCTGTCTGCGGACAAACGCCAGCTCCCTCGGCCTGTAAAGCGAGATAAGCTCCACAACCCCAGAGTTATTCGTGACTGGACTTAACTGCCAGGGGTCCCTTTACCTTTACCCTTTAAGCATGCATAGAAAGTCTATTCCTATGTGTCTTACTCTTACTTAAAACAATAATAATTAAAAAATTCCTTCCCGTAGCACCAGGGCCGTCTTAAAGGGATCGGCCGCCTCTCCGCCCACCTCCCTCCTGCGCTGGCCACCCCTCGGGAGGGGGGGGTGGGTGAGCGGGGGATGAGGGGCGTGGCGCTGCAAGCCGGCCGCCCTCCGGAGCCCCAGCTGGAGCACTGGGAAGGGCGCGCAAAGCCCCGCGCCGCTCCAGCGCCACGCCCCTCATCCCCCGAGGGGCGGCCAGCGCGGGAGGGAGGTGGGCGAGCGGGGGATGAGGGGCGTGGCGCTGGAGCGGTGCGGGGCTTTGCGCGCCCTTCCCAGCGCTCCAGCTGGGGCTCCGGAGGCCAGCCGGCTTGCAGCTCGCCCGCCGGCGTGCGAGCATCCGCCTGCCCGCCCATGGGGGTGGGGGCGGGTTGGGGAGGGGGTGCCTGGTATGTCCGCGGGCTCGCGGGGGCGCCCCTGGGGGGCCTGGAGCCCTGGTGCACCACGCCACCCAGCCCCTATGACGAGACGGTTCTGCGTAGCACCTGAGACCAACTAAGTTTGTTCTTGGTATGAGCTTTCGTGTGCATGCACACTTCTTCAGTTACAGGTGCGTAGCCGTGTTGGTCTGCCATAGTCAAAACAAAATAAAAAATTCTTTCCAGTAGCACCTTAGAGACCAACTAAGTTTGTTCTTGGTATGAGCTTTTGTGTGCATGCACACTTCTTCAGATACACTGAAACGGAAGTCACCAGACCCTTAAATATAGTGAGGGAGTGGGGAGGGGTATTACTCAGAAGGGTGGTGGGAATGGGTGATCAGCTGATAGGTGTGGAAAACCTGTTGACGACTCTTAACGGCTGCAATTAGTCTTGCAGGGAAAGGCAAGGGGTGAGATGGCTAAAGATAGCTTTGTCATGTATAATGAGATAAGAATCCAATGTCTTTGTTAAGACCAGGTTTCTCCGTGGCTGAATTACAACTAATCACCAAACTTAACTTTTATTTTATTTTTGTTTTGACTATGGCAGACCAACACGACTACCTACCTGTAACTTTTACTTACTTACACACACAAACACATTTGTGCCTCCTAAAAGCTCTGCTTAGGGTGGGTAACACAATGTTATTTAAAACTGTGGCAACGAAACTGAGTAAGATAAATTACGAGGAAGCGATTCGGCTTTTCCAGCATTTTTCTTTTTTAAAAAAATTAAAACCCTTTCCATATTTCTATTACCGGGTTCCACTATGACTGTCACCTCAACAGTCTTTAAAACTAGGTTGAAGGTAGAATTTTACAGATGGACCGGTTAGAAGCGAAGGTTGTTTTGTGAGGATATGGTTGTGCTGTCTGACTGATGTTCGTGAAGCATCTGAAAAGGTGCAAAGTAGGAAATGCACCACTTCCCTGTTTGGGGGGGGGGTTGATGCTCACAGGGTTGTGTCAAGATAGTAGGAGTCACACACTAGAAAGTTTCATCCACGTTACATGAGCTTATCACAAGTTTCTTGAGCTTCATAGATGCTTATAGAGTGATGGAGTCTTTCTTTGCTATGGCAATAGCAGTGTTGGTATCGCCTGCCAAGCCAGGAGAGGCAGGGATGGAGCTTAAATGATATCTACACCTGCCCTCCTCCTCCTCCAGCAGCAGAGAGGGCTCAGTCGCAATGCATGTGCCCATGCATCTAAAACCAGTCGCAATTGGATTGTGGCAAGTTGCAAAACGCACCTAGTCCTTAGGGTGTTTCAAATGCAGCTCTTGCCTCTAGACAAATGAAGCACCATACCTGGGACTCGGGTACAAGAGGGGTTTTTTAAGCGTGTTAAATGTGTTACAACAATGTGACACCAGATGGCGCTGTGGAGTTCCATCTTTCGCCAACGTGATTTCCCATTATGAACATTTTACAACACGTTTTCCTGAAACTTTTTTGATGTGTCTAGATGCAGCATAGATCTCAGGATTGCTGTGCTGGAGAAATTTAAAAGGGGTTCCTCAAATGAAGGTCTCCCACCACAAAACAGAAAGAAAAGAATGCAGGCTCCAACTGAAAAGACAGGCCTTTATTGAACTACAAATGCACAAAGGGACAGCCTCAAAAATGAGGAGGATGTGAAGAAACACATCTAAACTATGTTCAACATACATTTATAGATTACATTTGTGATTTCATTTCACCATCAAAGGATTCCAGCAATCCCACTGTCACCATCCTGAACCCATCAAATATCACATAGCTCTTCCGATCAGCCCTCATCATAATATCATGTTTTTGTTGAGACACTAATTTTCCTATTCATTAAATGTCTCCCAATATCCTCTTTCATCTACCTAAATAACAATTCAAGGTGAATCACAATAATCGTGCCTAGCCATGGGCCTTTTCAATGTGGCTTGGCAATGACTCAAAAGAAAAGGGAATCATCTAAACTATAGTTTTATGAAATTATTCTCTCCATCATTTGTACAGCTCTCAAGGGGAAAGCTCCGTTAAACTCCATGGGATCTACATCTGAGTAAGCATGCAAGGATGGCTCCATCAGCCCCGGCTCTTTTAAAAATAATAATAATATTTATTAAACATTTTTAATTAAAAACATAAAAAACCCCAACTACATTAATAACAAACATAACAAAAATAACAACTTATACACTTATTAAAACTAATATTCCTTCCTCACATCATATTGGGACTTCCTCCTGTCTCCTCCTCCTGCATCCCTTGTAGATACCTTTTTTGTAACTTCCAAATTTTCTTAAAATTCTATTCTATTCTCCAATAACAAAAATCATAGATATTTTATCTCTCTTACTCTATATTATACCATTGCCTAAATAATACCTCATATATCATATCTCAATGCTAATCATTCTCTATCTTTATCTTTTATCTTCTATTATACAACCTAACATACTCAAATTATATCTAACTTTCAATCATACAATGATTTTTTAAATACAGTTTAAAATTTTTCCATTCTTTTTCCACTGCGTCATCCCTCTGGTCACGGAGTTTCCCGGTCATTTCTGCGAGCTCCATATAGTCCATCATTTTCATCTGCCATTCTTCTATCGTTGGTAATTCTTCTGTCTTCCAGTTCTTAGCTATCAAAACTCTAGCTGCTGTTGTGGCATACAAAAACAAATTTCTGTCACTTTTAGCAATATCCTGGCCTAGGATGCCCAGTAAAAAGGCTTCTGGTTTCTTCTTAAATGTGTTTTTCAACACTTTTTAAATTTCATTATATATCTTTTCCCAGAAGTCTTTCACCTTAGGGCACGTCCACCACATATGGAAGAAGGTTCCTTCTGTTTATTTGCATTTCCAGCATTTGTTGCTCTGACCATGGTAGATTTTGGCTAGTTTCATAGGGGTTAAATACCACCTGAACATCATCTTCATAATGTTCTCTCTTAATAACCTGCATGCTGAAAATTTTATATTTGTATTTCATAACTTTTCCCAATCTTCCAACATGATGTTGTGCCCCACATCCTTTGCCCATTCAATCATTGTAGATTTCACCATTTCATCTTTACTATGCCACTCCAGCAACAAATTGTACATTCTGGAGAAAATTTTGTTCTTTGGCTCTATTAGTTCAGTCTCCAACTTAGATTTTTCTATCTGAAAACCAATTTTCCTATCTGACTTGAATGTCTCATTTATCTGGTAATATTGTAACCAATCTGTAACATGTTCTTTCAAATGCTCATCTGATTTTAACAAATTTTTCTCCTTCTTGTATCAAAATGTCCTTATATTTTGGCCATTGTCTGTCCATATTTGCTCTTTTATGGGCTTTAGATTCTAACGGTGACAGCCATCTGGGTGTTTTACTTTCTAACAAATCCTTATATTTCAACCAAACTTTGAACAAAGATTTCCTAATTATATGCGTTTTGAAACCACTATGTGCCTTGATCTTATCATACCACGAATATGCATGCCAACCAAAAACGTCATGTCCTTCCAAATCTAATACATCAGCATTATCCAATGTAAACCATTCTTTTAACCAACAAAGGGTGGCTGCTTCATAATATATTCTTAAATCTGGCAAGGAGAATCCACCTCTATTTTTAGCATCAGTCAAAATCTTATATTTGATTATTGGTTTCTTCCCCTGCCAGATAAATTTCGATAATTCTTTCTGCCACCTTTTGAAACAATCCATCTTATCAATGATTGGCAACGATTGGAACAGAAATAACATTTTCGGTAACACATTCATTTTTATAACAGAAATTCTACCTAAAAGTGATAATTTCAGTCTAGTCGATTTCTAACTCTCTTTTTATCTCACTCCATACTTTCTCATAATTGTCTTTATAAAGATTTAAGCTTTTAGCAGTCATATTCACACCCATATATTTTACCTTCTTCACAAAGCTAAGCCCAGTAAGTGTCTGTAGTCTTACACTCTCCTCAGTTGTCAAATTCTTTGTCAATACAGTGGTGCCCCGCTAGACGAAAATAATTCATTCTGCGAGTATTTTCGTCTAGCGGTTTTTTTCGTCTAGCGAAGCGGCAATGCAAACCGCGGTTTTCGCTAGACGGAAAAAAAAATGTCTTGCAAGGCAGCCCCATAGACAAATTTGTCTTGCGGGGCAGCCTTCTGCTAGACGAATGCCTTCGTCTAGCGAGTTTTTCGTCTAGTGAGGCATTCGTCTAGCGGGGCACCACTGTATTTTGGTTTTTGTTTTGTTCAATTTAAAGCCTGCGACTTGCCCAAACTGCTGGATTGTTTCTAGTGCATTCACTGCACTATTTTCAGGGTCTTGTAAGGTTAAAACCAAGTCATCTGCAAAGGCTCTTACTTTGTACTCTCTCTCTCCCACCCTTATTGCTTTAATCATTTCATTCTTCCTTATCATATTTAACAGGACTTCCAGGACCGTTATAAATAAAAGTGGGGATAGCGGGCACCCTTGTCTTGTTCCTTTTTCAATTCTTATTTCCTCTGACACATTATTAACAATAATCTTTGCTCTTTGTTCGAAATATATTGCATTCAGTCCATTCATAAAATTACTTCCCACCTCCATTTTCTGCAAGTTTTGTTTCATAAATTTCCAAGATATTGTCAAAGGCCTTCTCTGCATCTATGAACATCAAAATAGCTTTTGTATTGATTCTCTTGTTAAGTCTTTCTAGTATATCCACTAAATTTCTAATATTTCCATTCATATGTCTTCCAGGCAAAAATCCTGCTTGATCATTGTGGATATACCCTTTCATTACTCCTTTCAACCTTTCGGCCAATATACTTGCAAATATTTTGTAATCCACATTCAGTAAAGAGATTGGTCGGTAATTTCTCATTTGAGTTTTATCTGTATCAGGTTTTGGTATCAGAGTGATTTAAGCCTCTTTCCACGACTCCGGTGCCCTTTTTCCCTGTAATATTTTGTTGCAAACCTCCATCATAGGTTGAATCATCCAGTCTTTTAAAGTTTTATAATATTTTGCTGTAAGCCCGTCCGGTCCTGGAGCCTTGCCCAACTGTATATGATTTATAGCTTCTTCTATCTCCTGTCTTGTAATTGGGTGGTTGAAAGTTATCTTAGTCTCCTCTGGTATTTTACGCAGTCCATTTTTCTCCAAAAACTGTTGAATCATGTCATTATCCTGTTTTTCTTCTTTGTACAATTGTTTATAAAAATTTTGAAAACATTTTCTGATCTCCTTTGGGTTCTCAATATTCTTTCCTTCCTCTATTAAATTAGTAATAGCTCTAACCTGCTATGTGAACAGGGTTGTACCAGCCCTCTCGTTGCACCTGCGTACAAGGTGGAAACAGCAGTGGCTTCTTTCAAGGTACCCCCATCCTGCAATGTGTGTTTGCAATGCCTTAAAAAGAAAAGTGTGTGTGGCCCATGCTCTTCAAGAAATAAAACCTGAGCCTCAAAGAGTCTATGCTGCTCACTTCAACAAAAAGTATTGGGATGCTTCACATTTTGTGGGGCCTGAATCCCAAACTACCAATCAGCTTGCTCTCTAGCTCTCTTACCGTATGCACAGTTCTTTTGTTTTTAAAACTTTCCAGCAGTTTTCCACGGACTGATATTTCGAGAACCCACCTTTAATTTCCAGGATCCACCCTGTATCCCTTTGTTTAAAAATGGTGTTATCAGTGAGAAATTAATCCCTGGTTCTGCAATGGAGAGCACTGGGCCTTATGCCAAACATTGGATGACGCATTCTCAAGAGACAGGGTTACCACATTTGTTTCCAGTGTGAATTATCTGGTGCTTTCTACAACTTGCACTGTAAGTAAAACATTCCCCACACACGGTGCATTTATATGGCTTCTCCCCCGTGTGGGCTCTCTGGTGGACGACCAAGGTAGACTTGTCAGCATAACATTTCCCACTCAGGGCACTTATGATTTCTCTCCCCTGTGTGTATTTTCTGATGTTTCAGGAGGTGTGAGTCGCGTTGAAAACATTTTCCACACATGGTGCACTCTTAAGGATTCTCTCCAGTGTGGATTCTATTGTGTACCAAAGCATTTGAGGAATAAGCAAAACTTTTCCCACACTCCATGCATTTGTATGGTTTCTCTCCAGTGTGGGATCTCAGGTGGATCACCAATTTAGAGTTGGCAGCAAAACACTTCCCACACTCCATGCATTTGTATGGTTTCTCTCCAGTGTGGACTCTCTGGTGGGTCATCAAATTAGAATTGTCAGCAAAGCCCTTCCCACAGTCTGTACACTTGTATGGTTTCTCTCCCATGTGGACTCTCCAGTGGTGAGACAAGAGGTGAGCTTTTTGAGAAAGACATTTGCCACACTCTAGGCACTTGTAAGGTCTCTCTCCAGTGTGGGATCTCTGGTGGATCACAAGGGAAGCTTTTAGAGAAAAACCTTTGCCACACTCCGCGCATTCATAAGGTTTCTCCCCAGTGTGGGATCTCTGGTGGGTCACAAGTTGAGCTTTTCTAGAAAAAACTTTGCCACATTCCCCGCATTCATAAGGTTTCTCCCCAGTGTGGGATCTCTGGTGGGTCACAAGGTGATCTTTTCTAGAAAAAACTTTGCCACATTCCCCGCATTCATAAGGTTTCTCTCCAATGTGGGATCTCTGGTGGGTCACAAGGTGATCTTTTCTAGAAAAACCTTTGCCACACTCCATGCATTCATAAGGTTTCTCCCCAGTGTGGGATCTCAGGTGGGTCACCAATTTAGAGTTGGCAGGAAAACACTTCCCACACTCCATGCATTTGTATGGTTTCTCTCCCATGTGGACTCTCCGGTGATGAGACAAGAGGTGACCTTTTTGCGAAAGACATTTGCCACACTCTAGGCACTTATAAGGTTTCTCTCCGGTGTGGGATCTCTGGTGGATCACAAGGCAAGCTTTTAGAGAAAAACATTTGCCACACTCTATGCACTTGTAAGGTTTCTCTCCAGTGTGGGATCTCTGGTGGGTCACAAGGCGATCTTTTCTAGAAAAACATTTGCCACACTCCGTGCATTCATAAGGTTTCTCCCCAGTGTGGGATCTCTGGTGGATCACCAATGCAGAGTTGGCAGGAAAACACTTCCCACACTCCATGCATTTGTATGGTTTCTCTCCAGTGTGGACTCTCTGGTGGGTCATCAAATTAGAATTGTCAGCAAAGCCCTTCCCACAGTCCCTACACTTGTATGGTTTCTCTCCCATGTGGACTCTCCGGTGGTGAGACACGAGGTGAGCTTTTTGAGAAAGACATTTGCCACACTCTAGGCACTTGTAAGGTCTCTCTCCAGTGTGGGATCTCTGGTGGATCACAAAAGAAGCTTTTAGAGAAAAACCTTTGCCACACTCCGTGCATTCATAAGGTTTCTCCCCAGTGTGGGATCTCTGGTGGATCACCAATGTAGAGTTGGCAGCAAAACACTTTCCACAGTCCATGCACTTGTAATGTTTCTTCCCAGCATGAACTCTCTGGTGGATCCTAAGGTTTTCTGAGCAGGTAAAAGTCTTCTTGCACTCAGGGCATTTGTAGGCCTTCTCCCCTTTGTGGATCTTCTTGTGTTTCACCAGTTGGCACCATACAGCAAACTTTTTCCCACACCACTGGCATTTGTGCAGTTTGTGTCTATGATGGACTCTCTGGTGTTTGACAAGATCAAGTTTCCGAGTAAAACACTTCCCACACAGATTACAAATGTTCTTTCCCCCGAAGGCATTTCCTGGGAGAAATGGAAAACAGGAAAATGAGACCGTGAACTTTGGAAACAATGAATATTTTTGTCGTTCATCTATGGAACTCAATGCGGCACAAGATAAGAAAGGGGTTACGTATGCCTTCTGGCAGGGGCTGGAAACAGCTGACTTGGCCAACCCTCCTGTCCTGAGAACCTTTAGGGAGCTACAGCCAAAAGGACTGGGAAGTATAATGTTGAGGTTTTGTGAGTAACTGCAGCCATAAAGTAGACAATTAGTGAGCTAGCCAGAAGCCATGTTAAGTAAGGGAAGTTTGCCTGGAGACAGGGAAGCATGGCGATTGGCTGAAAGTCCCCCTAAGGGAAGCATGGTGACAGGCTGCTGATTGGCTGAAAGTCACCCTATAGGCAGCTTGACACAGCAGTTCTTAGTCGAAGTAAAAGAGCAATTTGGAGTTGGAGTTTGTGATGAGAGTTCTGAGAGTCTGTGTATATAGTAACTTGCATATAATAAAAGCTACTGTTCAGCAAGTTCTGTTCCCGAGTCCTGGATTACACCACAACGCTGTACGCTGTGCGAAGAAGGTTGTGTTGAGCTGCTAAATTCTCTGCTACACCAATATATAAAACATCTTCTTTTAAGGAGGAGTGGGGCTCCCATGTACCAATTGGTCTGATTATTTCTGCATGTGAAATCAGCACATATTTTGACCCGACCCAGGGCTTTTTCCAGCCAGAATTCACTTCCAGCAGCTTTCAGGTGGGTGCCATTGCCATTCTAAGAGAACAAGGGAGGTGTTCATGGTGAGTTCTAGGAAAACGGCACTTCCCTGACCTATTGGTAAGCTTCTTGCTCACTTAAAATCTCACATATACATGAACTGTGAGTCACTGGCTATGGTACCACAGCAATTAATATATTTCTAAAAACATATATGCTCCACACTGGAAAGAAACCATACAAAATGAATTTGTGGAAAATATGATACAGTGGTGCCCCGCTAGACGAAAATAATTCGTCCTGTGAATATTTTCGTCTAGCGGTTTTTTCGTCTAGCGAAGCGGCAATGTAAACCGCAGTTTTCGCTAGACAAAAAAAAGACGAAAAAATTCGTCTTGCGAGGCAGCCCCATAGACTTTTTCGTCTTGCGGGGCAGTCTTCCGCTAGACGAATGCCTTCGTCTAGCGAGTTTTTCGTCTTGCAAGGCATTCGTCTAGCGGGGCACCACTGTATATATGTTTGAATAGATCCAGATGCTCTTTAACGAAACCGATTTTCCTAGATTCGTTTCAATAAGGGTTTTTTTTTTAATTTTTTATTAAACAAAATACAAACATTACACATACATACACTTATACATATACATACCTACATGTATGACATATAGACATTAAACACACTTACATTTATAAATCTGTTTCCATATACTTATTCATCCAAATATTTTTATTACACAAACTCTTTTTAAAAATATAATCTCCATCTAGCCTCCTGAAAAACTTCTGTAAGGCTAAGTTAATGTATAATCTCTTCTTTGGGCTTCCCATTTTAAACTCTTCATCAAATTTTACATTAAACACACTTTCAAAATATATAATTTAATGACTCGGTCTAAATGTTGTTCTTTTCCCATTTCTTTTTCCGTTTGATTTCTTTTTTTATTATTATTATTACCTTTACAATTCATACTAAGGCAGGAGCTATTCCAATACTATAACGGTGTTGGTGTTGTATCTTTTTTTTAGATATTGTATAAAATCATTCCATTGCTTTATGAATTTTTCCTTCGGATTGTCTTTTATTTTCTCTGAAAGGTACGCCAGCTCTATATATTCTAACGTTTTGTTAATCCAATCCTTTTTACTGGGTATTCGTTTCAATAAGGGTTTACGTCTAGCTGGGCACAAAACTGCTTTGGTCACCCTGTATAATGACCTCTGTGGGGGGAAAGACAGGCATAAGGTGCCTTGTTATTTCACTCCATTCTTAGGATCCTTAGAACTGTGGATCCCTGAGGGTTACCTAGTCCAACCCTCCCACAATGCAGGGGTCGCAAGGAAAGCATCTGCCAAAGGTAGGTGCCCACCCTCTTGCCCCACTTGGAGTCCCCCCCCTTCTCAAGGGATTCCCACGTCCGAGCCCCCACCCAGGGGTCATGGGTAGGTGCGGGATGCTGGGACCCAAGAGGCTTTGGGTCCAATGGCTACCCCCCCAGTTGATCCTCCCATACATCTTTCTGCCCCCCAACAGTCTCCTCTGCGCACACCCTATCACCCCACAGCCTCCAAGCAACACCCTCTGGAAACAACCATCCAAGTAAGATGGGAACCACCACAAAGAGGTGTCACCCACCCCCTAACGCAAACTGCTGCTCTAGAAGGATACCATGGTAGAGGGATTCGAAAGCCGCTGAGAGGTCAAGGAGAATTAGTAGGGACACAGCTCTGCTGTCTCTTTCCCAACAGCGGTCATCATACAAGGGCAACCAAAGCAGTTTCTGGGCCAAAATCCAATTAAAATGGATCTAGAAAATCAGCTCCCTCCAAGACCACCAGGATCTTGTCTGCAACCACACAGTCAAGAACCTTGCGCAAGAAGGGGAGATCAGCAACTAGCCAGAGGAAATAGCACCATAAATTTGAGAGCCAGTTTGGTGTAGTGGTTAAGAGCGGCAGACTCGTAATCTGGGGAACCGGGTTCGTGTCTCCGCTCCTCCACATGCAGCTGCTGGGTGACCTTGGGCTAGTCACACTTCTCTGAAGTCTCTCAGCCCCACTCACCTCACAGAGTGTTTGTTGTGGGGGAGGAAGGGAAAGGAGAATGTTAGCCGCTTTGAGACTCCTTCGGGTAGTGAAAAGCGGGATATCAAATCCAAACTCTTCTAAATTCAAATGCCTGGGAAAAGGCCATCTATTGATCCATCTGTGTCCCAATCTCCATTCCCCTGGAACTCACCAGGTGTCTCTGAGGTTCCTGGGAGGGAACATTCGAAGGTTGTGGGAGACAGCCTGACCAGGTCAACTGTCCATCTTCCTCCTTCCATCCTTACTAGGCTTGCAGGTTCAGTCGCTTTGGTCCTTCCTGAGGAGCTCAGAAGCTGCAGGTTCCTGGGAGGGAAGAAGAAGCAGAAGGAGCCTCACAGGCCCTGCAGGGATTCTCCTGCCCAAAACATTCTGCAGCCTCTGGAGAAGCTCAAATGGGGTACCCCCCTTCCCAACAGGAGCCCCATTTTTAAGGGTTATACCAATTCAATCTGTCCCCTCCCTGCCGGGGCTTACTTATGAGTAAATGTGCACAGGGCTACTTTCTGACAGCCAGAAACAGGCACCGGGTGAGAGACTTTGGAGAAGGCTGCTCTCCTCCCACCTTCCCTCCAGCCAGGGCTTTCTTGACTTTTCTGCTTACTTGGGGGGGGGGGTTTCCTCTCCAGCCTCCATCCAAACATTTCTCCTTCTCCACCCACGACCCCCTGGAACTCAGGACCACACTCCCAGCCTCAGATGGTGATGATGATGATGATGATATCTAGGACTGCAGATCCAGCCTCTTTTTAAACTATTTTGCAGAGCTCAAACTTTAAACAAGTTGTGGCGTCTTGGGAGGGAGGGTGGCCTCAGACCCCTGCAGAGAATGACCCAGGTGGACCTTTGGTTTAATTCGCTGTCATGCAGTATCCTACCTTGGGATCCCCCAGTCCCTGAGGGAGAAGCAGTTTCCAAGTACGACGGGGGGGAAAGGAATTCAGACCACCCCCCTCACCCCCCTTATGGATGTGACTTTAAGGGGACTCCTGGGCAGGAGGGAGAAACCAAGGCAGCCCCTCCGGAGATTTCCTCGTCCAAGATGGAGACCTTTCTCTCAAGCCCCGCCCCACATAACTGATCCCATGACACAGTACATAGTACATGAACACACACACCAGCCCCCTCACGTGTTTTATTGTGGAGGCCAAAGCGCTCACGGCCCCATAGATTTGGCTCCAATGCTCCACCCCCAGAACCAGAGAACTATGGAGCTGGAAGGGACACTGAGGGTCATCTAGATCATCCCCCCACAATGCAGGGGTCGCAAGGAATGCATCTGCCAAAGACCCCACTTGGAAACCCCCCTTCTCAAGGGGCACCCACTTCCGAGCCCGCCAAACAGCCCGCTCACCCCCCTCCGGGGGTCGTGGGTGTGTGGGTGGTGCTGGGACCTCAGAGGCCTTGGGTCCCATGGGTTCCCTTCCCCCCACCAACACAGGGGATCCTCTCATTAATCTCTCAGCCCCCCAATCGCCTACTGTGCACCCCGTGTTGCCCCAGAACCTCCGGAAAGAGGTGGAAGGATGGAGAGAGGGACCTTCGCCCAAAGGACTCGCCGCCCCAGAGGCCTCCCAAGACAAGCGGAAAGAGGCGGAAGGATGGAGAGAGGGACCTTTCACAGACCGCTCTAGGCGATGTGGGATGGCTCAGTGGGTACAGCATGAGGCTCTTTTTCTCAGAGTTGCGGGTTCGAGACCCATGTTGGGCAAAAGAGGTTGGACTAGATTGGGGTGGGGGTACAGGGACAGGTTGCAGACCTCTGGCCCAATCGGAGGCAAGTGGGTTTACAAGAACCTAACCAGGGAATGGTAGAGTTGAAACAGGACCTCCGAGGGCCATCCAGCCCAACCCCGTTGTGCTGCTGGAATCGCCACGGAAGCATCCATGAGAGACGGCCTCCACCTGCCAGTCTGCACCATCCTTGTCCGCCAAGTATGCCATGCTCAGACCCCATTCAAAGCAGGAGGTTCTTCTCCTGGGGGGAGCGGATGGAGGAAGTCGATACAACTCTGTGGAAGGAGAGGGAATATTCTCCCCCCCACACACACACAAATTGCTGTTTCTGTACGAGCTTTTCATTGTTTAAGAACTGAGTTTGTTTTTCCTTTTCTTCTGCCTATTGTGCCATTTTTATTATATATATTTATTACCCAGGCAAGCCACGTTCTCGTCGTTTCCCCCCATGACGCTCCCATGCAAGGCTCAGCTTTGCAGCAGCACTGCCTCCCTGTCTCTGAAAACGCCGGTCACATCTTACAAGGTCACTGGACTCTACGAAAGAAGGAAACAGAAAGAGAGAACTTGCTGAATCCCCATATTCCCCCAAAGAAAAAGCTCAATGCCAGTAATCAGGAAGAAGGTGGAGTTTGGAGTACACACCTTCAGATTTAAGGCAATTGCCTAGAAGGGGAGGGGGTGGATTACCAGTGTGTGTGGGGGGGAATGGTGTCAGGGTAGTTGTAAGAGTGCTAGACTAAATCCACTCTCTCTCAGCCTAATGTACCTCGCAGGAACATTGTGAGGACGAAATGGGGAGAACGAGAACCATGTATCACACCTCGAGGTCCTTGGAGGGAGAAATAGGGTCATAAATGTAATCAAGTACATAAATAATAATAATAATTGGTTGTTGTTGTTATCTAAACAATATAACAAAAACAGCAAACAGGTGTCTTCTAAAAGCTACGTACAGCCAATCAGAAGCCGCACTTTGCTTTCCGAATGTTTTGGAAGTAAAATGGACTTCCGGAATGGATTCCGTTCAACTTCCAAGGTACAACTGTAGTCAGGGCCGTCTTAGGGAGATTGGCTGCCGTGGCGAGGCGATCCCTCCGGTGCCCCCAGCGTGCCGTCTCTCCGCCGCCTCCCTCCCGTGCTTGCCGCCCCTCGGGAGGGGGGGGAGCGGGAGACGAGGGGCTCTGCGCGCCCTTCCAGTGCTCCCGGGATGGGAGGCGAGGGTGGCCAGCTTGCAGCTTGCCCGGGAGCGGCATGGGCGGCAGCGGCTGTGCCACTGGTGCGCGAGCGCCTGGCCACCAGCCCGCCCGTGGGGGCGGGTTGGGGTGTGCCCAGTATGCCGGCGAGCTCACGGGGGCGCCCCTGGGGGGGCCGGTGCCCTGGTGCGCCGTGCCACTAGCCCCTATGGATGAGACAGCCCTGACTGTAGTTGTATTGAGTTATTTCAATTGCTTTTGTTTGATTTGCTCATTGCAAACAGCTGAAAGTCTGTAAAATCTGATAATAAACTTGATTTGCGATGGCGATTGACCAATTTTGGTTGCAAGTGTATATAAAATTATTTGGAGGGGTCCAAAAGAGCTGCCTTTAAAATATGGGCAGCACACACTTCTGCAAAATCACACAATCAATAAAGAGAAACGTGGGGCCCTTTGCACCCTGCAAAATATTTTTCTGTATAGAACTATTACTGCAATTCATTTCACTATCATACTGCTTTAAATATTTTGAAGGGGGGGAATCTCAGAGCGGTTTGCAACACGTTAAAACAGCAGAGTTCAGAATAAAACATTACTTACTGAGTAAAGTAATATATAAATTACACATCCAAAGTAACGTGTATTCTCTTAAAAATTTCAAAAGAAAACATTACAAAGGAGGTCAACTACAGAATGCACATTTGGCGCAGCAAAGTTAAACAGAACCATTACCTTAAACATTTCAAAATGTTTGCTAGATCAGAAAAGAAAAGCAGAACGCGCCCCACCTCCCTACCCCACCCCTTACTCATTTGTAAAGACCCTCTCCAAGTCCTCTTCCCCTTCTTTGCAGCTGCAAAATCATGCAAGAGAAGCGAAAGCAAAAGCTCAGACCAGTGGAGAAGGGGCTCCCCGTCTTCGTGATCCGAGGTCAACGCGCCCCCTCCAGAAATAAAGGGGGGTCCCTTCTGCTTCTGATCCCACCCTTACCAGTTTTTGCAGAGACGGCATCCGAGGCTTTTGCGCGCTAGACCACGCTGCAAATCTTTCAAATCCTTCCTGCAGCCGACCTCCCGCTTTGCAGCTGCAAGGGAGCCTGGGACATAAAGTGCTGCTGGGAATTGTAGTCTCTGACTGAAGAAAAAAGGAAAGGAAAGACAAAGAGGTTTCTGGGATGTGCATCCTGTTCCGTTCTGCAATCCTTTCTCCCCGCCCACAGGGGCTGGTTGGGGGGCAGGAAGGGAGCGGAGGGGAAACATTGCAAGATCCGCTGCGTCCTCTGCGCGCAAAAGTCCCCGAAGCGCACTCGGCAAAAGCTGGTAAGTGGCGAGACCAGAAGCAGAAGGGGCTTCCTCTGTTTCTGGAGGGGCGCGCTCTCAGCTTGGAGACGGGGAGGGAAGGCGCTTCTCTGCTGGGTTTCTTTTTTCTTGCTTCAGCTTCGCTTGCATGACTTTGGGGGAAGAGGTGTCCGAGCCCCGCTTGGTCCTTCCGGATATGGGACGCGCGTGGTGCCTGGGTCTAAACCGCTGAGCTCCCTTTGCTCTGTTCCCTCACTTACCTAACAGAGTGTTTGTTATGGAGGAGGAAGGGAAAGGAGATTGTTAGCCTCCTTGAGACCCGTTTGTTGTCGTTCAGTCGCGTCCGCCTCTTCGTGACCCCATGGACCAGAGCACGCCAGGCATGCCTATCCTCCACTGCCTCCCGCAGTTTGGCCAAACTCATGTTAGTAGCTTCGAGAACACTGTCCAACCATCTCATCCTCTGTCGTCCCCTTCTCCTTGTGCCCTCCATCTTTCCCAACATCAGGGTCTTTTCCAGGGAGTCTTCTCTTCTCATGAGGTGGCCAAAGTATTGGAGCCTCAACTTCAGGATCTGCCCTTCCAGTGAGCACTCAGGGCTGATTTCTTTAAGGATGGATGAGACCCGTTAAAGGGAGTGAAAGGCGGGATATCAGGTTCAAACTCCTCCTCCTCCACCTCCTCCTTTTCTTCTTCTCCCTCCTCCTCCTCCTCCTCCTCCTCCTCCTCCTCTTCCTTCTCCAAACTGTTCCTTCTCTCTTCCTCCTCTTCCTCTCCTCCTTCTCCTCTTCTTCTTCTTTGGGGCGGGCTTGTCTCCCGCCCCCCCATATTTTCAGTTACAGGTAGGTAGCCGTTTACAGGTCATCACAGGTCAAGGAAACAACTACCTGACATTCAGAAAATACCTGAAGGCAGCCCTTTTTAGGGAAGTTCTTAATATGTGATATTTTTGTATTTGATTTCTGTTGGAAGCCGCCCAGAGTGGCTGGGGAAATCCAGCCAGATGGGCGGGGTACAAATAATAAATATTATTATTATTATTATTATTATTATTATTATTATTATTATTACAGGTGTACACAGTGTGTGGTCTGCCATAGTCAAAACAAAATAAAATAAAAAATTCTTCCAGTAGCACCTTAGAGACCAACTAAGTTTGTTTTTGGTATGAGCTTTCGTGTGCATGCACACTTCTTCAGATACCCCATATTTTATTCAAGTTCGCACCCCTGGGGCTGAGAGAGAGAAAGAGAGGTGGCGTTTGGGAGAAAAGGCTCCATCTTGGGCCCTGGCGGGGAAATCTCTGGAGGGGGCTTGGTTTCTCCCTCCTGCCCAGGAGTCTCCTTAAAATCACATCCATAAATGGGGGGAGGGGGGTCTGAATTCCTTTCTCCCCCTTCCTACTTGGAAACTGCTTCTCCCTCTGTGACTGGGGGTTCCCAAGGTAGGATGCTGCATGGCACCGAATTAGACCAAAGGTCCACCTGGGTCAGTATTGCTGACTGACTGGAAGCAATGTTTCTTTGGGGTTTCGCAGGCACGGAGTTCCTCTCTCTCAGCCCTACCTGGCTGGGGATTGATCCTGGCAATTTTATGCATGCAAAGAAGCTTCCCACCTAAATCTGGTAGTCCACCCTGAGAACAGGAGGCTGGACTAGGTGGGCCATTTGGCCTGATCCAGCAGGACTCGGTGATGTTCTTAAGAGTCACATCCCTTTTCCCTAAAAGGGTGGGGGGAGAAGGAGGGAGACTGCAGTGCCAGAGTTCCAAGATGGCAGAGAGGAAAGGTTGTCCGGAAAGGAGAGGAGTGTTTTTTAATGGTGGAGTGAAGAAGATCCTCTTTCAGGCACGACTCTGCTGGGGTTCAGGAGGAAGTCACCCTTCTTTTCCTGTAGGAGGAGTTGCTGGGGTGCCACGTAGGGAGGGAAATCTCTGCAAAGATCTGGGACTCCCTTGGCTCCCCCCCCCCCAGGACATCATAACTTGTTTAAACTTTGGGCTCTGCATAATAGTTTAAAAGAGGCTGGATCTGCAATCTAGAAATTATCATCATAACTATCCAAGACTGGGAGAGGTGCGCTGATTTCCAATGGACTGTGGGTGGAGAAGGAGAAATGAATGGATGGGAGCTGGAGGGGAAAATGACCCCCCCCCAGCACAAAAGTCAAGAAAGCCCTGGAGGGAGGGAGGGGAGCAATCTTCTCTAAAGTCTCTCACCTGGTGCGTGTTTTGGGTGTCCGAAGAGGAGGGATATGCAGAGCAACCCTGTGCAGATTTACTCACAAGTAAGCCCTGGCGGGGAGAGCACAGATTGAATTGGTATCCCCCCAAAAACTTTAAAAATGGGGCTCCTGTTGGGAAGGGGGTACCCCATTTGGAGAGTCTGTGTGGTGTAGTGGTTAGGAGCGGTAGACTCGAAATCTGGATGTAAGCTTGATATCAATAATACTGGAGTCGCTCTCCTTCTCAGATGCAGGACATTGCACCAAAGGTCCCGAAGATCGGCATCCAAACAATGACGGAGATCAGTGTGTTTCCAAGGTTACTCCCTTCCTAGCCTATAAAGAGCATTTGGGAATCCTCCCGACTTCCTTTGGCGTTTTCTTATCCTTAAGCACTGCACCTCTCTCCTACCCGACAACACCGTGTTCTTTCCTGATCTCTCCAATATTGCATCCATTCCCCACAATTGTGAGAACATTCAGACTGCGATAAGTATATTGAAGCGCCAGTGTGGGGTAGTGGTTAAGAGCGGTAGACTCATAATCTGGTGAACCGGGTTCGCGTCTCCGCTCCTCCACATGCAGCTGCTGGGTGACCTTGGGCTAGTCACACTTCTCTGAAGTCTCTCAGCCCCACTCACCTCACAGAGTGTTTGTTGTGGGGGAGGAAGGGAAAGGAGAATGTTAGCCGCTTTGAGACTCCTTTGGGTAGTGATAAAGCGGGATATCAAATCCAAACTCTTCCTTCTCCCTCTCCCCCTCCTCCTCCTCTTTCTCTAGAGGCTGCTAAATAAAATAAAAAACAAGAAATTCCTTCAAGTAGCACCTTAGAGCACCCTGCTATGAGCTTTCGTGTGCATGCACACTTCTTCAGGTAACTGAAGGAATCTCTTATTTTATTTTGTTTTGACTATGGCAGACCAACACGGCTACCTACCTGTAACTGGATCTAGAGGCTGCAGAATGTTTTGGGCAGGAGAATCCCTGCAGGGCCTCTGAGGCTCCCTTTGCTTCTTCTTCCCTCCCAGGAACCTACAGCTTCTCAGCTCCTAAGGAAGGACCAAAGCGATTGAACCTGCAAACCTAGGAAGGAAGGATGGAAGGAGGAAGATGGACAGTTGACCTGGTCAGACTGTCTCCTGCATCCCTCCCCGTAACCTTTGGGCATTTTCTCCCAGGGCCCTCAGAGACATCTGGTGTGTTCCAGGGGAGTGGAGATGGGGACACAAATGGATAAATAGATGGATGATAAAGAGGAAAACCTTTTCCCAGGCTTTTGAGTTTTAGGTGCTATTTCCAATGCAGGGGATTGCACAAGAGGGACCGCAGGGTCTCTTCCAAGTTTACGTAGAATTTCTCATATACTACCCTTCATCTAAGCATCACTGCACAGCTTACAATATAAAAACAGAAAACCTGTCTTGCCAGTAGTACACGTCTCAGGGTCTTAGTAGACCACAAGCTTAACATGATCAAGGGTCCGGAAACCAAGCCTTAGGAGGAATAGCTGAGGAAGCTGGGTATGCTTAGCCTGGATAGAAGGAGACTGAGAAGAGGTATGACGTTTTCAGTTATCTATCTAAAGTGCTGTCACGTGAAGATGGAGCAAGCTTGTTATCTCCATCTCTGGAGGGTAGGACCTGATCCAATGGGTACAAATCACAAGAAATATGAATCCAGCTAAACAGTAGAACAGACACCCTCTGAAAGTGGTGGACTCTCCTTCTTTGGAGGCTTTTAAGCAGAGGTTGGATGCTTAAGTCGAGATTGCTGCATTGAAGAAGTTTGGACAAGGTGACTCTTGGGGTCTCTTCCAAGTCTACATAGAATTGTTCATATACCACCCTTCATCTAAGCATCACAGTAAATGGAAAAATACATAACAATGTAACAACCGAAACAGAACACCCCCCCCCCCAATTTAAAGAGACAATTTTATTAGGCAAAGGCTTGGGAAAAGAGGAAAGTTTTTGTTTGCTGCCTTAATTGTAACACTTGGCATTATTATAATTTGACATTATTTTCGCTGCATTCCTAAAAAATTGGAACATAAAAAGGGAAAGGGAGAACGTAAGGGATATTGAAATAAGGGGTGCTATTGTCACCAGATGTGTGTTACGTTACTTCTTCCTCTTCCTTGGAAGCCTAACAGGATTTTCTTTCCTCCCCAAGCAGCTGATGGAAACAATAGTCAGAATTCCAATAAGCCACCTGAAATTGTATCGAAGGAACCATTTAAATGCATGGTGTGCGGAAAGTGCTTCATCCAGAAGACACAGTTTACTTCTCACAAGCAAACTCACACAGAGGAGAAACCATTTCAGTGTGTGGAGTGTGGAAAGTCGTTCAGCCGGAAAAAATACCTTACAAGACATCAGCGAACTCACACAGGGGAGAAGCCATTTCAATGTATAGAGTGTGGAAAGACATTTGCTGATTCTGGAAACCATAGAGCACATCAACGGATTCACACAGGGGAGAAACCTTTTAAATGTTTGGAGTGCGGAAAGACATTTACTGATTCAAGAAGCCATAGATCACATCAACGGATTCACACAGGAGAAAAACCATTTAAATGTGTGGACTGTGGAAAGAGCTTCAGTCAAAGTGCACACTGTAGAAAGCATCAACTCACTCACACAGGGGAGAAACCTTTTAAATGTTTGGAGTGCGGAAAGACATTTGCTGATTCTGTTAGCCATAGAGCACATCAACGGATTCACACAGGAGAAAAACCATTTAAATGTGTGGAGTGTGGAAAGAGCTTCAGTCAAAGTGGACACTGTAGAAAGCATCAACTCACTCACACAGGGGAGAAACCTTTTAAATGTTTGGAGTGCGGAAAGAGCTTCATTGATTGTCCATCGCTTAGTTCACATCAAAGAATTCACACAGGGGAGAAGCCATTCAAATGTATGGAGTGTGGAAAGTGTTTCAGGGTGAATCAACTCCTTACTACACACCAGCGAACTCACACAGGGGAGAAACCCTTTAAATGTATGGTGTGTGGAAAGACTTTCAGTGATAGAGGAACGCATGCAAAACATCTACGAATTCACACAGGAGAAAAACCATTTAAATGTAACGAGTGTGGAAAGACATTTGCTGATGCTGGAAGCTATAAAAGACATCTACGAATTCACACAGGGGAGAAGCCATATGAATGTATGGAGTGTGGAAAGTGGTTTAGCCTGAAGTCAACCCTCACTTCACACCAGCGAACTCACACAGGGGAGAAGCCATTTAAATGTATGGAGTGTGGGAAGACATTCACAGATAGTGGAAGCCATTTAAAACATTTACGAATTCACACAGGGGAGAAACCATTTAAATGTATGGAGTGTGGGAAGACTTCCACGGATTGTGGAAGCCATGCAAAACACCTACGAATTCACACAGGAGAAAAACCTTTTAAATGTATGGAGTGTGGAAACTGCTTCAATCATAATGGAAACCTTAAAAAACATCTACAAGTTCACATAGGGGAGAAACCCTTTAAATGCACGGAATGTGGAAAGACATTTGCTGACTCTGGAAGCCATAGAACACATTTACGGATTCACACAGGGGAGAAACCATTTAAATGTATGGAGTGTGGGAAGAGCTTCAGTCAAAGAGGAACACTTAGAAAACATCAACAAACTCACACAGGATACAAAAAGCATTGAAGTGTGTGCAGTGTGGAAAGTGGTTCATGTGGTAATCACACCTCCACATCAACAAATTCACACTGGGAAGAAACCATTTAAATGCTCAGTGTGGAAAGAGCTTCAGTGAAAGTGGAATGTTCATATTCATCAAATTCTTGTTTTCCTCCTTTAACAACTTCTTGTCATTGTTCAGTTGTTCAGTCGTGTCCGACTCTTCGTGACCCCATGGACCAGAGCACGCCAGGCACGCCTATCCTTCACTGCCTCTCACAGTTTGGCCAAACTCATGTTAGTAGCTTCGAGAACACTGTCCAACCATCTCATCCTCTGTCGTCCCCTTCTCCTTGTGCCCTCCATCTTTCCCAACATCAGGGTCTTTTCTAGGGAGTCTTCTCTTCTCATGAGGTGGCCAAAGTACTGGAGCCTCAACTTCAGGATCTGTCCTTCCAGTGAGCACTCAGGGCTGATTTCTTTAAGAATGGAACTTTAAGAATCAACTTAAAAGGTGAAACTAATATATGAGATAGACTCATGACATGCAAAGCGAGATATGTCAAGCCTTTATTTGTTATAATTGTGATGATTATGGCGCAGCTGATGAAAACCCCAAAGTTGAAATTGTTAATTTGGGGTTCTCATCAGCTGTATGCCATAATCATCACAATTATAACAAATAAAGGCTTGACATATCTCGCTTTGCATGTCATGAGTCTATCTCATATATTAAACTCCAGTAGTTAATGAAAACAATTGCTTACATAAATGGACTTTTCCACGATATTCTAATTTTACGTGTTTCACCTGTATAGATAGATAGATAGATATATGTAGAGAGAGAGAGAAAGAGAGAAATTTAAATCCATGCATTTTGTCAGAATTACAATTACATTTTACCCCTTTTCCCCCTCCCTCATTAAAGAGCACCTCTTTATTTTCTTGGCCTTCCAACACCTTCATGATGATTTGTTTATAAAAAAAATTGTGAATTGCTGCAGAAATTTGGAGAACTGGATTTGAGATTGAAAAAATGAGAACTTGAGAGAAATGAAATTGACAGATCCTTCTATCCCCCTCCCCCCCCACGCTCACACACACTTTGCAACCATTCAGCATCATTCTAAGACATGAGTTTGCTGCTAAACATGTAGATCAAGCCCTAAATTTGTATTGGATTTGGGCCACGAGAAAATATGAGGCCAGACAGGATAAAAAGAAATGAATGGATTCCTTTTATTTTCCTTTTCATCCAATGGAGGGAAATAGTAGCAGATGTAGAAAAGGATCTCAAAATGAGAAAAGGTGGGTGTAATGGAATAAGCAAGCAAAGCAGGAGAAGATTTTTGTTGGCTGTGTCAGGATAAATGCTTCCCTCTCTGTTGCTGTCCTGGTTGCTCTGTCCACCTGAGTCTGATGGTGGAAGGAAGATGCCAACAGAGTCTACTGGGGGCGATGGGCTTCATTCCTCATGCCTTCCCCTGTTTAATGTCATCTGCAGTGGAGGGAAAAGCACAAGAATCTCCTTTGGCCAAGCATTCAACCAGAAATGGCCCAAGATGTTTTCGGAGTCAGAGACAGAACATCTATATGGTGACCAGCCACCCCATAAGCCCGAGAATTTACAGGTTGTCCCCCTTTCATGTCCCTCTCCCAACTCTATCAGCCCAGGTTGGGGACCCCTCATCCTTCAGAATGGGAGGCCAGTTGTTATGTACTGAGCTGAATCCTAGAACAGTAGGATCCAGAATGCAGCAGTCTGGTCTGCAGGAGCCACCCAATCCAGCTCCAGGTGGAAGTGAATCAGCGACCTGATTGGCCTGCAAGAGCAGCCAATCAGGCTCCTGGAGGAAGTGAATCCGCAACCTGATTGGCCTACAGGAGTAGCCCGGAATTAGCCAATCACGTGGGGCCCATTGTGTAAATAATGTATATATAGCAGACGTTTTGGGGAAAGATTCATTCCTTGCTACTATGAGCTGAATAAAGAGCATGAAATTCACACTTGACTCCGGAGTATATTTCACCAGTCCTCCATTCTGCTAGCTGTTTTGTTTGATGCAGCTGCCAGTGTTAGAGACTTTGGTGCAGGACCCTAAATCATGTCCTGATTATGGGCCTCCACAAAGGCATCTGGGTTGGACACAGAAGAAATATGGATGCTGGCCTAGAGAGGCCTTTTGTGATCTGCTTCACATGTAGTGTTGGTGAGAGGCAATCTCTGTTCATACTTTACCTGTACTGCAGGGGGCGCTGTATTTTGCAATGGCACTGTCACCTGGAAAGACAATGAAAGATGTTCAGGAAAGAGTCTGGTTCCTCCAACTTCCTGCATCAGTGCCAGCTGCCACCAGATTTTTGGTCCAGTGGATTTTTTCGGTGGGTTGGCTTTATAACATTGAGAACCATTACTTTTGTATGGCAATAGGGTCGCGAAGAGTCGGACACGACTAAACAACAACAACATGGCGGAGGATTTACAGGTTTTTTGGGGAAGGTAGTTGGAGAGCTGACTAAGAAGCGTGAAATGAACCTTAATGACAATACTGTTGTGGGTTCGGAAGGTCAGTCTGAGTCTTTTCCAATTCTTGGGGTCCTGTACCCAGTGGGAGTTAGACTCTAATATAGGATTCTATTGCTGAACTAGTCAGACAAGTCTTTTTCTAAAACAATGACATAGCTGGCCACTGAAGTGTCCTCCTCAGCATGCCAAAAGAATGAGGCAGGCTCTGAGAGATACAACTAACTGATGGTGCCCTCCAGGGTAATGGGTGGACTTCACCTAGGTAAGAAGACAATAGCCAGTGTGGTGTTTGTGAACTGGGCTGGAAGCCAGCTGGAAGATGGAGACACGGAGACATGCTTGCTCTGTGCTCAATCCCAAGTTATGAGTGATGGAGAAGCATTTTTGGGGGGTGGGGGGATTAATGTGAGCCCCTCCATCTTCGGCTTAGGTTGTATATATGTGTGGAAGAAGAAGAAGAAGAGGAGTTTGGATTTGATATCCCGCTTTTCACTACCCAAAGGAGTCTCAAAGCGGCTAACATTCTCCTTTCCCTTCCTCCCCCACAACAAACACTCTGTGAGGTGAGTGGGGCTGAGAGACTTCAGAGAAGTGTGACTAGCCCAAGGTCACCAGCAGCTGCATGTGGAGGAGCGGAAGCGAACCCGGTTCCCCAGATTACGAGTCTACCACTCTTAACCACTACACCACACTGGCTCTCCAACCACATATCCTAAAGACACCACAGCCTGCGCTGCCCTTCATTCCAAGGCAACTGAACCCTGGAGAAGTGGCTGGAACCCCTGCAATCTCTCACTGCTCAGAGTTTGGGTGGCTTGTAACGCTACTATACAGGTGAAACTCGAAAAATTAGAATATCGTGGAAAAGTCCATTTATGTAAGCAATTGTTTTCATTAGCTACTGGAGTTTAATATATGAGATAGACTCATGACATGCAAAGCGAGATATGTCAAGCCTTTGCTTGTTATAATTGTGATGATTATGGTGTACAGCTGATGAAAACCCCAAAGTTGAAATTGTTAATTTGGGGTTCTCATCAGCTGTACGCCATAATCATCACAATTATAACAAATAAAGGCTTGACATATCTCGCTTTGCATGTCATGAGTCTATCGCATGTATTAGTTTCACCTTTTAAGTTGAATTACTGAAAGAAAGAAACCTTTCCACGATATTCTCAAATTTTTCGAGTTCCACCTTTATACTGAGCAGTTCTGCAGTACCGGAGTCCATTCTTACCTGTTTCATAATAATCGTAGACTTTCACCAGGGCAGGCTTCAGGTGCTGGACAGGGACATCCTGCTCCACCGTGAAGGATAGGCTCTGGGTCACATTGTCCACCTGTGGGCAAGCCGGTTGGATAAGCTGTTATAAGCCGTCACACACCCAGCAAAGCAAGACCTCGCAAGAGTGTGCCATCAGGCAGGCAGAGGGTTCTAGTTGTTGGCATTCCCCAAAGGATCCATTTCTTGCTTTCCCATCTCCTCACTCACCTTCTCCAAATACAAAAGGACGTGGCTGGTGCTCACTTCTGTCCGCTTGACCTGTGCTTTGCCGATTAGCTGGAGGTGGGGATTGGGGGTGGGTGGGAGAAGAGAGATTTATTATTCCTGAGTAATTGTGACAAGTCACCATCTTTGCTTCTGCCTGAAGCCCCAAGGAGTGTAAATATTGTATTTTTTTTAAAAAAATCATTTTTATTAATGTTTCCACTTTAACAAACCAATCAAATCACATTAAATATTCCAAATTATACACAAGCATATCAAATAGTCCAAATATTCTGCCAAATTATAAATTTTTGTACTTCCAATGCTTCAATGTTGTATTCAACATAGTGCCAACTCCTCGAAAGATTCCATCAACCGTGTCTCCAAACAATTTTACACATCACCTGGGAAGACAGGTGAACTAATGCCAGTGTACTGGAAGAAGCAAAGATCACCAGTGTCGAAGCAATGATTCTTCAACATCAACTTCATTGGACTGGTCATGTTGTGCGGATGCCTGATTATCGTCTTCCAAAGCAACTACTCTATTCCGAACTTAAAAATGGAAAGCGTAATGCTGGTGGTCAACAAAAGAGGTTTAAAGACTGTCTCAAGGCAAATCTTAAAAAATGTAGTATAAACACTGACAACTGGGAAACACTGGCCTGCGAGCACTCCAATTGGAGAACAGCCTTTACCAAAGGTGTCATGGTTTGAAACAAAATAAAAAAAATTCCTTCCAGTAGCACCTTAGAGACCAACTAAGTTTGTTCTTGGTATGAGCTTTCGTGTGCATGCACACTTCTTCAGATACGCACACGAAAGCTCATAAACATTAGGAAGAACTTCCTGACAGTGAGAGCTGTTCGGCAGTGGAATTTGCTACCAAGGAGTGTGGTGGAGTCTCCTTCTTTGGAGGTCTTTAAGCAGAGGCTTGACAGCCATCTGTCAGGAATGCTTTGATGGTGTTTCCTGCTTGGCAGGGGGTTGGACTGGATGGCCCTTGTGGTCTCTTCCAACTCTAATTCTATGATTCTACCAAGAACAAACTTAGTTGGTCTCTAAGGTGCTACTGGAAGGATTTTTTTATTTATTTTAACTATGGCAGACCAACACGGCTACCTACCTGTAACTGGAAATAGGTTTTGAAGACGCTTGAACTCAGGACAAAGGGGAGAAACGAAAGGGGAGAAACGTGCTAAGAGGAAGGCATGTTTGGCAAACCCTCACCGTGATCAATTCCCATCCGGAAACCTATGTCCCCACTGTGGAAGGATGTGAGGATCCAGAATTGGCCTCCACAGTTACTTACGGACTCACTTTTAAAACCGTGTTTGTGGAAGACAATCTTACTCAGCTACGAGTGATCGCCAAAGAGGAAAGAAACCAGGAGTCTGTCAGTGCAAGGATTACTGTTAGTGCTTCCAGCCAGGACGGCTATGCTTTGTGTCCATGGCTGGAGGCAATAATGCTTCTGAATACCAGTTGCTGGAAGCTACATCAGAGGAGAGTGCGAGGACAGTGAACAGTACACCTCCTTCAGGCAACTCCTACGGCCAAATGTATTGCTCTGCGAGTATTTGAAGAAATATTGCAACCAGGGCCGTCTTAAATATATGTGGCGCTGTGGTGCGAAGATCCTTCCGGCACCCCTTGCGCTCCACCAGGCAGGACCAGGCACAGCAGGCAGCCGGAGGGCAGGGCCCAGCGGGCAGGGCACCGAACTCGAACTCTCCCTCCGCCAGCTCAGCCAAAGCGGTAGCATGACGTGGCCGTCCAGGGTTGCTGTGTGGACGGGAGCCTCGCCGCTGGCAGCGCCGCTTTCACCCGCCTCTTCTCGGGCTGCGCGGCGCAGCTGTACAGGGAGCCTTGGCTGCCGCGCCAAGGGGAGTCTCGCCGCCGGCTAGAAGAGGTGGCCGAGGGCGGCGCTGTAGGCGGGGCTGGAGGGCGGCTCCTCTGGCAGGAAGGAGGCTCTGGGCATGGCGCAGGACGGCGGAGGTGCCCTCCAGGCCATGGTGCCCTTGCGCCAGTAGCCTCTATGGCAAGGACGCCTCTGGTTGCAACATATAGAATGCCCTTATGGAAGTACAGTTAGGTCATCGGTAACTTATATAGTTTGATGTTTTGCAAAGTATTGGTTTTATTATTATTTATGGTTTAAATGTCTAGAAAAAGAACCTGCTTACAGGAAAGGAATGCACAATGAAGCGCAGAGGAGGGGTTTGGGGGAAGTCACCATACAATGGAAAATTTCAATGTAATGATTTGTGAAATGTACCTTATTTTTCGCTCCATAGGGCGCACCGGACCATAGGGTGCACCTCGTTTTTAGAGGAGGAAACAAGAAAAAAAAATTTTTCTGGTTTTCCTCCTCTAAAAGCCCTGTTTTTTTTTTGAGGATCAGCTAAAAGTTTTGCAGCTTTTTTGCAAAGGGAAAAGCCCTGGTTTTTTGAGGATCAGCTAAAAGTTTTGCAGCTTTTTTGCAAAGGGAAAAGCCCTGTTTTTTTGAGGATCAGCTAAAAGTTTTGCAGCTTTTTTGCAAAGGGAAAAACCCTGTTTTTTGAGGATCAGCTAAAAGTTTTGCAGCTTTTTTTGCAAAGGGGGAAAAGCAAAGAGGAAAATCCTGTTTTTATGGAGTTCAACTCACAGTTCTGCAGCTTCTTTACGAAAGGAAAGGAAGCCATTTCTACATTTTCCAGACAGATAATCTAATCAGCCAGTCACATCTCTCTGGGGAAACAAACAGCCTCCTCTGCAGAACATTCAACAATGGCGACCTGGGCAAGGGGGCAGGGCCAGAAAGGGAGCCGGGACTCTTATCTCTCTCCCGATCTCTTGCTGATCAGCTGCTGAGCGGGGTCCTTTCAACACCCCTTTTCTCTTTGTAAAATAAAAAGCATGATCCTCTTTTGGCCCCTGGGCAATTCAGCTCCAGGGACCACCATTCGCTCCATAAGACGCACAGATATTTCCCCTCACTTTTTAGGAGGGAAAAAGTGTGTCTTATGGAGCAAAAAATATGGTATGTGTTTTGTTTGTATCTCGTGTTTTTCTTTTTGATGTTCTGTTCTCTTATAATATATATATATTAATATATAATATATATAATATATATATATATGTGTGTGTGTGTAATAAAAATTATTTTTTTAAAAAACACACAAATATATTGCTCTGCTTTCCACTGAACCACATCAGCAAGGCCAAGAGGGGCTTTTGTCTTCTGGGCAGATCTCTATACACACTGCCCATCAGGGAGATCACTTTGGCGCTGCTAATGCAACTTCATCCCCGGAGGCGCATTGCATTGTCTCTCAAGTGAGACGGATTGCCAACAACAACATAGCCAAGGGAGTTTGGGGGGGTGGGGGCACTGCCACACAAACAGCCATTACCTGTCTTACAGACGATTTTACCGGGATGAATCCTGAGAGCATCTTCACATCAAGGATCACCATGTTAGAGGTCGGCCACATGCCAATGTAGCTGAGAGATCAAAGAAGAAGAAGAAGAGTTTGGATTTGATATCCCGCTTTTCACTACCCGAAGGAGTCTCAAAGCGGCTCACATTCTCCTTTCCCTTCCTCCCCCACAACAAACACTCTGTGACTTCAGAGAAGTGTGACTAGCCCAAGGTCACCCAGCAGCTGCATGTGGAGGAGCGGGGACGCGAACACGGTTCACCAGATTACGAGTCTACCGCTCTTAACCACTACACCACACTAGCTCTCCAACGGTGGAAAGGAAAGAATTCTCACACCAGAACTCCAATGCTTGTCATCCCCGACCACCAGACCTCCTACAGCCACCCAATCTGGCTTCTAATACATTCAAAGCAAAGCAACGTGAGGGACCCAACTGTGTTGCAGCTGGAGACAAAATGTTTGTCCAGTTACTGCCTTGCGGAAGTCACCGATTGTCAGGGAAACCTCCAAAATGGGCTTGTTGGTTAGATAAAAAAGGAACATAAATTTGTCCTGTGTGTCAGTTTTATGTCAAGTGTGTGTGTGTGTGTGTGTGTGCGCGTGTGTGTGTGTTTTTTAAGGCAGGTTATAAATTCAATGTTTTTATTATTTTATCATTTGTGTAAATGGCTTTGAGGTTTAATTTTGTATTTTTTTTTTACAATCAAACTACATACATACAGTATAGATATAGATATAGATGTAGATATAGATATAGATAGATATAGATTTCAACCATGGTTTGCCCCACAGTGTTTGTAGGGGCTTTGATGGGGCCTGTTCCAAATGGCTGGTTTATAATTAAGGATATTTTTAATGGCTATGACTCCACTAGCTATCCCAGAACAACAACACAACTCGATTATCAAACAATTTGTAAGACAGTTCAAGAAACAGAGCGAAGTATCAACCGAACCGAGGACCAGAGATGCTGTGCTCCTGCACTGATGCAGCTAGCTAGCCACCCTGGGCTTTGTGAAGGAATTACCTGATATTTACAGCAATGTCAAATGTTTTGTGAGCTTTGGGTCCAGCACAAGTCTCAGGGACCGTGTACACCTCCAGATTGAAAGGCGAGTCCTCCGGGCGTGGATGCACGTTGTACTTCAAGATGGTCTGGAAGGGAAACAGCACTCAGGTATAGGAATAGGAAGGAATAGGATAGGAATAGGAATAATTTTATTGGCCAAGTACCAACATACTTGGAATTTTGCTTCAGCTACATTGCAATAGAAACGTACATTATACCAGTGTTTTTCAACCTTTTTTGGGCAAAGGCACACTTGTTTCATGAAAAAAATCACGAGGCACACCACCATTAGAAAATGTTAAAAAAATTAACTCTGTGCCTATATTGACTATATATAAAGTAATTCTCTTGAATAGGAATCAAATAAACACAAAGAAAGTATTTTATAATTACTTTATTATGAAATAGTAAGTAAACAGAAATATGAAAAATTATAAAATACTTTATTCAGTGCGCAACCAGGGCCTGTTTGGCTGAACACAAAGCTGATATTCTGGCTGGAATTTTTCCCACGGCACACCAGGCAACATCTCGCGGCACACTAGTGTGCCGCGGAACAGTGGTTGAAAAACACTGCCTTATACAACACTATTCCACCCACAATACAATAACACAGCAAAGGAACCCCACCCATAACTGGCTTCCCTTTCCACTACAAAACTATGAGTTTAACAATTTAATGGCGCAAGGGAAGAAACTGTTCCTGTGCCTAGCCGTTTTTGTATATAAAGCCCTGTAGCGACGTCCAGATGGAAGTAAATCAAACAGATGATGACCGGGATGCAAAGGATCTGCGACAATTCCCTCTCCTCTCTTCCTAACTCGGGTAGCATAGAGTTACATTTTATAAAATGTAACTATTCCACCAATAAGTCTGCTGTAACTCAGGGGTGGGTGGGAGGGTCCTTCAGGGATGGTCCATCACCTCTTGTCTCCTTTCAGGGGGAAAAGCAGCAGAAAAGCAGAGTAGGAAGATGTGAGACGTTTCTGGCAGCAGGACAGTGGAATGGACTCCCTTGGGAGGTGGTGGGCTCTCCTTCACTGGAGGTTTTAAAACAGAGGTTGAGTGGTCATCTGTCATGGATCATAGAATTGTAGAGTGGGAAGGGACCCGAAGGGTCATTAATTCAACCCCCTGCAATGCAGGATACTCAGCTAAATGCTGAAGATGCTTTAGTTGAGATTGCTGCATTGCCGAGGGTTGGACCAGAGAACCCTCAGGGTCCCTTCCAACTCTACAATTCTATGATCTGGTGGCAGAAATTTCCTAAAAGTAGAAGGGTGAGCTAAGCAGAGAGGGTACGCTCTGCGTTATCCAGGAACTCTCTTCCCTCATATGACTTGGGACTACTTGGTGGCTTGGAAACCATCTGTCGGTGACCGTGCTAAAGAGGGCTGCACTGAGGAGGAATGGTGGGAGCCACCCCTTCCCCCTGATCCTGAATCTTCCCAGGAACAGGAGGACAACATAGATTTGGAACAGAGGTTTGCAGAGGGGCACAGTTTAGAAGGCAGAAGCTGGGAAATACTGAATGGGGAACAGCTAGAAGAAGAGAGAGTCAACAAGTTCACAGTTGTTTGACAGCATTCCTCCACTGCCTTCCCCAAGGTCGAGAACGGCTCAGACAGTCTCAGAACAGAAAGCACAGAAGGTATAAGCTCAGATTACAAGACGTAGGAGTGACATAGATTAATTGGGATGGAGGGGGGAGTGAGCCTTAATTGGGAGCACCACCATTCTAGCAAGACACAAACTTTGTCTCTCACTGTGATTATTAAAGAATCTAACTGGTAAGACGTTCCTTTCGTGTGATCTTCTTATTTATTGCCACGGGGGAGAAAGCTGACACCATCACGTTCTGTCTCTCCCAGGTACCCTGCCTGGGCACTTACTCACCTGGACATAGACACAGCGATCTCCTGTTGCCTCAATATCGTAGTCTCCTGGCACTCGGGGCAGAGATCGGCACTGAAGTAGCAGGCGGTTGGTGTTGTCCACATGGAAAGTTCCCAGGGCATTCGCTCCGGAGCGGACAGACACGTCTGTGCCTGTGCTACTTTTGGAGTAGGTTAAAGCCGCGTACAGAGAGAGGGCGTGGAGCGCCACCACTGTGTCCTGCAACAGAAACCATGGGGAGGGGAGCGTGAGCAATGTGTCTTTCTCTGGAAGAGGACAACCCTCCCTCTGAAGGGCTTCCTGGTCCAAGATATTGGCCCAGAGCCAACATTCTCCAGCTGTACTTGTATAAACAGTACAGCATGGTTAAAATCCCTTTCCTTAAAAAAAAATATCCAAGGACTTGCTCACCAATTTATTGACAGCTACACACATTATGATAGCTAGGAAGTGAAAGGGGCAAGCAGAATATAAAATGGAAGAATGGTATAAAGAGGTGTGGGATATAGAATAATAATAATAATAATAATAATAATAATAATAATAATAATAATAATAATTTATTATTTGTACCCCGCCCATCTGGCTGGGTCCCCCCAGCCACTCTGGGCGGCCTCCAACAGATATTAAAATACATTAAAATATCACAGGTTAAAAACTTCCCTAAACAGGGCTGCCTTCAGGTATTTTCTGAATGTCAGATAGTTATTTATCTCTTGACCTCTGATGGGAGGGCGTTCCACAGGGCTGTTAAGGGCACCACTACCGAGAAGGCCCTCTGCCTGGTTCCCTGTAGCTTTGCTTCTCGCAGTGAGGGAACCGCCAGAAGGCCCTCGGCGCTGGATCTCAGTGTCTGGGCAGAACGATGGGGGTGGAGATGCTCCTTCAGGTATACAGGACCGAGGCCGTTTCAGGGGCTTAATATAGCTATTAATGATAAATTAACATGTGCCATTAAGGTAAGATGGGGAATTATGGTGGAAATACGGAGTCCGAGAAGCTGGTATCTAGAGCCAAGGTGACTCGGAAACTACAACTAATCCAGAAGCTAGACTGGTGACTGGGAGCGGCTGCTGTGACGATATAACACTGGTTTTGAAAGACCTACATTGGCTCCCAGTATGTTTCCAAGCACAATTCAAAGTGTTGGTGCTGACCTTTAAAGCCCTATCTGAAGAAGTGTGCATGCACACGAAAGCAAATACCAAGAACAAACTTAGTTGGTCTCTAAGCTGCTACTGGAAAGAATTTTTTATTTTCTTTAAAGCCCTAAACGGCCTTGGCCCAGTATACCTGAAGGAGCGTCTCCACCCCCATTGTTCTGCCCGGACACTGAGGTCCAGCGCCGAGGGCCTTCTGGCGGTTCCCTCACTGCGAGAAGCAAAGCTACAGGGAACCAGGCAGAGGGCCTTCTCGGTAGTGGCGCCCGCCCTGTGGAACGCCCTCCCATCAGATGTCAAAGAGATAAACAACTACCTGACATTTAGAAAACATCTGAAGGCAGCCCTGTTTAGGGAAGTTTTTAATGTGTGACATTTTAATGTATTTTAATCTTTGTTGGAAGCTGCCCAGAGTGGCTGGGGAAACCCAGCCAGATGGGTGGGGTATAAATAATATTATTATTATTATTATTATTATTATTATTATTATTATTTCTCTGAGGAGTTTTTGCCCTGATGGGACTCCTTGTCTCTAATGAACCAAACAGCAACCGAACTGTGTCCGACTGTGTCCCTCCCAACATCCTCCGCTCCTGGGTCCCCGGAAGGGAGGGAGGGACTTTACCTGAGTAGAAGAGAATCCTCCAGTGGGGTTCTGTTGCCCGACAAGCCACGTGACAATACGGGCAGATTTCGCCATCTCTTCCTGCGATGGCGCCGGCTGCTTGGTCAGGTACGCTAGGAGGGCGTAGGCTGTCAACTCCACCTCTGCAGAAGGTGAACGGGGCAAGTGACGGAATGGAAGGTCAGCGTCCACATCTTGCTTTCCAGGCCGCTGCCAGTGAAGAGAGCCATCTGCGTCACAAAGGGAGAAGTGAATTAGCATGCGAGTCAGATGATCCTGGAACCACTACAGGCATTTTAATAAACGAGGCTTACCAGTGGCTCCAAAAGCATTTTCTAAAGCAAGTATCAAACTGATATAATGCTGCATTTTGCATTCAGTTTCTTTATGAACTGATTTTCATCACCAAGAGACCTCAATGCATCGTCTTTTCATAGCAGACCAAATGTTCTTCTGCAGACTTTTGGGACGCCAATCTCTACAATTCTATTATTCTTTCCTAAAGCTGATTCTGGGGTCATATCCATACTTACAGCTAACCTGTTTAGCTACTTTTCAAAAGCTGTTTACAGTTTATCTGTAAATACTCAATAAACCATTTCCATTATTTTATTAAAAAAAAGTTCGTTATCTTGATTTCTTATACTTCCGGTAAGTTTCACTATTTCTGCATATTCCAAATGTTTTTGTATCCATTCTTCCTTTGCTGGGACTTCTGCTTCTTTCCATTTTTGAGCAAGTAGCATTCTTGCTGCTGTAGTAGCATACATGAATATGTTTCTATACAATTTAGGTAGTTCTGTCCCTATAATTCCCAAAAGAAAAGCTTCTGGGTTTTTTTTTTTTAAAAAAAATAAAAGTTATTTTGAACATCCTTCTCAATTCATTATATATCATTTCCCAGTAAGCTTTAACCTTACTACAAGACCACCACATATGATAAAAAGAACATTCTTTCTCTTTACATTTCCAACATTTGTTTGATTTAGATTTATACATTTTTGCCAGTTTACCTGGTGTTAGATACCAATGATATATCATTTTCATATGATTTACTCTTAAACCATAAAGGTAAAGGTAAAGGGACCCCTGACCATAAGGTCCAGTCGTGTCTGACTCTGGGGTTGTGGCACTCATCTCGCGCTATAGGCCGAGGGAGCCAGCGTTTGTCTGCAGACAGCTTCCGGGTCATGTGGCCAGCATGACAAAGCCGCTTCTGGCAAACCAGAGCAGCGCACAGAAACACCATTTACCTTCCCGCTGAAGCAGTCCCTATTTATCTACTTGCACTTTGACATGCTCTCAAACTTATCTTAAACCATAACATGCTGTAAATTTTATATCTGTATTCTGCAATGCAGTGAGAGCTGGACCATAAAGAAGACTGATCGCCGAAGAATTGATGCTTTTGAATTATGGTGCTGGAGGAGACTCTTGAGCTTTGGCCACCTCATGAGAAGAGAAGACTCCCTGGAAAAGACCCTGATGTTGGGAAAGATGGAGGGCACAAGGAGAAGGGGACGACAGAGGATGAGATGGTTGGACAGTGTTCTCGAAGCGACTGGCATGAGTTTGGCCAAACTACGGGAGGCAGTGGAGGATAGGGGTGCTTGGGGTCACGAAGAGTCGGACACGACTGAAAGACTGAACAACAACAATTCTGCAATGCAGTTTTATTCTATATGGAGAAGCAGTTGACAGACCCCCCCCCCCCCAACTAAACTCTGAACCAATCAGGAAACCAGACAGAGGCAGAATGGGGAGAAGGCAAAGATGTCACCTCTCACCTTCTTCCACAGCTTCCCCATCGAGCAAACGCAGCATCTCCTGCTTCTTGTCCTCTTTCCCCGCCAAGGCAAAGGCGAAAGCCAGCAAAGCTTTGGTGTAAGTGTTGATTTCTTTTTCCTGCGTCGCCATCTCCAAACAGAACAGGGCATTGCGCACCACAGAGTGCTGGGGAGAGAAGGAAGAGGAAACTGGTCTCAAGCCACTGCAGCCATTTCCAGAGACCTGACAGGAGGCTACTGGAGGTGGCTTGAGTGGCAGGATCGGGCCTTCTGGCCGCATATTGGTGGGAAGAGCAAAGACTCAGCACAACCGCTGGAGGTTTGGGTGCAACTCAGCTCACTGAGATGGGTTTGTGCGTGGGAAAAGAAAACGAGAAGGAGACCTCCAGATTCCCAGACTATCCCTGTAACTTCAACCTCTCTGCTGACTTCCCTACCTCTTTGATGTTTATACTGATAGGTCTTAAGTTGCATCCTGTTTTCAACTTCCTCCTGCTCATCTCACTTCTCTCTTGGACCTAAAGGTGAGAGGGATCTATCCTCCCAGAACAAATGAGAAAGCATGGCTACCTTTGTCTTCTCTTCATTAGATAGGTTAGAACTGGAAACCTTTTCTACCCAAGGTGTGTATAATAGGCCACTTTATTACTTTCATCACCATCATTATCATTATCATTAATTGTTTATATCCCGCCCATCTGGCTGGGTTTCCCCAGCCAGGGCGTAGCAAGGGGGGGGGGGGCGGGCCGCCCCGGGTTCCATAATGGAGGGGGTGACAAATTATCAAGGAACATTTTGGGGGGGGAATTGAATTTTTTTTTTTTTTAAATGCCTGCTCCGAAGGTCTTATCTTACTATACTAGGGATTATATAGCTATATATGAAATTTCATGCATATCGGTTAATATCTTGACCCTCCTCCACCAAAATAGCTGTTCACTTGGCTGTTTTCCTATGTCATGAAGGCTGAAATTTCAGTTCAGTGGAGCACTTACTGTTCCCAACCCTAACCCTGTGGAAAGCCATCTAATTAGACTTTAATTTGATTTTGAGATGTTTTTAGGAGGTAATTTAATTATTGTTTGATTTTATACCAATGTTATGTATCTGATGTTAGCCACCCTGAGCCCGACTTTGGCCGGGGAGGGTGGGATATAAATAAAAGTTTTTTATTATTATTACTTGTTATTATTCCTTTGTAAGAAAATATGAAATAACGTAAAACCATTTTTGCAGGGGGGGATCAATGGGGGGGTTGACAAGAAATTTTCCGCACCGGGTACCACCTGACCTTCCCATGCCTGGGGGGGGGGTGACAATTTTTTTTTTTTGCCCCCGGGTACCAATTTACCTTGCTACACCCCTGTCCCCAGCCACTCTGGGCGGCTCCCAGCAGAATATTAAAAACATGATAAAACATCAAACATTAAAAACTTCCCTAAACAGGGCTGCCTTCAGATGTCTTCTAAAAGTCAGATAGTTGTTTATTTCCTTGACATCTGATGGGAGGGCGTTCCACAGGGCGGGTGCCACTACCAAAAAGGCCCTCTGCCTGGTTCCCTGTAACCTCACTTCTCACAGTGATGGAACTGCCAGATGGCCCTCAGAGCTGGACCTCAGTACCCGGGCTGAACGATGGGGGTGGAGACACTCCTCTAGAAGCATCTCTCTCTGTGTGACTGGAACAGGGGAAAATCTACTTTTCTGGCCAAGTTCACAATACTGTACTCTCAGCACACCAAGGAGCTCCAATTGGGAATTGGGCTCAGTAACATACCTCTCAAAAGGGTTTTGTAAGAGCAGGCTGGACCAGGGCAGAGCCCATCTTGCCTGGCATCCTGCTTGTTTTTAAATATATATAGTCATACCTTGGTTGTCAAACGGAATCCATTCTGGAGCTTCATTTGACTTCCGAAAACGTTGGACAATCAAGGCACAGCTTCCGGTTGGCTGCAGGAGCTTCCTGCGCACAATCGGAAGCCGCGTCGGACGCAAACCGGAACACTCACTTCTGGGCATGCGGCGATCGGGGGCCAAAATGTTCAAGTCGCAAGGCATTCAGGATCCAAGGTATGACAATATATTGTTTTTTTAAAACCCAAATAGGTTAACAGCAACATCTACATCTATCCATAGACAGGTAACATTTAAAAGCAGAGTCCATCAACTAATTATTTTGGGGAAATCTTTTCTGAATTAGGCTAAATGGATTCAAGAGTTTGGCCCAATAAGAGGTTGACTGGTTATTAGTTATTTCCTAGAGTTATTTCCTACCCATCCTGAATGGTTGTCCCTGATGAGTTGCAGAAGGGAAAAGATGGCTACTTACAGTGACAGGCAGAGGAATCTGCAGGAGGGCGATGGTGATGTAGGCAGACATAGTGATCTCATCATCAACCCCGCCCTGTAAGAAAAAAGATGGGAATCACTCAGCCCACATGTGGTACATGAAAGCCCTTTGCGTGTCGAGGTCCCCAAACCACCCCTCAAATAAAACACACTTCACACCAGATATAAGTTTAAGGTTTTTGGCATTAATTTTGGCCACAACTTTATTGAATACAAAATAAGTGAGTGGTTGCTTAGGCATTGGTTAAGACTATCTGTCCCTCTGGGGACAGAACTGACATCCACCCGCCTGTGGAGTCAGTATAGGGGAAAACACTTTGGGGAGAGAGTGTGCGCCCGTTCTCCCCTAATGCTCCCAGGGGCTCTTGCGTGGGCCCTGGCCCCCGACCGGGGGATACGGACAAGCATGGCGAGCCCCTGGATTCCTTTAACGGAATTCCCCTTGCAGCAGCAGCAGCATAGGAGGGGCAACCACAGCCAACCTGCCCCTCCTCAACCAATTTATAACCAATGCCTAACCGCCAACCTTGACTATTGTAACTCGCTCTACGCGGGGCTGCCCCTAAAGCTGACCCAGAAACTCCAGCGGGTGCAGAATGCCGCGGCGAGGCTCCTTACCGGGTCTTTGCCACGGGACCACATTCATCCAGTGCTTTACCAGCTGCACTGGCTCCCGGTGGAGTACAGGGTCAGGTTTAAGGTGCTGGTTTTGACCTTTAAAGCCCTATGCGGCTTAGGACCCTCGTACCTAAGGGACCGCCTCTCCTGGTATGTCCCGTGTAGGACCTTAAGGTCCTCAAATAATAATCTTTTGGAGGTCCCGAGCAACAAAGATGCTAGGTTGGCCTCAACCAGAGCCAGGGCCTTTTCAGTATTGGCCCCGATTTGGTGGAACGGTCTATCACAAGAGACCAGGGCCCTGCGGGATTTGGCATCTTTCCGCAGGGCCTGCAAGACGGAGCTGTTCCACCTGGCCTTTGGGTTGGTTTCTGTTTGATATTTATGCTTCATTCTTTTATTGGTGGGTTATTTGAAAATGAGACTGCAGTTTTAATATTGAATTTTTAAATTTGTATTTTAATCTGTTATTTTAAATTGATTGTGTTTATGTTTTTGCTGTGATTTTAATTAGTGTTAGCCGCCCTGAGCCCGGTTTTTGGCTGGGAAGGGCGGGGTATAAATAAAAATTTATTATTATTATTATTATTATTATTATTATTATTATTACAAGTTGTGACTAATTGCTACGCAGTAGGCAAAAACCAAATGGCACCAGCCAATCAGCCAAATGGAAAAATTCCTACCAGGCCCCAAAAGCAGACGACCCCATGACAGGCATAGCAAGGTCAACGCAGAGGCCTAATAACAGGGAGGGAGGGCGGGTGATCCGATGCACGAAGCCAGGAGAGCTCCGACGCTGCGTGCAGGGTGATTTATAGGCTCTGGGCTGTCCATCAACAAGTTGCAACATATGAATCCCCCTAACGACAGCCAGAGCCCAATCATAGTTGAGGCCATCCATACTAACCCGCCCAGCAGCAGCAGAGGGGTGACTTGTTAGCCCCCACCGCAACACGTGCTCTCCAGGAAGGAGAACACGCTTTGCCATCTTCCAGGAACTTTCCGCACCCCAAGATCAATCTACTGCTCTTCAAATATTATTCATTATTGATTACTGAATTTTATCTCACACCCTTCCTCCTAAAGGAGCCCAGTATGGCAAAAACACCCAAAGAAAGAAAGAAAGAAAGTTGCTGAAATATACTCGGAGTTGAGTGTGAATTTCATGCTCTTTATTCAGCTCATAGTAGTGAGGAATGTAGTTCCCCCAAAACGTTTGCTTTATATACACTATTTACACAATGGGCCCCACGTGATTGGCTAATTCCGGGATACTCCTGTATGCCAATCGGAGTGCGGATTCACTTCCACCTGGAGCTGGATTGGGTGGCTCCTGCGGACCAATCAGACTGCTGCAATCTCAATCCTATTGTTCTGGGACCAATCAGACTGCTGCAATCTCAATCCTATTGTTCTGGGACCAGTCAGACTGCTGCAATCTCAATCCTATTGTTCTGGGACCAATCAGACTGCTGCAATCTCAATCCTATTGTTCTGGGACCAATCAGACTGCTGCAATCTCAATCCTATTGTTCTGGGACCAATCAGACTGCTGCAATCTCAATCCTATTGTTCTGGGACCAGTCAGACTGCTGCAATCTCAATCCTATTGTTCTAGGACCAATCAGACTGCTGCAGTTTGGATCCTATTCAACTCAGTACATAACAGTTGCCATGTCAGCCATCAAATGCAAGAATAAACAGGGACATTTTCCAACCGCTCCTGAAACTCAGTAAAGAGGAAGGAAGGCACAAAACATTCTTTTTTGTAAACCACTTTGATGTGCTTCTCTTTCTTTCTTTCAATCCAGCAGTTGGACTTCACCCCAAAGTCGCATTCTTCCATTGTCTCCCAAGACAAGACGGTTCCCAGCAACAGCAACAGCAAGCGGTATATACATTTTTATGAAATAAATAAATTCCACAAACAGGGTACCGCCACTGAGAAGGCCCTGCCATGGGTCAACACGCTCTGAACACCTCCTGGTGGTGGCATCACCACCAAGAAGGCATCACCTGCAAATCTCAGGGCCACAGGTAGTTGATACTGGGAATGGCTTTTTTTTTTAAGATACGCTTGTGAGAGGAAGCGGGAAAGGAGGAAGAGCCCACTTTTCTCAGAAGACACAGTGTCTTGCACTGGGCACTGATTTATTATTATTATTATTATTATTATTATTATTATTATTATTATTATTACTACAATTTGCTGTGGCAGCAGCTAAGCTGCACCAGAACATAATGAGTTAAGAAATAATTTGAGAAATAGACAAGATTTTTTGCAAAATATGGTTTGTATGATGTAAAGAAATTACTAAAGATGATTGACAGTGAACGCAGGATGGGTAGACGTGAGGAAGTCAAGTAACAATGTTAAGGAAAGAAGTAGTTTTTAACAATTTTTTTGTTTTGTTTTCTTTTTTATATCTTTTTTTAGTATTTGGTAGTTTGTTTAGTGTAGTTTTTATTTTTGTGTTTGCAATTGTAGCATTGGTTTGTTTTGCGTATGTTGTTGACGTTTTGAAAAAGTTAATAAATACATTAAAAATAAAATTAAAAAAACAAGCTGCACCAGAACTGTTGGAATGCTAAGATGCAAGATTGTCGATCCAGCGATATCTACAGCAATCCCCACCCTGAAGACTCGGGACCAAAAATAGAAGTAAAACACAGCAAAACAGAACAAGTTTCTCCTACTTTACCCCAAGTCCCATAGGCCAACCCAAACAAGCTGAGAAGTTTTGCCCTACGATTGTGCTGATGTTTCACCATAGAGTCTCCCTCCAACCCTCTGTACCTTCAGGGCGTTGTGGTAGAGCGTCCCGGTGCTATGGAAGCAGCCGTTCTCTTTCTGCCTGGCAGCCAGCGCGGCCTGAGCGCCACTGATGTGCTTCTCTTCCACGAAGATGAAGGACTTGGCCCGGGCAAAGGATGCAAGCGTAAACGCTGTCAGCCTGAAAGCAAGCCCAGAGCAGAGTCGATCGGAGCAAGCAAACAAAACCTGTTGCACAAACTGCAGTATGCTTTTTTTTGTTTTTGACTCATGAGAGATCTACATTGGCTCCCAGTACGTTTCTGAGCACAATTCAAAGTGTTGGTGCTGACCTTTAAAGCCCTAAACGGCCTCGGTCCTGTATACTCGGTCCTGAGGAACGGCTTAGGGAGCTGGGTATGTTTAGCCTGGAGAAGAAAAGGTTAAGGGGTGATATGATAGCCATGTTCAAATATATAAAAGGATGTCATATAGAGGAGGGAGAAAGGTTGTTTTCTGCTGCTCCAGAGAAGCGGACACGGGGCAATGGATTCAAACTACAAGAAAGAAGATTCCACCTAAACATTAGGAAGAACTTCCTGACAGTAAGAGCTGTTCGACAGTGGAATTTGCTGCCAAGGAGTGTGGTGGAGTCTCCTTCTTTGGAGGTCTTTAAGCGGAGGCTTGACAGCCATCTGTCAGGAATGCTTTGATGGTGTTTCCTGCTTGGCAGGGGGTTGGACTGGATGGCCCTTGTGGTCTCTTCCAACTCTAGGATTCTATGATTCTATGATTCTACCTGAAGGAGCGTCTCCACCTCCACCGTTCTGCCCGGACACTGAGATCCAGCGCCGAGGGCCTTCTGGCGGTTCCCTCACTGCGAGAAGCAAAGCTACAGGGAACCAGGCAGAGGGCCTTCTCGGTAGTGGCGCCCGCCCTGTGGAACGCCCTCCCATCACAGGTCAAGGAATAAACAACTACCTGACATTCAGAAAATACCTGAAGGCAGCCCTGTTTAGGGAAGTTTTTAATCTGTGATATTTTAAATGTATTTTAATATTTGATGGAAGCCGCCCAGAGTGGCTGGGGAGACCCCGCCAGATGAAGAAGAAGAAGAAGAAGAAGAAGAAGAAGAAGAAGAAGAAGGAGAGAGAGTTTGGATTTGATATCCCGCTTTATCACTACCCGAAGGAGTCTCAAAGCGGCTAACATTCTCCTTTCCCTTCCTCCCCCACAACAAACACTCTGTGAGGTGAGTGGGGCTGAGAGACTTCAGAGAAGTGTGACTAGCCCAAGGTCACCCAGCAGCTGCATGTGGAGGAGCGGGAGACACGAACCCGGTTCACCAGATTACGAGTCTGCCGCTCTTAACCACTACACCACACTGGCTCTCAGTGGGCGGGGTACAAATAATAAATTATTATTATTATTATTATTAACTTGCATACCGCTTTCAAGAAGCATAGAGTTGGAAAGGACCCCCCAAGAGTCCTCTAGTCCAAACCCCTGCAATGCAGGAATCTCAATTAAATTGGAGTTCTTGCTATTAAATATACCAAGAAAATTGAAGATTGTATCTTAAAACGCACAGAAAAACTTAAGATACACATTGATCAATCCACACCTAGTTGCTACATCATAGAAATTACAAGATGTATTCATACGAGTACTACAAATTAACACGACCCCTAAAACACTAGCTGACGAAGGTGTCCACATCAAAACAGGGCCCTGTCCTGGTTTCCGACCCAGAATCGACTCTACTTCGGCTTAATACATGAAACAGTCATTTTGACTATGGACTATGAATTTGTTGTGACTTCAAAACTTTTGTACTCTTACACTGATAACAAATTATCGTGCCACACATATTATTGTGAGTTTGAAGCTGTAATCTTTGTTTTAGTTTGTAATTCTTATTTTAAGTTTGTAATTCTTTTCAGAATACATACTTTTGTTTGATTTTTGACTTGTGAGTAGGATTTATTCCCACCATTGAAATTTACGGGCCACATTCTTCTTGGAGCGCCCACCACCTTTGAATCATAGAATCCTAGAGTTGGCAGAGACCCCAAGGGCCATCCAGTCCAACCCCCTGCCAAGCAGGAAACACCATCAAAGCATTCCTGACAGATGGCTGTCAAGCCTCCGCTTAAAGACCTCCAAAGAAGGAGACTCCACCACACTCCTTGGCAGCAAATTCCACTGCCGAACAGCTCTCACTGTCAGGAAGTTCTTCCTAATGTTTAGGTGGAATCTTCTTTCTTGTAGTTTGAATCCATTGCCCGTGTCCGCTTCTCTGGAGCAGCAGAAAACAACCTTTCTCCCTCCTCTATATGACATCCTTTGATATATTTGAACATGGCTATCATATCACCCCTTAACCTTCTCTTCTCCAGGCTAAACATACCCAGCTCCCTAAGCCGTTCCTCATAAGGCATCGTTTCCAGGCCTTTGACCATTTTGGTTGCCCTCCTCTGGACACGTTCCAGCTTGTCAGTATCCTTCTTGAACTGTGGTGCCCAGAACTGGACACAGTATTCCAGGTGAGGTCTGACCAGAGCGGAATACTATTTGACCAGAGTGGAATGTACTGTTTGAAACCAAAGGTTGCTGGATGTGACACCCCCCCTCCGCTTTCCTACCTCACTACTGCAACTTTTCAGACATCCTGCCGAATCTCAACCCCCCCCCCTGAAATTATGAGTCTGGCACTGTCAATCTCACCAGGTGTTTCCTGGCTCCCAGTTACGTTCTCCAAAGGTGCTGAAGGAGCCATCGGAGTGCTTATAGTTCAGCTGCTTCTGGTAGCCTAAAATGGAAGGCAGAATTTTAATTTCATCTGTTGGAATAACTTTGCATAGAATCATAGAGTTGGAAGAGACCACAACGGCCATCCAGTTCAACCCCCTGCCAAGCAGGAAACACCATCAAAGCATTCCTGACAGATGGCTGTCAAGCATCTCACCCGAACTTCAACAGAGGTGACTCGTTGGGAAGGAAGTGTCAAGGCAACATATTGCTTAATAAAGGTCTCGTGCACTGTTTGAAAGGTCAGGTTTCACGGTTTTCTTTTTCATTCCCCTTTACGCTTATTCAATTTCAAATGATGCCCTGAATTCACAGCCCCCGTGATTAATCTGGCCCCCTAGAAATGAAACCACTAATGTTGTAGTTGAAAACGGATGGGTGCTCCTGTTAGTTTTGGTTTTTTTTTTCTTTTTTCTTCTTCCAGTCTTACTATGTTCAGTACTCTACATTTTCACAACGGATTGCTTTTTCTTTAAGTCACCTGCCTCGCAGGGTTGTTGTGAGGGTAAAGCAGGGAAGAGGAAGTACACCACCTTGAGCTCCTTTGAGGAAAGGTGGGCTACAAAAACAAATGAATAACTGTCAGGGACCGTGCTGAAGAGGGCTGTACTGAGGCGGAATGGTGGGAGCTCCCCCCCCCTTGCTCCTGATCAGGATCCTGAATCTTCCCAGGAGCAGGAGGACAGTATAGATTTGGAACAGTGGTTTGCAGAGGGGCATAGTTCAGAAGGCAGAAGCTGGGAAGTACTGGATGGGGAACAGCTAAGAGGAGGAGAATTGAGAGGGAGAGAGTTAACAGACTCACTGTCGCTGGAAAGCATTCATCCGCTCAGCCCAAGGTCGAGAAGAGCGGATAAGGTGGCAGCACAGAAAGCACAGTGGTTGCAAGATCAGGTTACAAGACGTGGTAGTGACATGGGTGACTAGGGAGAAAGTGGGTGGAACCCTTAATTGGGAGCACCTTCATTCCTAGGAAATGGATTCTTTGTTCTCTCGCTGTGACCATTAAAGTTCTAACTTGTAAGAAGACTCCTTTCCTGCTCATCTGCTGCCAAAGTGGGGAGGAAGCCGATTCCCTGAACCTGACAGTAACCCTTCAAATAATTGAATCAACAACGCTTCAAAGTTAGCACTTATCTGAATTTTGGAATTGCAGTTCACCAATCAATGTTTGCAGAAATGCATTATATTTTAATTATAGAATTACTATAATTGTTGATCATATGATTAATTATAAAAATGCTGCCTTGAGTCCTGCCAGGGAAAGGGGGGGGGAGAGAGAGAGGGAGAGAGAGAGAGAGAGAGAGAGAGAGAGAGAGAGAGAAAGCAAGCATAAAATAAGCTATTAGTGAAAACATTATACAAAAAATGCATTGTATTCAGGGAAATTGCTTGCAAAAAAATGCATGCAGTAGTCAAAACTGCGTATAGGTATATTATTTTGAGAATTTCACACGAAAACGCTGACAAATTTTAATGATGAGCGAGAGCGAGAGAGTGCAAACTGTTGCAAAATATATAGAACTGAATTTTAGATTGGAAAAATGAGAAAGTGACGGAAGCTGCCAGATACTTCATTCCCCGCCCACCCCGCCCTCCAAGGAAGACAACAAGAGTAGAATTTTCCCTGCAGAGCTACGAGTCTTCCTCACCAGCCACTAAGTATCCGATGGCCTTGGACTTGACCTCTTCCGTCAGCTGCCCTGTGTTATTCAGGTACTGCAGGATGTAGATGTTGGGGACAAAGCGGGCCATGTTCTGCTCCCCACAGCCGTAGGGCAGCTGGAGAAGCTGGTGGATGTTCACTATGGCCGTTCCCATGATGTCTCCTGGGATGCGGTACAAGAAGGGGAGGTGCGGGAGAGAAAGAGGGGGGAGGGGAAAAAATCAGGCCACAGTTGAGTTTTGGTGAGCATTCACTCGAGTGGCGTTTTAGGCATTGGGTAGTGTTATGTACTGAGTTGAATAGGATCCAAAATGCAGCAGTCTGATTGGTCCTAGAACAATAGGATCCAGAATGCAGCAGTCTGATTGGTCCTAGAACAATAGGATCCAGAATGCAGCAGTCTGATTGGTCCTAGAACGATAGGATCCAGAATGCAGCAGTCTGATTGGTCCTAGAACGATAGGATCCAGAATGCAGCAGTCTGATTGGTCCTAGAACGATAGGATCCAGAATGCAGCAGTCTGATTGGTCCTAGAACGATAGGATCCAGAATGCAGCAGTCTGATTGGTCCTAGAACGATAGGATCCAGAATGCAGCAGTCTGATTGGTCCTAGAACGATAGGATCCAGAATGCAGCAGTCTGATTGGTCCTAGAACGATAGGATCCAGAATGCAGCAGTCTGATTGGTCCTAGAACGATAGGATCCAGAATGCAGCAGTCTGATTGGTCCTAGAACGATAGGATCCAGAATGCAGCAGTCTGATTGGTCCTAGAACGATAGGATCCAGAATGCAGCAGTCTGATTGGTCCTAGAATTGGTCCGATAGGATCCAGAATGCAGCAGTCTGATTGGTCCTAGAACAATAGGATCCAGAATGCAGCAGTCTGATTGGTCCTAGAATGATAGGATCCAGAATGCAGCAGTCTGATTGGTCCTAGAACAATAGGATCCAGAATGCAGCAGTCTGATTGGTCCGCAGGAGCCACCCAATCCAGCTCCAGGTGGAAGTGAATCCGCAACCCGATTGGCATACAGGAGTATCCCGGAATTAGCCAATCACGTGGGGCCCATTGTGTAAATAGTGTATATAAAGCAGACGTTTTGGGGGAACTGCATTCCTCACTACTATGAGCTGAATAAAGAGCATGAAATTCACACTTGACTCCGAGTATATTTCAGGTAGGCATAGTCTTGGTCAGAGGGGAGGTTGTAGCCTCTGCCTGCCCCTCTGAAAAAGCAGGTATCCCATTAAAGGGATCTAGGAGAGATGCTTCTTTCTTGATGTCCAGAAGGGGACTAGGGCCACAGCACTCCCCAGGTACAATCCAGGGGAGTGGGGTTATTCCTCAGTGTAGGTCAGGAACTCCCTCACTTATGGTTGATCCCAAATTTAAGTCCTTCTGGAAGGCTGGTCAAAAGTGGGTGCCTACCAAACCTCTTACATCTGTAGTTGTGCCCCGATTTGACTGTCGTGTCTCGTTATTCATTGAATTCAGGCAGTCCATAGGGCAGACGGGTGCTTGGGTATGTAAGGAGAGGAGACAGAAGATCCAGGCACGGTTTGGAATTGGGAAGAAAGCTATTGACTGGCAAGTGGAATTGTGCAGAGAGCTCCCTGTCCAGGGTTCCAGCAAGCCCCTTTTCAAGACACTCTACTCCATTTGTCATCCACCACTCCCCCCCCCATTTCTCCCACCCATCCCAACAGACACTAAGGGTGCCTCCAGTCTGTCCCTTCATTTAAAATCCACATGTTGATTTGATTTCAGGGAGGTTAGGTGATGTTGGCCATTGAATGAGCACTTGTTCTGATTTGTTTTCGGGGAGGTTAGATTATGCTTCATCAAACCAGTTGTTATCCTGTGCTTTCCAGTGGCTTCACTTTTATTTATCGCAAGTAAGTCTGATCTTTTGGGGGACTAGGTTTGCTGCAGAAGAGACCTACCAATCACCTATAATTAATTGCACAGCAACCTGAATTTGAAGGTAAGTGTTTGAATCCCACCAGAAACTAGTATAGAAGCGCCCTCAGTGTTACACAACCTTTGAGCATGCTCAGTCCTCCTTCGGACTGTTTGTTTTTGGGGGGGGGGAGGTTACAAAAGTAACTGGAGCCCCAGCATAGACCCTTCCAGGGTTTCCCCACTTACCCAGTGCACAGACTGAAGCCCTGGTTGAGCCCTCCACAACATTGTCTGGCAGCCCTAACGATACAAATACGGATGACTCTGACTTTTCTGCAAGCAGGAGAGAAAGAGAGAGTTTTGATCATGCCTTTGCCCATCAATCTCATGGGCAGCTTCTGAAAGACCATGAAATGCCCCTTACAGATGCTCCAGCTCCTTCCTCTTCAATGAAGTATCCAGCTGATCAGGATAGAAGGCCGTGGGAAGTATAACTGGTTTCATAGAATCATAGAGTTGGAAGAGACCACAAGGGCCATCCAGTCCAACCCCCTGCCAAGCAGGAAACACCATCAAAGCATTCCTGACAGATGGCTGTCAAGCCTCCGCTTAAAGACCTCCAAAGAAGGAGACTCCACCACACTCCTTGGCAGCAAATTCCACTGTCCAACAGCTCTTACTGTCAGGAAGTTCTTCCTAATGTTTAGGTGGAATCTTCTTTCTTGTAGTTTGAATCCATTGCCCCGTGTCCGCTTCTCTGGAGCAGCAGAAAACAACCTTTCTCCCTCCTCTATATGACATCCTTTTATATATTTGAACATGGCTATCATATCACCCCTTAACCTTCTCTTCTCCAGGCTAAACATACCCAGCTCCCTAAGCCGTTCCTCATAAGGCATCGTTTCCAGGCCTTTGACCATTTTGGTTGCCCTCCTCTGGACACGTTCCAGCTTGCCAGTATCCTTCTTGAACTGTGGTGCCCAGAACTGGACACAGTATTCCAGGTGAGGTCTGACCAGAGCGGAATACAGTGGTACTATTACTTCCCTTGATCTAGATGCTATACTCCTATTGATGCAGCCCAGAATTGCATTGGCTTTTTTAGCTGCTGCATCATTAATTGAAAAATTTAATTGACACAGAAATGAAAAATGGCTAAATGTATATTGCTGAAGGTTTAACATGGAGATTTTTCCACAGGGCTCTATTAAAGCCAAGGAGAGCACTCTGAGCTCTTGCTGAATAGATTATTAACTAACTGATTGTTGTTCCCTGGTAGCTAACATGTGAGTGTTGTAACCTTAGATCATGTGATGAAGGTATTGGGTTGCAAATCTCCGTTTTGAAGGGAGTTGCCTTTGTGTCTTTTGTCTCAAGGCTTTGTGAAGTAAGGACATATACAAATCCCTCTCTGACTGAGAGAAAAACAGCTCCAGGGAAAAAATGGCTGCTGTGGGAAGAGACAGACCTCTGCTTCTAGGTCTGTTTGAATTATTTTATATTTTGTAAGATACAGAACCCGTGCTGGACAGCACAAGACATTGTATGGATATTTTGGTTGCATTTTTGATGCTTATGTTCTGTTTCTGAAGATTTCGGAAAGTAAAAAATTGAAAAATGTTCTTATGGGCCTGGACAATGATTTCTTCCAAAAGGATTCAGTTCTTATGCTTCCAGTATAATACCATGCAGTATTAATATCTGCAACAGGCTGTAGATCAGCTTTGCAATTGTCATTTCACCAATAGCTTTCTGAAGAAGGCCCTACCACCAGGCACTTACCAGGTGGACACAAGAGGTTGCTGAAGACCTCATCTTCCTCAATCCCTTCAGGCTTGGTGGAGACAGAATGGGAAAGGGGAAAGGTTAGAATGAGAGACCCCGAGGAGATAACGAAAATAGTTAATGCCTACCTTGAGAAGGAAGTAAGATCTAAATTTGAAGAATAAGTGAATGCATTGTATGAGGGGGACAGGGGACAGGCCCCATCTATACCATACATTTGAAGCAGGATCACACACCTTTAAAGAAGAAGAAGAAGAAGAAGAAGAAGAAGAAGAAGAAGAAGAAGAGGAGGAGTTTGGATTTGATATCCCGCTTTATCACTACCCGAAGGAGTCTCAAAGCGGCTAACATTCTCCTTTCCCTTCCTCCCCCACAACAAACACTCTGTGAGGTGAGTGGGGCTGAGAGACTTCAGAGAAGTGTGACTAGCCCAAGGTCACCCAGCAGCTGCATGTGGAGGAGCGGGGAAGTGAACCCGGTTCCCCAGATTACGAGTCCACCGCTCTTAACCACTACACCACACTGGCTCTCCCAAAGAGTCATGGCTTCTCCCCCAAAGGATACCAGAAACTGTAGGTTGTTAGGGACTCTGCTGAGAGTTGCGATGAGTTCTACTCCCCTTACAAAGCTACAATTCCCAGAGTCTCATAGGAAGAGGAACTGATTATTAAACCACAATGGGAATTGTAGCTCTGCAAGGGGAATAGGGGTCTCCTAGCAACTCCCAGCATCCTCTCAGCCTAACCAACTACAGCTCTTCAAATTATTTGGAGCTGTTTAAAGTTTAGCACCTTAAATGTATGGTGTGAATGTGTCCAGGGCCCATTGAAGTTAACGGACATGACCAAACCTGTGTTCATTAATCTGCAGTGTGGTGTAGTGGTTGAGAGCGTTAGACTCGTAATCTGGTGAACCGGGTTCGCGTCCCCTCTCCTCCACATGCAGCTGCTGGGTGACCTTGGGCTAGTCACACTTCTCTGAAGTCTCTCAGCCCCACTCACCTCACAGAGTGTTTGTTGTGGGGGAGGAAGGGAAAGGAGAATGTTAGCCGCTTTGAGACTCCTTCGGGTAGTGATAAAGCGGGATATCAAATCCAAACTCCTCCTCCTCCTCCTCCTCCTCTTAATTAGGAGTTAGTAGGGTATAATCTGTTCAATTTAAGGGTTATTTTCAATGTTCCATCTGCACAAGGATTTCTCTTTGTGTGATAGAATATTCTTCCCCTCTCCTCTCCCAGTGTGCCCGCTAAATCCCTCCAGAGCAGATTTGGGGATGGAGGAGAAGAGGGGAGGGAGAATCTCATTGCACTAATGGCATTCCCATTGTACCTGTGCAACTCTTTAGTTGAACACTGTACTGCCTTAAGCGTCAAAAGGAGGTTGCAGCCATCATTGCTCAAGTCCTTGGCTGTATGGTCATGCAATCACAGAATTGTAGAATTGGAAGGGACTCCGGGGCTCATCTAGTCCAACCCCCAGCAAGCCGGAATCTCAGCTAAAGCATGCATGGCAGATGGCCACCCAGCCTTTGCTTAAAAACCTCCAGGGAAGGAGAGTCCACCACCTCCCGAGGCAGCCCACGTGTGCTTTTGGAAGACATGGAGGGTAACCTCCTGTGGCAGGACTTTGCTGTCTTTAAGGTGTCGTTTTCCCAGCATAAATAGGTGCAATTGCATGCATGTAACCACTTAGCTCCCACCACCACCGAGATTAAAGCAGCTCTCCTACCTCTACTAAAACAGATTTGATCACAGTGTCCTGGTGTTCTTGGATATTCGCCGCCTCTATTGCATTCCCACAGGGCTGGGCCTTGGCACTGACTGTGAAGTTCACTTCGCCTAGAACAAAAATGTCCATCTTGTCATCCTGCCCATCTCTCTCTCTCTCTCTCTCTCTCTCTCTCTCTCTCTCTCTCTCTCTCTCTCTCTCTCTTTCTGTAGCCTTTTCTTCTCCTCAAACCATTTATGGAGCTATTTAGCATGAGCTGTCTTAAAATATTCCCAGGCAACTATTGAAGACTTTCTGATACTTAGTTTCTGAAACTTTCTGAAACTTAGTTGGTCTTTAAGGTGCTACTGAAAGGAATTTTTTCTTTTATGTTGTTTTGATACCAACACTGTTTTTTTAAGGTATCTGAAGAAGTGTGCATGCACACGAAAGCTCATACCAAGAACAAACTCAGTTGGTCTCTAAGGTGCTACTGGAAAGAATTTTCTATTTTGTTTCGACTGTTTTTCATTCCTTTTGCTGGTGAGGAAAGGGCGCTGGCCTTTATTCTATATTTTTGCGTTGATGTTTTTTTAATTGTAATTATCCATATGTTTTATGAATGGTTTATATATGTAATATTGTTTTAATTCCATCAATGTTTATTATTATTATTATTATTATTATTATTATTATTATTATTGCAATCCTAAGGCAGCTTACAACAGTATTCTTCAGCCATCAAATGCTTGGGTAAACATGAATGTTTTCAAATGTCTCCTGAAAGTTAATAATGATGGCGACAGGAGCACCAGTTGTGGAGGGCATTCCAGAGCTGGGAAGCAACCCCTGAAAAGACCCTATTATGGGTCACCACCAACCAGGCAGCCTCCAGGGGGTCTCTAAGCCCTGTCCCCTTGCATAAGAGTGGCCTGAGAACACTGTGTGGCTTGTGGATTTATACCACAAGGATGGATGGCGGCTAACAGATTGAGGATGAATCCCGACAACACAGAAGTACTGTTTTGGGGGGACGGGGTGGGCTGGTGTGAAGGACTCCCTGGTCCTCAATGGGGCAACCGTGCCCCTGAAGGAACAGGTGCGCAGCCTGGGAGTCATTTTGGACTCACAGCTGTCCATGGAGGCACAGGTCAATTCTGTGTCCAGGGCAGCTGTCTACCAGCTCCATCTGGTACGCAGGCTGCCCATGGACAGAGTGGTGCACGCTCCAGTTATCTCCCGCTTGGACTACTGCAACGCGTTCTATGTGGGGCTACCTTTGAAGGTGACTCAGAAACCAGGACTAATCCAGAATGCAGCAGCTAGACTGGTGAATGGGAGTGGCTGCCAAGGCCACATAACACTGGTCCTGAAAGACCTACTGGTACATTGGCTCACAGTACGTTTCCGAGCACAATTCAAAGTGCTGGTGCTGACCTTTAAAGCCCTAAACGGTCTTGGCCTAGTATTCCTGAGGGAGCGTCTCCACCCCCATTGTTCAGTCTGGACGCTGAGGTCCAGCTCCAAGGGCCTTCTGGTGGTTCCCTCACTGAGAGAAGCGGTTACAGGGAACCAGGCCAAGGACCTTCTCGGTGGTGGCACCAGCCTTGTGGAGCGCCCTCCCATCAGATGTCAAGGAAATAAACAACCACCTGACATTTAGATGACATCTGAAGGCAGCGCTGTTTAGGGAAGTTTTTAATGTCTGACGTTTTATTGTATTTTTAATTTTTTGTTGGAAATGTGAGGAGTGAGCTGAAAGGGTTACACTCAGCTCCAAGTTGCGTCCAGCCCACGGGGGAAATGACGTTGTGTTCTCTGTGTATGTAATGTAACGGGTGTAATTCCCAGTGTGTTCTGTTGTGTCCGCTGCTGTTTCACAGCCGGTCAGAGAGCAAGGATGTCCGCTCTCTCTCCCGGTATATGTGATTTATGATCTGCTGTAATAAAGAATGCTGCTTTGCTGAAAGAAACGCTTCTGGACGCGGGGTTTTTTTTCTGCTGCGACCCCCCGCAACTTCAAAGGAAACCACCCAGAATGTCTGGGGAAATCCAGCCAGATGGGTGGGGTATAAATAAATAAATAAATAAATAAATAAATAAATAAATATTATTATTATTCTGCTTTAGGCATCAACCCCCTCCCCCATCCACCTATATCCCTGATCCAAGGTGAAGGAAGATAGTCTTCCTACCAGATGAGGATGGGACAGGCTGGCTCCTCTTCCTCTCACCCTCACCCTCATCACCACCGGGTACCAAATCCAAGATGTGAAGTATTGCTACTTACCCAGAGACTTGGGCGTCACCAACCAGGAGACGGTTCTCCTCCCATTTTCAGGCAGACAAGACGGTGCCTGTTCCTCCACAGGGATTGCCTCAAAGTCAGGGGATGGAGCCAGAGACATGGTGACCTGTCCACGGACAGAAAGAAGTTACGGTGGGAAGGAAGCAGAATACCAGAAAAATGAATTCAAAGGAGGAGCAGGAAGAGATCAAGGTGACACTTGGAAAGCCATGAGAGGTGTCAGATGACCCATATGGTCTCAGAGTGGATTATAGCATTAACACTGGTATTAAAAAAAACAATTTGAAACCACTCAGAGCCATAAAAACAAGGTGGGTCCTAAAAGAAGCCTGGGCAAAGAGCTGCATCTTCACTGTGCTTCAAAAGCTGTACAATGAAGGAGGCATTTTAGATCTATGTGTTTTAGATCTTGAAGGCCATGATAACAGATTTGGCTGGCACGCATATCTGTGGTACGAGAAGGTTAAAGTACATACAGCTTGCCAAAGATGTTGGACATAATATAATGTTGGAAGATTGGGAGAAATTGTGGAGGGAAGGTACTAAGTTCACTGCATGTAATACGTGAAGGGAAAATATCATGAAAATGATTTACAGATGGTATCTAACTCCAGTTAAGTTAGCTAAAATGTACCATGGTTTATGTAATAAATGCTGGAAATGTAAACAAGTGGAAGGTACCTTCTTTCATATGTGGTGGACGTGCCCAAAGGTAAAGGACTTCTGGGAGAAGATATATAATGAACTTAAAAAGGTGTTGAAAAACACATTTAGTAAGAAACCAGAGGCCTTTCTGCTGGGCATGACCAACTATGAAATTCCCAACAAGGATAGAACATTTTTTATGTATGCCACAACAGCTGCTAGGATTTTATTAGCTAAAAACTGGAAAACTGAAGAATTACCAACAGTGGAAGATTGGCAGATGAAGATGATTGAATACATGGAACTCGCAGAACTGACCGCGAAACTCCGAGACCAGAGGGAAGAAGCGGTGCAGGAGGATTGGAAGAAATTTAAAGACTATTTGAAACATCGTGAAAAGATTGTTATTTGAGAATGAAATCAGAGGACATATAAGGTTACAGTTTTGAAATTAGTTAGTTAAGATAGGAGATAAGAATTAGATATCAGTATTTTATTTTTGTAAGGACTAAGATAGATGAGAATGATGATTATACAATGTTATGAAATTACTAAAGAGGATTCGCAATGAACACTGAAAGAGAGGATGTGAGGAGGTCTCCCAATAATGTTAGTAATATGATAAGGATAGTTAAATAAGTGTTTGTTGAGATTTTTAGTTTTGGTTTTTTTGGGTATTTCTGTATTTGTATTTTTGTAGTGTTTTGTTATATTTTATGTTTGTTGTATTATTAAAATCCAATAAATTCTTTAAAAAATAAAATAAAGTACATACAGCTTGCCAAAGCCATGTAGTAAGGAAAGTGGTTTATGAGGTATGGGAAAAATATAAAAATTTATTAGAACAAAAAACACCATGGTGGCTTTCCCCGCTGGAGGCGATATCTCTGAAAAAAATGAAATGAAAGAAGAAGAAGAAGAAGAGGAGGAGGAGGAGGAGGAGGAGGAGGAGGAGGAGGAGTTTGGATTTGATATCCCGCTTTATCACTACCCGAAGGAGTCTCAAAGCGGCTAACATTCTCCTTTCCCTTCCTCCCCCACAACAAACACTCTGTGAGGTGAGTGGGGCTGAGAGACTTCAGAGAAGTGTGACTAGCCCAAGGTCACCCAGCAGCTGCATGTGAAGGAGTGGAGACACGAACCGGCAACCCAGACGGATTGCGCATGTGCGGCAACCCGGACGGACTGCTCTCCGTACGCTACGGAGCGGCACCCCGCCCCCGGGGGTGCCCCCGCGTTTGCCGCTCCAGGCGGCAAAGCGGCTCCGTACGCCACTGCTGGAAGAGCAGACTGGGCGGGACGCCGAGCCAGGAGGTTCACGGGAACAGCAAGGGTTAAGTTCCAGTTCCGATTCAGGGGGCCGGTTCAAGGAGGCTCTCGTGAGGCATGTAGAGAAAAGGAGGGGCGAAAAGTGGAGCGTGCGAGTGTTCGCCGTTTCCCAACTTGTTGGCGGGGCAAGAGCAGATCTCAGCGGGGATCTGACTTAAGAGAATCGGCTGAATGATCGTTAGGTGATAATGACTGCTGTACATACTATAAATCTCGTGGTGATTGTGTGAAGAGAGGAAGTCGCCTGCCCTGACCCACAAGGGGGGGGGGAGTCCAAGGTAACTTGTGGAAATTGTTTTATTAGTTTGCTTGGTGATTGTACGTAAATTTGATTTTTTTTTTTTTAAAAAAAAAACACCCTCCAAATTACAACAACTTCTTCTTCTTCTTCTTCTTCTTCTTCTTCTTCTTCTTCTTCTTCTTCTTCTTCTAATATATTCTATGCCCACAAGATCCCAATCCTATGCCAAGGAAAGAGGAAAGGGGGGGGCAAAAAAAATCAGGAGACAAGTTTGGGCATTCCTTACCTTCATCGTGTTTTGCTGGTAGGAGGATGCTGTGGCCTTCATCATGAATGCTTCACCCCTCACCACAGAGAAGGGCAAGGTGAGCTCAATGAAGAAGTCCTGGAAGGCGTTGAGGGTGGCAGCCCGGGCAATGCCAATGCCGTTGTCCGACGACAAGCAGAAAGCTCCCACTTTCCATTCCGTGATGGTGTCCGGAATGGTCACAGGCATAATCACTTCTCCTGGAACGATGCCACCCTCTTTCTTTGAGTGGCCAAATAAGTCCCCTGTACCTGAGTAATCGCCGCTGAAGGGCACAGGTGAACAAAAGGGGCAGGGGGAGTTAGTGTGGGTCACCACAGCACCTTTTAGCAAGCAGTCGGGGTGGGTGGGAGCTAAAAAATAGCTTTCTCATGTACAATCATGTATATTATGTATAATGAGATAAGAATCCAATGTCTCTATTCAGACCAGGTCTCTCCATGGTTTTAAGTTTGGTAATGAGTTGCAATTCAGCAACTTCTCTTTCCAGTCTATTTCTGAAATTCTTTTGTAATAAGACAGCTACTTTGAGATCTTGTATAGAATGTCCTGGGAGAGTGAAGTGTTCTCCTACTGGTTTCTCTGTCTTGATTATACACGATAACACTATTTTTAGCCATCTCACCCCTTGCTTTTTCCTTTAAGACTAATTGCAGTCGTTAACAGTCGTCAACAGGTTTACCACACCTATCAGCCAATCACCCATTCCCACCACCCTTCTGAGTAATACCCCTCCCCACCCTCTCACTATATATAAGGGTCTGGTGACTTCTGTTTCAGTGTATCTGAAGAAGTGTGCATGCACACGAAAGCTCATACCAAGAACAAACTTAGTTGGTCTCTAAGGTGCTACTGGAAGGAATTTTCATTTTTTATTTTGTTTCGACTACGGCAGACCAACACGGCTACCTACCTGTAAATGGAACTATATGAAGTGGGGGGTTTTTCTGGCGGAATGCGCCGGAACACAGTTCGGCCACCTTTTCTTTGGGAAGGAGGTGGGAGGGCTCCCAGACCCCGTCAGAGCATCGCCCCATCTTCCCTAAGCTGAGCAAACGCTTCCCAGGCTTGGGGAAGGAGGCGCGAGCCCGAGTACGTTGAGCGGTATGACCCTGCAGTGAAAATAGGCATGCCCTAGGGTGGCTACACCAGGGTGGCAACACAAGAACAGGGCCTGTTCTGCAGTGGCTCCCTGTTTGTGGAATGCTGTCCCCAGGGAAGATCGGCTGGCACCTTCATTATACACCTTCAAGAGCCAGGCAAAAGCATTCCTCTTTGGCTGATTGACATCTGATGGTGTCTTAGTGGCTAAAGAACTAGTCTACCCTGTTTCCCCGAAAATAAGACATACCCATAAAATAAGCCATAGCGAGATTTCTAAGCATTTGCGCAACATAAGCCGTACCCCGAAAATAAGACATGGTGAAAGCCGCAGTTCTGTATATTGCTGTACCATACTGACGTAATAAAAACAAGACATCCCCTGAACATAAGCCATCTTGTGTCTTCTTGTGGAAAAATAAATTTAAGACAGTGTCTTAGGTAAGCTAAAGGGGCCCCTGACCATCAGGTCCAGTCGTGTCCGACTCTGGGGTTGCGGCGCTCATCTCGCTCTATAGGCCAAGGGAGCCGGCGTTTGTCCACAGACAGCTTCCGGGTCATGTGGCCAGCATGACAAAGCCTGCTTCTGGCGAACCAGAGCAGCGCACGGAAACGCCGTTTACCTTCCCGCCGGAGCGGTACCTATTTATCTACTTGCACTTTGACGTGCTTTCGAACTGCTAGGTGGGCAGGAGCTGGGACCGAGCAACGGGAGCTCACCCCGTGGCAGGGATTCGAACCGCCGACCTTCTGATCGGCAAGCCCGTAGACTCTGTGGTTTAACCCACAGCGCCACCTGGGTCCCCAGACAGTGTCTTATTTTCAGGGAAACACGGTAATAGCTGATTGACATCCAATGCCCTTTTAAAGCAACATGGAGGAGCGAACTCCCGGTTTGTGTACAGTTATGCTTTTGTAATAAACGCTTTAGTTAGAAGCATCTGTCTCAAGAAGCCGCTATTGAGACACACTTCAGACATCATTCATGCTGCGTTTACACCCTGCTAGATTAGCCAGTCGGTGCGAAGACTGAGAAGACTGGGAAGCATGCCGGGCGACAGATTTACGACTGTTAGCTTCAGTCGCGCCGGGGAGAGGTCGTTGCTACCCTCTGGTCGATCGAAAACACCCATAGGGCCTGAAAACCTCTTTCCTACGCCCTCTGCCACATCATTTGTCCCCATCTCTCCCCAAGGCTCAAAGCTACCACTTACTCCAATACGACCAGCTGCCACAGCCACGTCTCAGGGAAGAAACTCCTGGCACGCTTCGTAGCTGCAGGGGCATCGAGGGAGCTGCCAACACTGTACTCTTCAGCACTATATGCAATTGGCTGGGGATATCTTCCACCAACGCCAGTATGCAAGGCATACATGGGCACAGCATCTTAGAGGAGAGGATATTATTTACATTGTTATAGAATCCTAGAATCCTGGAATCATAGAGTTGGAAGAGACCACAAGGGCCATCCAGTCCAACCCCCTGCCAAGCAGGAAACACCATCAAAGCATTCCTGACAGATGGCTGTCAAGCCTCCGCTTAAAGACCTCCAAAGAAGGAGACTCCACCACACTCCTTGGCAGCAAATTCCACTGTCCAACAGCTCTTACTGTCAGGAAGTTCTTCCTAATGTTTAGGTGGAATCTTCTTTCTTGTAGTTTGAATCCATTGCCCCGTGTCCGCTTCTCTGGAGCAGCAGAAAACAACCTTTCTCCCTCCTCTATATGACATCCTTTGATATATTTGAACATGGCTATCATATCACCCCTTAACCTTCTCTTCTCCAGGCTAAACATACCCAGCTCCCTAAGCCGTTCCTCATAAGGCATCGTTTCCAGGCCTTTGACCATTTTGGTTGCCCTCCTCTGGACACGTTCCAGCTTGTCAGTATCCTTCTTGAACTGTGGTGCCCAGAACTGGACACAGTATTCCAGGTGAGGTCTGACCAGAGCGGAATACAGTGGTACTATTACTTCCCTTGATCTAGATGCTATAATCCTATTGATGCAGCCCAGAATTGCATTGGCGTTTTTAGCTGCTGCATCACACTGTCTCCATAATTGGTGTCAAAACACATTGCCAGCCTTTCAGGGGGAAATTGCCCACAGCTACCCACTCAAGCTCTGTTCTGACTTCTGAACTGCGCAATAACTTCACATGCTTATCGTCGTTAAAAAGCAACTCAGTCATGTTGGCCATCCCTTCATTTTTCTGTCAGATGAAACATGAACGTGTGATTCAGCTCTGTGCCGCTACTTAGCACCTACTCCCCAGTGTTAAAATAAAAACTAAGAAATAACAACAACTAGCAAAATGATCAGTACAATGGTACTTCGATTTTCGGGCATCTTGGAAGCCGAACGTTTCGGTTTTCGAACGCCGAGAACCCAGAAGTAAATGCTTCCATTTTTGAACGCGCCTCGGAAGTCAAATGGCTTCCGCCGAGTGTTTCCCTCTAATTTTCTCAACTGAAATTGCAGATCACCCTTTGCGCCTCAGTTTTCAAATGTTTCAGAAGCCGTTCTTCCGGAAGGGATTGCCTTGGAAAATCGAGGTACCACTGTACCACTAATTATCAGTTATTTAATTTATAATTCGTAATGCTTAATGATTGTAATGGATGTTGTTATTTTAATTTAATTTATTGCCTACCCTTCACCCTAAGGTCCCAGGAAGGTTATGAAAGCATGTTAGTTTGTGTGTAAAGCACTTTAAACAGCCATGGTGCCCCCCACCCCACCTCACAGCATCCTGGGAACTGTAGTTTGTTAAGCATTCTGAGAGGAGTTAGGAGATCCTTATTCCCTTTGCAGAGCTACAATTCCCAGTGTTTCCTGTGAAGAAGGGTTTACTGTTACACCCCCCTCCCCATGAACTGTACGTCTGGACGGGGAATAGGGGCCTCCTCTCACTCAGCACCCTTAACAAACTACAGTTAAAATATATACAACGAAAACTTTTAATCTGGAAAACAGTGGTAGAGGCGGCAAGGTGATCTTTGAGAGATCCTGGTCTCAAGCTGCGCAGGGCTTAACACAGCAAGACCAGTGTAACCATCGCAGTTTGCCCCCTGATCCCAGTGCCAGTTCTTACCATGTCCATGTCCCCGGACTTGGCAAATCCGAGGCTGGTGTATCTTGGTGCTCGTGAAAACTTTCAAGCCAAAGTCCTGTAAAAAGGAGCCAAGGAGCCATTATGAAACATTTTACAGTGAGAAGAAGAAGAAGAAGAAGAAGAAGAAGAAGAAGAAGAAGAGGAGGAGGAGGAGGAGTTTGGATTTGATATCCCACTTTATCACTACCCGAAGGAGTCTCAAAGCGGCTAACATTCTCCTTTCCCTTCCTCCCCCACAACAAACACTCTGTGAGGTGAGTGGGGCTGAGAGACTTCAGAGAAGTGTGACTAGCCCAAGGTCACCCAGCAGCTGCATGTGGAGGAGTGGAGACACGAACCCGGTTCACCAGATTACAAGTCTACCGCTCTTAACCACTACACCACACCAGATGGGGTGGGGGGGATATTTTTTACATCAAAAGGTTTGATATATGTAAAGTCATGGTAGTGAGGTGGAATTCTGGCTCTTCCTCCTCCCTCCTCCCTCCCTTCCTTCCTTCCTTCCTTCCTTCCTTCCTTCCTTCCTTCCTTCCAAGCTAAGCAGCTAGAAAGCACAATGCTTTGCCGCAGTCACTGAAATGTTTTGAGTAAAACAAAACAAAACAAACAAAAAAACAAAGCCCAGAAGTGGCAATACATTACGATGTCCAATCGCCTCCTGAATATGTGCATGGAGAATTGCCTGTACCTATGGGGTCACGAAGAGTCGGGCACGACTGAACGACTGAACAACAACATGGGACAGGGACGCGGGTGACGCTGTGGTCTAAACCACAAGAGCCTAGGGCTTGCCGATTGGAAGGTCGGCGGTTCGAATCCCCGCGACGGGGTGAGCTCCCGTTGCTCGGTCCCTGCTCCTGCCCACCTAGCAGTTCGAAAGCACGTCAAAGTGCAAGTAGATAAATAGGTACCGCTCCGGCGGGAAGGTAAACGGCGTTTCCGTGCGCTGCTCTGGTTCGCCAGAAGCGGCTTAGTCATGCTGGCCACATGACCCGGAAAAACTGTCTGCGGACAAACGCCGGCTCCCTCGGCCTATAGAGCGAGATGAGCCGCAACCCCAGAGTCGTCCGCGACTGGACTTAACGGTCAGGGGTCCCTTTACCTTTACGGGGCATACATAACCTACCCCCCCATACAATGCTATTTCTGTTTTGCCCTCTTGTCTTCCTTTCATCACATCAAGCACTTGTGCAACTTCTTAAAACTTTTTAATTTCCTTCTATCCAACTTTCTCCCTTCATCGACTCTTTCCAGGCTAGCTTTTGGTTTGAGCTTGCTATGTAGAATTTTAAAGTCTCACTAAATCTCTCTCTCTCTCTCTCTCTCTCTCTCTCTCTCTCTCTCTCTCTCTCTCTCTCTCCCACCACCACCCACCCATCATTTTACAGTCATACCTCATGTTGCGTACACTCCGTGTTGCGTACGTTTGGGATACGCACTCCCGCCCCCCGGAAGTGTTTTCCGGAGCGCGCGGGAGAGGGCGCCACCGCCGGATGCGCAGAACGCTTCTGCGCACTTCACGCATGCGCAGAAGCGCTCAAATCGCGCAACTTTCGGGGTTTTTGGTAAAAATTTTTACTTGTGTTCGAGTTACGCCCGCCCGCGTTATGCACGGCTACCCGGAACGGATCGCATCCATAACCTGGGGTTCCACTGTAGTTCCCTCTTTCCGGGATCAGTGCTTATCACCTTCCTCAATTCTCCCTTTCCTTTGGTGATCTCTTCTTCTTTTAGATTGCAATATCACCCTGTGGTTTCTGGTACCCATGGACACTGGTAGGGTGTTTGGCATGGAGCCAATAGGAGGTAAAAGGTAAAGGTAAAGGGACCCCTGACCGTTAGGTCCAGTCGTGTCCGACTCTGGGGTTGCGGCGCTCATCTCGCTCTATAGGCCAAGGGAGCCGGCATTTGTCCGCAGACAGCTTCCGGGTCATGTGGCCAGCATGACTAAGCCGCTTCTGGCGAACCAGAGCAGTGCACGGAAACGCCGTTTACCTTCCCGCCGGAGTGGTACCTATTTATCTACTTGCACTTTGACGTGCTTTCGAACTGCTAGGTGGGCAGGAGCAGGGACTGAGCAACGGGAGCTCACCCTGTGCAGGGATTCGAACTGCCGACCTTCTGATCAGCAAGCCCTAGGCTCTGTGGTTTAACCCACAGCGCCACCTGGGTTCCTAAACAGGAGGTAGAGGCAACTAATTCTAGCTTTGTCCCCATCATCCATGCCGAGACAAAGGGCAGCACTGAGTGAGACTAAGGAAGGGGAACCTGACAAACAGTGCCACTTTGGTGCTCGTTTTGAGGTGCTCATTTTGCGGATTTCATGTTAAGTATAAATTGTTTAATTGACACTGAAATATCCCAACGATAAAGGACTGGCAAAATAAGCTACAGGAACATGCAGAAATGGATCAGTTAACGAATAGCTTAAGAGGAAATACAAGACAAGTCTTTGTGTTAAAATGGTAAAAATACAGAAAATATCTACAAAGCAATAGCAATGGTATAAAGTCTATGGCGGCCTTTGAGTAACGCTGGAGTTGAAAAATTTGAAGGAGACAAGTCAAGGTTAAGCTCAGCAGAAGCCGTTCGACTTCTGAGGTGTGTTAGAAAATGGAAGCATTTACTTCTGGGTTTTCGGCGTTCAAGTTCTGAAACATTTGTCGGTGGAGACGATCGAAAACCGAGGTGCCACTGTATTTCAGTGACCCTTTAGTGCTCACCTTGAGGATTTCATAGGCGTCCCCTTCACCGTAAGCAGAATCAGGGATGTAGCGGATGCCATTCACAATAATTGCTTTCCTTGTCGTGCAGGGACGAGCGGCCACTTCATTCAAAAGAGGGTTATCGTGTGGATAGCCTTTGAGGTTCTTCACAGGAAGCAAGTCATAAACCTGAAAATGAAGTAGTCACAATTCAGCATGACCCAAAATGCACCAATAGCTTCTGATACTGGTGATCATCAGTCCAGTCATGGTGTTTCCTGCTTGGCAGGGGGTTGGACTGGATGGCCCTTGTGGTCTCTTCCAACTCTATGATTCTATTTACCCAGCACTTGTCCTATCTAGGGAGGGGAGGGGGAAAATCTCCATAATTCTACACTATTGCCAAATTGATTCCAGGTGCCAACATCTATTGCTGTTTTTTGGCACAGGGAAATAGGTCTGCTCCATGTTTTCCCACACATTTTCAAAAGTGGAAATGCTCTTCGGTTCTACTCAGCTCTCATCCTCAGCTCTGCTTTGCCTTTTTATATGGAACCTACAACGCAATCTTGGACACGTCTATTCAGATTTCAGTCACACTAAGTTCATTGGGACTTACTCCCAGGTAAGGTATGTACAAGAGCGCCTTAGGGTGTTCAAAATGCCTGACTTATATTGGCCTGGTTTGAGCTGGAGCCATGGTTTGTTTAACAAACCACAAGTTAACCACAGGCCGTTCCTCATTTGAGCAAACCAACCACTGCTTGTTTCTCCAAAGTTTGTTTGGCTTTCCAGATGTTTCTGCCTCTGCTACCTTATTATCTTTTGTAATTTTAAGTTGTTTTAACCTTTTTAAAATATTGTGCAATACAGTGGCGCCTTAGTTTTTGAACTAAGACCAGAAGACCATTTGACTTCCAAAATGTTCTGAAATATACCCAGAGTCAAGTGTGAATTTCATGCTCTTTGTTCAGCTCATAGTAGTAATGAATGAATCTTTCCCCAAAACGTCTGCTATATATACATTATTTACACAATGGGCCCCACGTGATTGGCTATTCCGGGCTACTCCTTAGGCCAATCAGGGCTACTTCCTCCAGGAGCCTGATTGGCTGCTCTTAGGCCAATCAGGTCGCTGATTCACTTCCACCTAGAGCTGGATTGGGTGTCTCCTGCGGACCAATCAGACTGCTGCATTCTGGATCCTATTGTACAGTACGTAACAGTTCGAAAACCCGAAACTCAATACGGAAGTCTCAAAACGTACGGAAAACTCAAACAGGAAGCCGCTTCAGAAGTTCGACTTCTGAGGTGTGTTTGAAAATGGAAGCATTTACTTCTTGAGTTCACAGCGTTCGAGTTCCAAAACGTTTGTCAATGGAGACGTTCAAAAAACCGAGGTACCACTGTATATTGTTTTAATATCAATGATGTGTTTTAATTGTTGTAGCTCTCCCTGGGACCTTAAGAAGAAGCGTGAGCAGTGAATTGAAATAATTATTATAATCGTAATGACAGTAGTAAGAATGGCACCAAAGAGGCAGTATGGGTGATGGTGGGGGAGGAGAGAAAACAGCTCTGGAAATGTTATACCTGAAGACAGTTTGAAAGGCAGCTTGAGACTCACAGTCTGAGGAGAGAGCTCAGCTTCGGGTTTCAAGACGTAGACGCTCTTATCAACAGCATGGATGCCACAGAGGGAGTTTTTAGCGGATGCAAGAAAGAGTTGAGTTTGGCTGCCAGGGAGCCCTTTGGACTCAGAGAACCGCAATTCCACCTGGACACATAAAAAAAGAAGCCTCTGAATTTGTTCCTGTACATAACAGCATGGAATAATCCCTCTTTGGTTTTGTTTTGTTTCATTGGGTTGCCCTCTGCCACTGCCAAAGAGCTGATATTTACTGGTCCAACCAGTAAAAGCGATGCTCTATTGGGTGAACAAAATGACATCTTCGGTGATGTCCTGGACAGGGGCGTAGCAAGGGGGGGCGGAGGGGGCGAGGGACCTCCCGTAGCGCCGTGGGGGGGTGAAACTCGGGGCGGAGCCCCACCCCCCACAATCCTCGCCTCCAGCCAGTGGCAAAAAAAGCCGCTGAAAGAGGGGGCTTTCCCCCTTTCAGCGGCTTTTTTCGCCGCTCCGCTCCCTGAGCGGAGCCCGCGGGGAAAGGAGAGGGGCGGGCCAGCGAGGGGAATGACACCCCCCTCGCTGGCCCAACCCCTCTCCTTTCCCCGGGACGGCTCCGCTCACGGAGCGCAGTGGGAGAGGGGCGGGCCAGCTGGCCCGGGCGGAGGCGTCGCTCCGTGCGCATGCGTCATGACGTCATGCACACGGAGCGACGCCCCGCCCCCATGGGTGCCGCTTGGCTTCCCGCCCCCAGTCCTGGAGAATGAACTAGCGACCTATTGGCCTCTTCTGCCCTGGGCCTCGGAGAGTCCCCACAGCCGTACCTTGTTTCTGAAGCAGTTCTCAACAGGGAAGTCTGCCGAGTGAGCAACAAGTTCTCCGCTGGGCAAGACTGTGTACAGAAGCAAGCGGGCCAACGGAGCAGTGTCTACGTCCACAGGGAGGTCCAGAGAAAATACACCTTTGGCTGGTAAGTAGAGAATCACAAAAGCAGGCAGAGGAGAGAGACGTTATGAGGATTAATATGTGATATCTTTGCCCGAGCTTCAGCTCTCAAGACAACCAACGAGGATAAAATTGAAGGAGTCTGTATGAGAACCAGAAGTCAAAAGCCCTCAGTTACACGTGGCACTCATAACTCTAGCAACACTCTGGAGGGCATTTGCATAGCATGTTATTTTCTTGTAAAAAGGCAGTAATGCTTCTGAATGCTAGTACAGTCGGACCTGTTGTTATGAATGCTTCAGGGTGGGTACAACATGGGTTACGAGCGCGCCGAACCCAGAAATAATGGAACGCCTTATTTCTGGGTTCAGCGGTTCGCGCATGTGCAGACGCATCAAATGACGCCGTGCGCACGCGCAGAATTGCGCTGCACACATGCGCAGGCGTGGCACTTCAGGTTGTGCACATCACGGGTTACGAACGGGGCTCCAGAACGGATCCCCGTTCGTAACCAGAGGTACCACTGTAGCTGGAAGCAGCAGGAGGGGAGAGGGCTCTTGGGTTCAAATCCTGCTTGTGGGATTCCCACAACTGTCCTCTGGTTGGCCACTGTGAGAACAGGATGCTGGACAAGATGGACCACTGGCCTAATCCAGCAGGTCTCTTCTTATTGAGGTCTTTTCCAATTTCTAATTTCTTACCTGCCCTTCCTCATGAGGCCTGAGAAGGGTGTGGGTGTGGGGGTTACAACAACACAATGTGCAAAACCACCGCTGCTATAGAAGAAGCGAAACCATTCCCAGTGGGACATCACAAATTCAACTGAAACGGTGGAACGGAAATGGCACATGGCTGACACCCACCAGGTTGGCATTCAAGGATGAAGTGGAGAAATGGGAATGAGGTGGCATTTACCTTCCCTTTGTTCCACAGGCTGAACGTGGGTCCCCGAATGTACAACGCCCCCTTTAGCCATCACCTGCAAGGAAGGAGGAAGACCCCTGATAAGGGTGGAAGAGGCAAATGTCTAGCAGCACTGATCGCTGATCGCGCACGGCAGCCCCACGAGCCGCCTTTTCACTCTGCGGCTCAAAAGGAGGCCGCAGAAGCGGCGGTCCAATGACAGACTGCGCCTGCGCGAAATGTTGCGCGGGCGTACTCCGTCGTTGAACCGTGCTCTGCCGCTCCCAGGGTGACGGAGGGAGCGGCGGCGCCTGGGAATGGTTCGCTCCGTTGCCCCAGGAGCAGCAGCACCGCACACACTGCGCGCTGCTGCTCCCGGGGTGACGGAGCGAGCGGCGGCGCGTGGGGGTGACAAGCGCGGCCCCTCCTGCCACTCCCCACGCACCGCCGGTCACCCCGGGAGCAGCAGCGCTGCACGGACGGGGTGCTCGCTCGGCCGTGCGCTGTTGCTCCCGGGGTGACGGAGGGAGCGGCAGCGCATGGGAGTGGCGGGAGGGGCCGCTGCTTGTCACCCCCACCCTCCCCTGTCACCCAGGGCGTACCGCCCCCACCGCCCCCCCTAGCGACGCCCCTGCAACTGCCCCCAAATCAATAAAATCATATAAAATACAAGCTAACTGAGGTTCTGCCCCCCCCCAACAAAAGGCCTGCCCCCCCTTACAAAACTCCTGGTTCCACCCATGCTGCAAACTATTAAGATAAAGCCTCGTTCACGTCACAGAGATGCAATCCTCAGAGTTCTCTGGGAAGGTGGCTTGATTGCTAAACACACTCTGGGAATATGTATTTTCCATAGAAAATATAATTAGGTGAGGCACAACACAAGGAACACAGTAGTAGTACAATAAAGCCACTTCCGCTCATGAGCAGGAGGTAGCGTTGCGGGCGTCATACACAGCCCCTGCGCGATTGGCCAGATTTCCCGCCGTTCCGCAGGCCGACCAATCCGGTCGGCGGAGGGGCGGGACTGGCAGCCCCTTTAAATCGGAGACGGCGGGAATCCTTCCCCCTCTCCTTCTCTGCCCCCCAGCTTCACCGGTTCTCCTGCCCACCCACCCTTTAGGTTAGCTCTTGACCTTGCTATGGACCTCGGTTGGTCGCCCCAGTTGGCTGGGGGGCCTGGTAGGACTTTTTCCCATTTGGCTAGCCAAATCGGGTTTTTTCACCTACCTCGTAGCAATTCTTCACAACTTTGGTTTGGCGGTTAGGCATTGGATAACATCAATAGAGGTGAAAAGGGGAGGTAGCGCCATCACCTTTGGAAGGGTACTCTTTGGAAGGGTATTCCGTTAAAGGATTCCAGGGGCGGGGCCTAAGGCACGCCCCAACGGTGATCACAAGGGGAGTTCCACTTGATAAACATCAGTTGGGCTCCCCTTGGTGGTTAACCCTTCATGGACTTCCAACACCCGGGTTGGGGTCAGAGATAGTGGTTAGGGCCCAATGCCTAAGCCAATACCGCTCAACATCCGTAACCAATAAAGTTGTGGCCTTTACGCCCATTTAATTCGATATCAATGTCTCATGTGTCGTTCTTCTTCACGGGAGGGAGGGACTTTGCCACGCAAGAACAGTTTGACTGAAGCTAACTGGTAGAAGAAGAAAACCTTCATGTTCTGAGGGCTTGCTGTGGGCAAGGGCTTTGCCAGGACATATTTCAAAAAGTGAAAATCCAAACACGTCGTTGAGTTTTTCTGGCCAGAAAAACCCATGAAGTTTAGAGCTATTTTAAAGGAAATTCGCCAAAATCTACACTTCCGATACGAGTTGCTATACGCCTGGATTTTCCCGGACATTTCAGCAATTTCCAAACCTGGACACTGTTTACGAGGGCTGGATCCCAGCTGAGTCCGGGGGATTTTGGATGAATGCAGTCCTAGTCTCTGCCACCCTAAGGTTCGGCCCCTGGCAGAGCTGAACCAAATCTCAGAAGATGCCCAAAGTGCCCCACCTGACACCGGGACTTCATACATATAAGGCAAATATGGCTGCCATAATATCGATCGTTTCAGCTCATGGGTGTACCCGGGGGGGGGCAGGGGGGCAACTGCCCCCCCAGAAGCAAAAAAAAAAAAATAAATGGTTATCGGCAGCCTAAAAGGAAAAAAAAGCTCAAGACTGGTCTTTCTCCCCCTCCCAAAATCTCAATAACAATTGAGCTCTTCCGCTCTTGCTGAGGCAGTTGGCCACTGTGTGTGTGTGTGTGTGTGTGTGTGTGTCATAGCTGTCAAGTTTCGGATTTGAAAATAAGGGATCAGCAGTCTCACCTATCCCGGGGACAGTCACATGTCAGTGGTGGGCGGAGCCAGAAGCAAAAGTGGGCGGAGCAGCAATGTAAACTCCAAGCGGGCTCGGGCTCGGAGCGGAGCAAAGAGGAGGGCAGCCAGCAAAGAGGAGGGCAGCCATGTGCTCCGCGCAATGGAGCCCCATCGTCTTCTTGTCTGATCCCATCAAAACAGGACAGGAAGCAGCAGCTGCTCAAAGGCAGCCAGGCTCTGCCCACCAGCTAACCCTATTGGCCGGCTGAGGGGCTCGGTGGCAACGGATAGGGGCTGATGCAGGGGGAGGAATACACCCCCCTGTAAGCATGGGAAATGGCTCCCACTTGCTTTGAGGGCTGAGGCTTTTCTCTCCAAGTAGGTGAGGTCTTCCCACCCAGTCCCTGGCCAGCAGGGGAGGAGCTGCTTCCATTAAAAACGGGAAATTTAAGGGAAATAAAAAATAAGGGAGAGCAGCGGGAAACTGCTTAAAATAAGGGAGAATCCCGGGGAAAACGGGATACTTGACAGCACTGGTGTGTGTGTGTGTGTGTGTGTTGCGCCGGCTGTTTCCCCCTCCCTCATGCCGACAAAGAGCTGGCGTGCCTATCAGAGACCGGATCCTAGCCTGCACCCTGCTTGGTCAAATGGGGATGCAGGCTGAGACTTGGGCAGTGTCAGGGGGCGAATTCATCGTTGCCGGGATTCATCGTTGCAAGGGAGCTTGGCAAACTGAGTTCCCTTGCATGGTGAGTAGTTCCTTTGCGAGGACTGAGGATCCTGGGAAACTGAGTTTTTCAGCCATTTGGGGCTTTCTGTTTGGGGGGGAGTTTTTCTGTTTTTTGAAGCTGTTTTTGTTTTTGAACCTGAACGACCATGGCTTGCCCCCCCCCTAGTTTTGATCCTGGGTACGCCCCTGTTTCAGCTCCATGCCACCTAACCCCGTCTTTATCAACAGTTATCAGACCAATGTCCAGCTTCATCTCTGACCTATTTGCATGCGCAGCAACCAACACACAGCGGTGGCACTGGTCACTGGCAGAGGTCCTTCCCTGCTGTGCGACCTAAGATTCAGCCCCCCCGGGTGGTCCCTCGCTGTTCTAGCCCAAGGCACTGAAACAAAGATCTCTCCATTTGGGCTTACCAGGTAGTGAAAGCTAATCTTCTTATCTTCCACCAGTCCAGGCTTCAGGCTGTAATGTACTCGGACTGGCTGGATATGACCGCAGCTTAAAGTCCCGGGAATGGGCTCAATGTGGAGGTAGCTTCCGCTTGGTGAATAAAAGCGTGGGGCTGAATGAGAGGCACTCTGGTGATATGGAGTGGTCCAGCCCCATTCATGACATGACGGATCTGAATTATAAATTGCCTGGTTTAAAAACAAAAACAAAAAGAGGAGAGAGGAAAGCCACAGGTGTTTCAATGACGATAGCGTACAACAAAAATGCAATACAGTCGTAGCTGGATCCCGAACATCTTGTGAGTCGGACGTTTTGGCTCCCGGACACCGCGAACCCGGAAGTGAGTGTTCCGGTTTGCGAACGTTCTTTGGAAGCCGAACATCTGATGCGGCTTCCGCAGCATCCGATTGGCTGCAGGAAGCTCCTGCAGCCAATCGGAAGCCGCGCCTTGGTTGTCAAAAGTTTTCGGAAGTCGAACGGACTTCCGGGAACGGATTCCACGGTACGACTGTAATAATTTTCTTTCTTTCTTTCGTAAAATTCACATACCTCTTGACTGTAAGAACAAAAGCAAAACCCACACTCAAAACAAAAGAATAAAATAATGAGACCATCAGTAAAAAATAATGATAATGAAAACCACCCGTTTAAAAACATTGGAAGAAAATAATTAAAATCAACCAAGAAGCAGATTAAAAGATATGTCAATGTTCCACATGTCTGGGTAGGCTTGCCTAAACAAAAATTATTTTTAGCACCAAAGTGAGTACAGGTGAAACTCGAAAAATTAGAATATCGTGGAAAAGTCCATTTATGTAAGCAATTGTTTTCATTAGCTACTGGAGTTTAATATATGAGATAGACTCATGACATGCAAAGCGAGATATGTCAAGCCTTTGCTTGTTATAATTGTGATGATTATGGCGTACAGCTGATGAAAACCCCAAAGCTGAAATTGTTAAATTGGGGTTCTCATCAGTGTATCTGAAGAAGTGTGCATGCACACGAAAGCTCATATCAAGAACAAACTTATTTGGTCTCTAAGGTGCTACCGGAAGGAATTTTTTTATTTTTTATTCTGTTCCTTCTTCCTAATGTCTAGTCAGAATCTGCTTTCTGACTACCCTCTGAAGCAGCAGCAGCAGCAAACAAACTTGGTCCATCTTCCATGAGACGAAGGTCCTTCAGATATCTGAAGATGGCTGTTTCATCTCCGCTCGATCTCCTCTTCCCCAGGCTAAACAAAACCCAACTCCCTCAGTTGTTCCTCATCAGGCTTGGTTAATGTGAAAGCTCTCCCTTGTTTCCTCTCATAGAATCCTAGAATCCTAGAGTTGGAAGAGACCACAAGGGCCATCCAGTCCAACCCCCTGCCAAGCAGGAAACACCATCAAAGCATTCCTGACAGATGGCTGTCAAGCCTCCGCTTAAAGACCTCCAAAGAAGGAGACTCCACCACACTCCTTGGCAGCAAATTCCACTGTCCGAACAGCTCTCACTGTCAGGAAGTTCTTCCTAATGTTTAGGTGGAATCTTCTTTCTTGTAGTTTGAATCCATTGCCCGTGTCCGCTTCTCTGGAGCAGCAGAAAACAACCTTTCTCCCTCCTCTATATGACATCCTTTGATATATTTGAACATGGCTATCATATCACCCCTTAACCTTCTCTTCTCCAGGCTAAACCTAAGCCGTTCCTCATAAGGCATTGTTTCCAGGCCTTTGACCATTTTGGTTGCCCTCTTCTGGTTGCCCTCTTCTCTCCATTCCCCAGGAACACTCACCTGGATCCTGATAGAACTTTCTGTGTAGCTGGTCGTGTTGATGGAAAACCGGAAAGTACCATGGTGGTCAGTTGTGTAGTTGGTTCTGTGTCCCGATTGATCAACACGGATCTCAACGGTTTTGTTGGCGATCGGAACATTGGCACCGTCCACGAGCTTCGCCTGGATGGGCAGAGGCCAATACACAGCAAAGACTTTTATTCCAGACAGGGAACTACATTGGCAAATGACTTGGGAACACTGCAATGTCATCATAGCGGTCAACCTTTCCTTTTTTTGCGGGAAATTCCCTTATTCCAGCGCCGTTTCCCATTGCAAAAAAAGAGGAAGGTTGACAGCTCTTCTTAAGCTGCATTTTCCATAAAATTCCATTGTACAGGGGGGTTATTGGGTTGTCTTTATTTTTATTAAGTATTTTGTGGTTTTTATATTGTTACTTTATTTTATTTTGTTTTGTTTTTATTAAAGATTTTCTCGGTTTACAAAAGTGTGTGCAATGTCTCTCGTATTTTTCCATGTAACATTTTTACAGATCAATTTTGGTTGTTGAGACATTAGGGAGAGAAGGGGGAAGAGGGGTGGGGATGGGGGAGGGTGGGGTGGGGAGACGATGTTTCTATTTTCCTTAATATATGTAGGGTTTGGTGTCAGCGTCGTTTGTGTAGGTTCTCTGTTGTTCGCTTGTGTTTCTTTGGCGGTGAGAGAGGTCGGGGTTGGCGTAGGGTGTGATTGTTCATTTGTGGTTGGCTGTGGTGATCTTTGGTTTCCTGTGTGAGTGGGGTGGGTGGGTGTAGCCATATCGATTTGTATGCTGTTGGTAGGTTTTTGTCATTATCTTGTTAGGCTGTGTGATGAAGGGGAACCATACGGGGGTGAAGGTGTCTTCTTCTGTTTGTCCCCGTGCTAGTTTTAGGTTGGTGGTTAATTTTTCTAGTAGGGCTGTTTCCCATACTACTTGGTACCATTGGTCCATGATATTGTTATTTTATCTTGAGGACCACCCTGAGATCTATGGGTATAGGGTGGTATACAAATTTAATTTATTAATAGTAAAATAAGAATAATAATAATACCTGCCCGGAAAACGGGATACCAGGCTTGTAGTAAGTGTCCACGTTTTCAAAGGTAACTGTGCTGAGAGTTGCAGTAATTGTGGAGATAGCATTGCCGGTCAGTTCCACCCCTGAGAAAAATGAAACAACCAATTTAGTGGGAGAGAAATTCATTCCTTTAGATTCATTTACAAAAAAACCCAGAAGCTTTTCTTTTAGGTGCTGAGATTCCAAGGAAACAGAAAAGACTGTTATGTATGGGACGAAAGCTGCGCGGGTGCTATTTGCCCAGAGATGGAAAGAAGACCAAGTCCCTACCAGAGAAGAATGGCAGATCAAGTTGATGGACTATGCTGAAATGGCAAAAATGACCAGAAAAATAAGGAATAAGGAATAGGGGAAATTTATAATTTATCTTAAAACCATTGCAGACAGTTAAAACCATTAGCGGGATTGCAATAACACTTGTAACGACAACGATGGCGTATATTCTGGCGTATAAGACTACTTTTTAATCCAGGAAAATCTTCTCAAAAGTCGGGGGTCGTCTTATACGCCGGGTGGAAAATCTGCGGTCGAGTATATCCCAAACTCTATATTTTAACTGGAAAAGTTGGGGTTTGTCTTATACGCCCAGTCGTCTTATACACCGGAAAATACGGTAATGGAAATGTAAAAGTCTGGACTATTGTAAAAGATGCAGTAGGAAAAGTTTAACATTGAGATCCACAAAGGGGAGGAGGGAAGTGCAGGAGATTCTTGGGAATCTAGTTTTTTATATAATCGGTTGTGGCGTGAATGTAAATTTTATTATGGAAAATCAAATAAATAAATTTCTTTTTTAAAAAAAAATACAAAAAAATACTATAAGTCAGATTCATGGTCCATCAAGTCCAGTTTTGTCAACGCTGGCTGGTAGCAGTGCTCCAGTTTTTCTGGACAGGGACATTTCCATAGCTGTCAACTTTCCCCCCCTTTTTTAAGGGAAATTCCCTTATTCCGAATAGGATTCCTCGCAAGAAAAGGGGAAAGTTGACAGCTATGGACATTTCCCAGATCTGCCTGGAGATGTTGAGCTGGTTAACTTTTCGCATGTGAGGCGTGTGCTTTAACCCTGAGCAGGGGCGTTTCTAGCCCTTTGGCTGCCCGGGACGGGAAGTCAAGAGGCACCCCTGGGGTGCGGGGAGGCGGATTCGGGAGTCTCTGTGAGCTGCAAAGACTCCCAAAGCCGCCACCTGGTGGCGGCACCCCTTCCTGCTGCGGCTGCTCGTGCAGCCGCCGCACAAAGGGGTGCCGGGTGGCGGATACGGGAGCCTCTGCAGCCCGCAGAGACACCCTAAGCCGCCGCCCGGGCTCCCTTTGCGGAGCGCAAGTCGGGGCAGGGAGAGGGACGGGCCAGCGAGGAGGGGTGTCACCCCTCCTCACTGGCCCGCCCCTTGTCTCCATGCCGTGGCGAAAAAAGCCGCTGGAAGGGGGGGACTATTTTCGGCACTGCTGGGGTGGAGCCGCAGGGGCGGCCAGCGAGGGGGGGTGACACCCCTCCTGGCTGGCCGCCCCTGCGGCTCCACCCCGGCAGTGCTGAAAATAGCCTTAAAAAAAAATTAAGCCCAGGGGGCGGGGCCACTGTCCGCAGTGTCACCCCCAGCAGGGTGCTGCCAGGCCCCCCCCGACCCCTTGCTACGCCCCTGACCCTGAGCTATGACCCTTTATTTAAACAGGAATGTAGGAAGCTGCCTTGAGCCGAGTCAGACACTGACTGGAAGGGGCTCTCCAGAATTCCAGAAAGGATTCTCTAACCAACCCTCAGGATTGGAAAAAAGCTGCCTGAGGCTGGCTGCTGAACCTGGGTCCTTCTGAATGGACTTTCTTTGGCCACACTGCCCCCCGACCCAGTTCTGATCGGCACACACCCAGCCCTTCTGTTCCACAAAACCCACCGGTGCCTTCCTCAATGATCTTGCCCTCCACTTCAAGTTTCATCTCAGCCGAATCCCGCCTCATCTGGAAAACCTTCGTTTTCACCACCTGAGAGAAGCAGCCGTTTGCATCTGCCTATTTGGGAAGCCAAAGATTTGCAAGGTTGTTAACGACGGCGACCACAATTTCTTTATTTTTTTTCTCTGTCCTAGTGTTGTTATTACGTCCCACAATGCTAAACAAAATTATAAACCATAGCTAGAAGCCACTGAAGCTGTTTACGAGATAAAAGTAGGAGAAAACACAAGAACATGCCAGTATTTCAAACTCTGGAAACGACTGAGCAATAAAACCATCTTTACATCTTTACAAATTCTAAGAACAACAAAGCCATTTAGAGAATTCAAAGAACATGGAATCATAGAAGTGAAGAGTTGGAAGGGACCAACTATATGCTATATGTAGAATGGCTGACTCTCATTCCAGGGGAAGACTTGTTTTTTTTTGGGGGGGGGGTGAAATAGCTGCCCGAATGGCATGGTGATGGGCAGCTGTCTAATTTCAACTGGTAACTTAGTCCAGAGGGCTGGAGCTGCAACACTAAAAGTCCAGCTTCTGGCACAAATCAAGTCCTCTGCTGGGGCATGTAGTCACCACTGAGAAGGCTTGGGCTGTCCAAGACTTCCTTTAGCTTCCCAGCCCTAACTGGGGACGCTGAGAATCAAACCTGAGACCTCCTGCATGCAAAGGAGGTGCTCTTCTACTGAGCTGTAACCTTTCCCAGTTAGACTGTAAATCTGTATTGAGCTTAAGTTTTAGTTTGGAGACTCACCTCTCCGCTGAACTCTTCACATACACCCCTCATATCTGCCCAGGAACATGAGCTCGAGTAAGAACTGTACCCTCGGCCTCTGGGATCTTGGTATTTCCGGCAAACGCCTATCTTCACCTGGCCAGGAACGGGCATCCCATAGGTGTACCTGGAGACAGAAACAGTCATAGATAGCATTGATTAAGGACTTACCTACACTTAATTTTCCTCTGTGCTTTGCAGGCATGATCTATGCTTTCAAGCTCTGTGTCTTGAGTGCTCATTTTCGGGGTTGTTTTTTTCTCCATAGCTTTCCCCATGAAAAACTACTCTCTACTGCTGAATCGGAGCAAATGGCAAACCACAGAAAATCCAAATGTGTTGCATTTCAGCTTTAAAGAGCAGGTTTTTGTGGCGAAAACTCTGGGGTGTAAGAAAAACTAGGCCGACACAGAGTTGTGTGCAGGGCCGGCTTACCCATAGGTGCTAGGGGTGTGGGGCACCCGGGCGCCAGGCTCTCAGGGGTGCCAGGCTGAGAGTCTGGGGCCGAGATTTGGAGTCTGGGGACTGAAGAGCCAGGCCAGTTGACAGCTGCTGCCAAGCAGAGCAGAGCCCATTGGAGCGCTGCAGGCTTTTCTGCTGCGGGCGCTGAGGAAGCCGGCTGGCTCCGCCCTCCTGTGTGCCTGGGATTGGCGGGCCCTCGAGAGGCCCGCCCAGCGCACGCACGCTGCTCGCACGAGGCGTGCACAGCTTCCCTCCCTAGCCCCTGAGGGGATTGCTCTCCTCCCTCCACCTGCACCAGCATGGGAGAGAGTGGCGTGCCTCCCAAAGTTCAACAACTCTGAGCTGCCCCCCTAAAAAAAGCTGAACAGCATTTGCCTGCCCCCCCCAAACTGGGGGTGCTGAGCAGTTTTTTTGTACCCCAGCGCCGCATATGCTAAAGACGGCCCTGGTTGTGTGAAAGTTAGTGTGGGGAAGGCCTCAGAAAGGATACAGAGATATAGGGAAGATTGACAAGACTGCCTCTTTTGAAAAAAAAATCTTTATATTATATTTTCCGTGGGGGTTTATTGTCCGGAGTTTAGTGAAGAGGTTTACACAGGAGAATATGTATTAGATCAGACTTTCCATCCCTCTAGACCAATATCGTCTACTCTGACTGGCAGCAACTTCTCTCCAGGGTCTGTGGTAGAGAAAGGGTCTTAGATACCACATTCAGTAACCACAACGAAGTAAATTCTGAATGTGATGGATGGACTTGAAGTGATGCCAGTTTCCCAACTTCTGGTTTAAAGTCACTTAGCAATGACAAACCTAGACAGCATCTTAAAAAGCAAAGACATCACCTTGCCGACAAAGGTCCGTATAGTTAAAGCTATGGTTTTCCCAGTAGTAATGTATGGAAGTGAGAGCTGGACCATAAAGAAGACTGATCGCCGAAGAATTGATGCTTTTGAATTATGGTGCTGGAGGAGACTCTTGAGAGTCCCATGGACTGCAAGAAGATCAAACCTATCCATTCTAAAGAAATCAGCCCTGAGTGCTCACTGGAAGGACAGATCCTGAAGTTGAGGCTCCAGTACTTTGGCCACCTCATGAGAAGAGAAGACTCCCTGGAAAAGACCCTGATGTTGGGAAAGATGGAGGGCACAAGGAGAAGGGGACGACAGAGGATGAGATGGTTGGACAGTGTTCTCGAAGCGACTGGCATGAGTTTGGCCAAACTGCGGGAGGCAGTGAGGATAGGCGTGCCTGGCGTGCTCTGGTCCATGGGGTCACAAAGAGTCGGACACGACTGAATGACTGAACAACAAAGCAGGAGTTCTGACACACCACTTGCAGCACCCTACCACCACCACCCCATTGCCTGCCAGCATCTCCCCTAGGTAATCCCACCACCCTCCAGGGGGCAGTAGTGCTCACTTTGGGAACCACCACCCTCGTCCCACCGAGAAGCCCTCTATGTTCCCACTTACACTCCACAAACAGTCACTTCCATTTCCTCGGCCAGAATCGTGATGACCTTAGGTGCCTTCACCAGAACTTCAAATTTGGGCAATACTACAGAAGGGGAAAGAATAGGGGAGGTGAAGGAAAGCTTTGGCTGGACTTGCAAACCTCACCTCTAAGATTCCAAAACAGCCTATCGCATGTTCCTCCACTATATCATCATCATCATCATCATCATTACCCTGTCCACCTGGCTGAGTTTCCCCACCCACTCTGGGCGGCTCCCAACAGAGTATTAAAAACACGACAAAACATCAAACATTAAAATCTTCCCTAAACAGGGCTGCCTTCAGATGTCTTCTAAAAGTCAGATAGTTGCTTATTTCTTTGACATCTGATGGGAGGGCGTTCCACAGGGCAGGCGCCACTACCAAGGAGGCCCTCTGCTTGGTTTCCTGTCAACTCACTTCTCATTATTATTTGCCCCTGTTGGGTGCAAACTCCACAAGGCGGCAGGGAAAATAAATGAAGGGATAGGTACATCATAAACCCCAACCCCACCGATTTGATATCCCGCTTTATCACTACCCGAAGGAGTCTCAAGGCGGCTAATATTCTCCTTTCCCTTCCTCCCCTACAAGAAACACTCTGTGAGGTGAGTGGGGCTGAGAGACTTCAAAGAAAATAAAATAAAAAATTCTTTCCAGTAGCACCTTAGAGACCAACTAAGTTTGTTCTTGGTATGAGCTTTCGTGTGCATGCACACTTCTTCAGATACACATGAAAGCTCATACCAAGAACAAACTTAGTTGGTCTCTAAGGTGCTACTGGAAAGGAATTTTTTATTTTATTTTGTTTTGACTATGGCAGACCAACACAGCTAGCCACCTGTAACTGAGACTTCAAAGAAGTGTGACTAGCCCAAGGTCACGCAGCATGTGGAGGAGTGGAGACGCGAACCCGGTTCCCCAGATTACGAGTCTACCGCTCTTAACCACTACACCACACTGGCTCTCTGCTCAGCGTCCTGGGTGTCCCAATTCCCTGCAGCCCAATTGGGACCTTTCCATCCTCCTCACCATATTCCGACATTTCAAAGGCTCTCTCCTCCCATGCATTGCTGGCTTTCTGCACCTTCAGTCTGTAGATGCCTTCGGGGGGCTCAGAGCCGAGAGGGAAGGAGAGCTGGACCAGGCCCCCTTTCAGCTCCACTTCAGTCCACTGCATCAAGCGGTTGTTCTTTGGATCCTAGAAGTCACAAGAAAGTTAAGGCTGGGGGGCATTGCACGGGTTAAAAGGATGGATTGCTGTTTCTGGCTCCAGAAGAGGACAATGCTGGGGCATATCCAGTGGTGTAATGGTCTGGGGCAGATGAGTTGGAAAGCAATTGCTATTATTTCTGCAGCAGGGACCACGCAAGTGTTGGAATTCTTTCCCCGATGCTGCAGATCATAGAATCATAGAATCCTAGAGTTGGAAGAGACCACAAGGGCCATCCAGTCCAACCCCCTGCCAAGCAGGAAACACCATCAAAGCATTCCTGACAGATGGCTGTCAAGCCTCCGCTTAAAGACCTCCAAAGAAGGAGACTCCACCACACTCCTTGGCAGCAAATTCCACTGTCCAACAGCTCTTACTGTCAGGAAGTTCTTCCTAATGTTTAGGTGGAATCTTCTTTCTTGTAGTTTGAATCCATTGCCCCGTGTCCGCTTCTCTGGAGCAGCAGAAAACAACCTTTCTCCCTCCTCTATATGGCATCCTTTTATATATTTGAACATGGCTATCATATCACCCCATATCATCCCATATGTGGGATTTTTTTATATATATTATATGTCTGTGTGTTTACATTCCACAGTGTTGGATGTCATGGGAACGGAAGTTCAGCTACGCTGTTTCCATGATTTTGCATTTGCTTTCCTCTTCTCTTGCTGATGAAGAAAGTAAAAGGCGCCATGTTTTCCTCTGTCCTGTATATAATAAACGCAGTGCTTCGTATCCATGCCTCAAGCCTCACTTCCGCTGTCCGCTGATATCTGCTGGTACTGTGTGCAGATGTTTATGGATATCTGTCGCACTGGTGGCTCGGGAGAAAGGTTAATCACCTGAGTGGCATTTCGAAGGGAGTAACACGCCAGCTGTGGTGTTGATCTGCCAATAGCAAGGTCCCTGTCTCCAGAGCGCTAGAACCACTCAATAGGCATGAAAGGGGAGTATTGGGGTCAACAGTTCAGCACATAAACTCCACTCTAAGATGCCACCAGCATTCACGATCGCAGGTGCTCAAACACCTGCTCCGTACCCTCCAACATTTCTCTGATGAAAATAGGGGCGTCCCATTCCATAATGATAATTTTTACTATTTATACCCCACAAATCTTACTGGGTTGCCCCAGCCACTCTGGGCAACTTCATATATATATATTTTGTTGTTGTTCAGTCGTTCAGTCGTGTCCGACTCTTCGTGACCCCATGGACCAGAGCACGCCAGGCACGCCTATCCTTCACTGCCTCTCGCAGTTTGGCCAAACTCATGTTAGTAGCTTCGAGAACACTGTCCAACCATCTCATCCTCTGTCGTCCCCTTCTCCTTGTGCCCTCCATCTTTCCCAACATCAGGGTCTTTTCCAGGGAGTCTTCTCTTCTCATGAGGTGGCCAAAGTACTGGAGCCTCAACTTCAGGATCTGTCCTTCTAGTGAGCACTCAGGGCCGATTTCCTTGAGAATGGATAGGTTTGATCTTCTTGAAGTCCATGGGACTCTATACAGGATTGCCTTCATACAGCTCGGAGGTAGGATAACTCCATACCCTCCAACATTTCTCCAATGAAAATAGAAACATCCTAAGGAGATTAGGATTTTACTTTCTTGGGCTCCATGATCACTGCAGATGGTGACAGCAGTCACAAAATTAAAAGACGCCTGCTTCTTGGGAGAAAAGCAATGACAAACCTAGACAGCATCTTAAAAAGCAGAGACATCACCTTGCCGACAAAGGTCCGTATAGTTAAAGCTATGGTTTTCCCAGTAGTAATGTATGGAAGTGAGAGCTGGACCATAAAGAAGACTGATCGCCGAAGAATTGATGCTTTTGAATTATGGTGCTGGAGGAGACTCTTGAGAGTCCCATGGACTGCAAAAAGATCAAACTTATCCATCCTTAAAGAAATCAGCCCTGAGTGCTCACTGGAAGGGCAGATCCTGAAGTTGAGGCTCCAATACTTTGGCCACCTCATGAGAAGAGAAGACTCCCTGGAAAAGACCCTGATGTTGGGAAAGATGGAGGGCACAAGGAGAAGGGGACGACAGAGGATGAGATGGTTGGACAGTGTTCTCAAAGCGACTAACATGAGTTTGGCCAAACTGCGGGAGGCAGTGGAGGATAGCGGTGCCTGGTGTGCTCTGGTCCATGTGGTCACGAAGAGTTGGACAAGACTGAACAACTGAACAACAACAAAGGAAAAGCAGGACATTCCAAGATGAAATCAGAAAACGGGACGCCTTCTCCAAGTTAGGGATGTCCCTGGAAAATGGGGATGTTTGGAGGGTCTGCTGCATAGCTGTCAACTTTTCCCTTTTTTAAAGGGAAATTCCCTTATTCCGAATAGGATTCCTTGCAAGAAAAGGGAAAAGTTGACAGCTATGGTTCTGCTGCTACTACATTTGCAGTAGGGATTCTGCAGCATCTCAGAAAGGGGTGCCAACGAATAAAATATTGGGGAGGCCCAGGTTAGCTCTGCCCCACATAACTGATCAGAAGACAAGCCACACATACACCATTTGAATGCCTATCAACTTTGGGTAGCCCTGCCCCCTCAAATATTTTATTGGGCGTGGAGTTGGCTCCTAGAGCTGCTCTGTCAGCACAGAAGGGGAGTTTTCTATCCACAGGGAGCATTGGCCTGATCCAGGGTCTGCAAATAGGGGGCAGATCAACAGGCTTGCACGCAGCCCTACTTCAAACCCTCCAAAGAGGGGCTTCGTTGACAATTAACCAGCAATTTCAACAGACAGAGGGTTTGTTTGAGGAACCCTGCAAACAAATTCACTCCTGAGTGGGAGGGGGGGAGAGAAGGGGAGGCAAGCAGGCAAAGAGAACCTCACAGCCTGCTGAAGCTAGACTCCTCCTCATCACCCCATCATCATCATCATCATCATCATCACTTGCCTGCCCTTTGCCAGGACAAGTTACAACAAGGCCACCTACCAACTCTGGAAGCTGAATGTGTTATAGGATATCCCAGGCATTGGCAAACTCGGCCCTCCAGATGTTTTGGGACTACAACTCCCATCATCCCTGACCACTGGTCTTGTTAGCTAGGGATCATGGGAGTTGTAGTCCCAAAACATCAGGAGGGCCGGGTTTGCCTATGCCTGGGATACACTGATTTAAAGAAATTTCAGATCATGTGTGCAGTTCTCTCCTTCCAGAGGATCTCGAACCCAAAGCAATGGGGCTAAGCTGGTTTTCAGCTGCGTTGATTCTATCCTTCTATTGATTTTCTTTATTTTAGAACGAGCCGATTAATAGATTTTTATTTTTGCAAGGGGGCCAGGGAGAAGATAAATCCTCCTTCATGTCCTTCTTACATTCAGCACAACCTCCTAAGCATCTGTACTCTAAACAACAACAACCAACAACACCAATTTTTAAACCCCACCCATCTGACCGGGTTACCCTAGCCACTCTGGGCAGCTTCTGACAAAACAGAGCGGGGGGCTGGAGGGAATGTATCAAACATTAAACGCTGCCTTCAGGTGCTGACGAAAAGACATATAGTTGTTTAAAGCAACTCTAAAGCAAGCCCTGTTGAGTTGACCAGAACTTGCTGACAGTTAGTTGGACAATTGTAGGCACAGTTAATACCTAAACTCCCTTTTTCCTGTTTGTAGCAAATATTTGCCCAAGATTATCCAAGGTAACATTGGCTGGAGAATTGGCTGCACCACAAAATTCAGATAAACGTGAATGTCAAAGGATAGCTGCATTCCGCTTTGCACATTGTTTCCCTGCCCCCAAACTAGCTATAGCAGGGGTCGCCAAACTTACCTGGCCTCGGGCCGGTTCCTCCGGCACCGATTGCGTGGTGGGCCGGAGAGTGGGGGAGCGCATGCCCATACGCGTGCGCACTTGCTTTTTCTGGCGCGGTGTAGCACCGGAAATAGCTTGTGTGCATGTGCAAGTGTAATTTCTGGCGCACTTCTGGCACGGCATGGCACCGGAAATAGCTTGTGCGTGTGTACACAGGCCTCCACAGACCTGGAAGTGCACCAGAAATGATGCATGCGCAAAAGCTATTTCTGGCGCCGCGCCAGAAGTGTGCCAGAAACGACGCGTCGACCCGGAGATGGGCAGCCGCACCGCGCCGCTAAGAGCAGGGGGCGGGGGGGGCAGATATTTGACTCACGTGGGCCGTATCCGTCCCGCGGGCCTTAGTTTGGGGACCCCTGAGCTATAGGTCAGTGTTTTTCAACCTTTTTTGGCAAAGGCACACTTGTTTCATGAAAAAAATCATGAGGCACACCACCATTAGAAAATGTTAAAAAATTTAACTCTGTGCCTATATTGACTATATATAAAGTAATTTTTCAATTTTTCCCACGGCACACCAGGCAACATCTCGCGCCACACTAGTGTGCCGCGGAACAGTGGTTGAAAAACAGTGGTTATTATGATGAGAGGTGAAGATGTATTGGCCACTTACCTGGAGGTAAATCAATGGGATCTGTGGAAGCAAACGATAGAAGGGGGCGGGGAGAGAAATCGGAGATGACAATGAATGAGAAACTACCTCAAAGGCAAATCCCACCCCACAACCTCCCCAGAAGTATTTTATGCTTATTTATTCCTTTTAAAGCTTTTCTAAACAGCTTAATATGGGGGGTAGAACCCTAGCGGTGTACACTATGGACAACATAGAAGCAATATCCATTAAAGAAAAACCTCCGTCAACTATTAAATTGATATCTGCTGCTCCCCACTCACCTAATGCTCTCTCAAGGATAGAAGCACTCATCTTTTTTACTCTTGGAACTCATGGTTTGAAAAAGTTGAGTTTATTCCCATCTCTGAAAAACTAACCCATAGAATAAGGTGCTGGCGGGGGCAATGTGGCCCCCTCAGACTTTGCATCTGTTTTGAGGCTGTTTGCGATTCATATGACCAAACAATCTCGCGCTTGGCATGTTCCTACTCAATACAATTTTATCTGGCAAGATTTATGAATGCCTGATATATTTTGTATAAATACGAATGTTGTATCCAAACATTCATTCATTCATTCCTTCATTACACTATTCATTCTTTTTAAAGCTTGATGATGATTATGCGGCATTTTCACTCCTCTTGCCTTTATGGTAGTATTATGATGTATTTTAGTTCGATGTTTTGTTTATTACATTTGCAAATCTTATTTTGAAACTATTATTTAAAAAAATGAAACCGATATCCAGTAAAAAAAACTTACCCTATTTTTCACTCCATAGGGTGCACTGGACCATAGAGCGCACCTCGTTTTTAGAGGAGGAAACTCAGGGAAAAAAAATTCTCTGGTTTTCCTCCTCTAAAAGCCCTGTTTTTTTTGAGGATCAGCTAAAAGTTTTGCAGCTTTTTTTGCAAAGGGAAAAGCCCTGTTTTTTTGAGGATCAGCTAAAAGTTTTGCAGCTTTTTTTGCAAAGGGAAAAGCCCTGTTTTTTTGAGGATCAGCTAAAAGTTTTGCAGCTTTTTTTGCAAAGGGGGAAAAGCAAAGAGGAAAAGCCCCTTTTTATGGGGTTCAACTCACATTTCTGAAAAATCTTAAGGAAAGGGAGCCGTTTCTACTGTTTCCAGACAGATAATCTAATCAGCCAGTCACATGTCGCTGGGGAAACAAACAACCTCCCTCTGCAGCACATTCAACAAAGGAGGCCTGGGCAAGGGGGGCTGAAAGGGAGCCGGGACTCTTATCTCTCTCCCGATCTCTTGCTGATCAGCTGCTGAGCGGGGTCCTTTCAACACCCCCTTTTCTCTTTGTAAAATAAAAAGCATGATCCTCTTTTGGCCCCTGGGCAATTCAGCTCCAGGGACCACCATTTGCTCCATAAGACGCACAGATATTTCCCCTTACCTTTTAGGAGGGAAAAAGTGTGTCTTATGGAGCGAAAAATACGGTAACCTTTTTAACCTAGGAAGACTGAAATTCAAAATGAGCTTTGTTTTGTAAAAGGCTAGCTTAACAAAATCACACACACACACACACACACACACACACTGACTCTTCCAGTAACTAGATCTGTACTGTGTGGAACTATAATTTAGTGGTCTTTTCTTTTTACTCCTTCCACAGAGCTGAAAACTGGTTTTTTGTTTTTGTTTTTAAACAGAGTTTTTACCTTTAGAATTTAGTTTCAGAGTTATGTTAGTACAGGATTTAGCTCCTAGCATAAAGTGTCCTTGTGGTTCTCTTTTCGGTCTGAGCTGATGCTCTAATTAACATTAAACAATTAAATAAATGGGTATTACCCTCTGATCACCCGTCTGCATATCATACTTTGGCACTGAGAAAACTCACTTTTTCAGTCACAGGTCGGAAACTTTCATCCAGGGTGGCAACACGAAAATGAACTGGAAAGGAAATGAGATTTTTTAAAAAGCATGTTCAATTGCAGTTCTGTTCTGATGGCTTGTGGCTGATTTGTAGCATGGGTCCTCTGCGTGCAGATAAAAATGTCGATAAAAGCAGTGCCCAAATATCAGGCATCACTCAACACAAATACAAAAGGGACCCATTCTTCACGGGTTCCCATACAACCTGCTCAATGTGCATTCATTCTGATTTGTTTGTAGGGAGAACAGATGACATCAAAGCGAGACCTTTGGAGGAAGCAGGTTTCTTATGCAAGACTTCCCAATCAACTATCATTACGTAACTTGAACTTGCTGGTGTGCAATTCAAACTCCAATATAGTGATAATCTGGAAGTGCCCTTTGAAGTCCCATTCTGTTGCCCCTAACAACCATAGCGCAGTCAATGGAAGAGGACACGCTCAGTCTCTGGCATTTCCACGCAGAGCTGCAGTGGGGTACGAGAACTGAAAATAATGCCGATTTATTTCGCATCTGGCAACCAATGCGCCCCTTGGGCAGACAAGTCTAAAGAGCCCAGGGCTACTTAAGTCCAGTCAAAGGGCACTATGGGGTTCATAGAATCCTAGAGTTGGAAGAGACCACAAGGGCCATCCAGTCCAACCCCCTGCCAAGCAGGAAACACCATCAAAGCATTCCTGACAGATGGCTGTCAAGCCTCCGCTTAAAGACCTCCAAAGAAGGAGACTCCACCACACTCCTTGGCAGCAAATTCCACTGTCGAACAGCTCTTACTGTCAGGAAGTTCTTCCTAATGTTTAGGTGGAATCTTCTTTCTTGTAGTTTGAATCCATTGCCCCGTGTCCGCTTCTCTGGAGCAGCAGAAAACAACCTTTCTCCCTCCTCTATATGACATCCTTTTATATATTTGAACATGGCTATCATATCACCCTGATCGCCGAAGAATTGATGCTTTTGAATTATGGTGCTGGAGGAGACTCTTGAGAGTCCCATGGACTGCAAGAAGATCAAACCTATCCATTCTCAAAGAAATCAGCCCTGAGTGCTCACTAGAAGGACAGATCCTGAAGTTGAGGCTCCAGTACTTTGGCCACCTCATGAGAAGAGAAGACTCCCTAGAAAAGACCCTGATGTTGGGAAAGATGGAGGGCACAAGGAGAAGGGGACGACAGAGGATGAGATGGTTGGACAGTGTTCTTGAAGCTACTAACATGAGTTTGGCCAAACTGCGAGAGGCAGTGAAGGATAGGCGTGCCTGGCGTGCTCTGGTCCATGGGGTCACGAAGAGTCGGACACGACTGAACGACTGAACAACAACAACAAATCATATCACCCCTTAACCTTCTCTTCTCCAGGCTAAACATACCCAGCTCCCTAAGCCGTTCCTCATAAGGCATTGTTTCCAGGCCTTTGACCATTTTGGTTGCCCTCCTCTGGACACGTTCCAGCTTGTCAGTATCCTTCTTGAACTGTGGTGCCCAGAACTGGACACAGTATTCCAGGTGAGGTCTGACCAGAGCGGAATAAAGGGTTGCAGTGTTCATCTAGCTTTCAGGCCGAGGGAGGCGGTGTTTGTCCACAGACAGATTTCCAGGTCATGTGGCCAGCATGACTAAACCACTTCTGGCACAACAGAACCGTGACGGAAACCAGAGCACACGGAAATGCCATTTACCTTCCTGCCGCAGCGGTACCTATTTATCTACTTGCACTGGCATGCTTTCGAACTGCTAGGTTGACAGGAGCTGGGACAGAGCAATGGGAGCTCACACCATCACGGGGATTCGAACCGCTGACCTTCTGATTGGCAAGCCCAAGAGGCCCAGTGGTCTAGACCATAGCAACACCCGCTCCCCATATGGTAATACATCGTGATGTTGAAAAGTGGAGGGAGGAACAAGCTTCCTCAGCCCCGGTGGTTGGAGGATGGATGGCTGCTAACAGATTGAGGTTGAATCCTGACAAGACAGAAGTACTGTTTTTGGGGGACAGGGGGCGGGTGGGTGTGGGGACTCCCTGGTCCTGAATGGGGTAACTGTGCCCCTGAAGGACCAGGTGTGCAGCCTGGGAGTCATTTTGGACTCACAGCTGTCCATGGAGGCACAGGTTAATTCTGTGTCCAGGGCGGCTGTCTACCAGCTCCATCTGGTACGCAGGCTGAGACCCTACCTGCCCGCAGACTGTCTCGCCAGAGTGGTGCATGCTCTAGTTATCTCCTGCTTGGACTACTGCAATGCGCTCTATGTGGGGCTACCTTTGAAGGTGACCCGGAAACTGCAATTAATCCAGAATGCGGCAGCTAGACTGGTGACTGGGAGTGGCCGCCGGGACCACATAACACCGGTCCTGAGAGATCTACATTGGCTCCCAGTACGTTTCCGAGCACAATTCAAAGTGTTGGTGCTGACCTTTAAAGCCCTAAACGGCCTCGGTCCTGTATACCTGAAGGAGCATCTCCACCCCCATCATTCAGCCCGGACACTGAGATCCAGCGCCGAGGGCCTTCTGGCGGTTCCCTCACTGCGAGAAGCAAAGCTACAGGGAACCAGGCAGAGGGCCTTCTCGGTAGTGGAACGCCCTCCCATCAGAGGTCAAGGAGATAAACAACTACCTGACATTCAGAAAATACCTGAAGGCAGCCCTGTTTAGGGAAGTTTTTAATCTGTGATATTCTAATGTATTTTAATATTTGTTGGAAGCTGCCCAGAGTGGCTGGGGAGACCCAGCCAGATGGGCGGGGTATAAATAAATAAATTAAATGCGGGAGGCAGTGAAAGATAGGCGTGCCTGGCGTGCTCTGGTCCATGGGGTCACGAAGAGTCGGACACGATTGAACGACTGAACAACAACAACAATCATGTCACCTCTCTCCATCTTCTTGTTCGCAGGCTGAACATGGTCTGTAGAGAGCCTTGTTTACAAAGGAGATGTGGGACTTAACTAGCGGTTCTCCCTTCCCGTAACCCCAGCCTCTCACTTACCAGTCTCCCCTGGCTTGTAGATGGGCTTGTCTGTCTGGATGAAGAGCAGGGTGTCCAGGTCTTTGACCAGCACAGCTTTCTGGCTCCTGAAGTGCAGCGTATCCCCTTTTACCTCCACTGTCAGGAATGCCTCTGAGGAGCTAGAAGAATCGCTCAATTTGGGAACCTGGAGGAGGAAGGAAAAGGAATAGAGGAGCAGGCTTGGTCTGTGTATAGGTTCCCCACTTACCTGGAATCCAGGGGGCTCCCACTGCTGGTTTGGAAAGTGGTGTGTACACGTGACATTGTTAAGCCACATCTATCCTTTTATTAATATAGGAAATACTGCATCTTGATGTATTTGGTGGATCCTTTTCATGGAGAGGAGAGGAGAGGAGAGGAGAGGGGGTGCCAGAGGGGTTGTGGCCCCGGGTGTGAATTTTTGAGGGGGTTTGAAGCAGGTACCCCTGTTACGTATTCAGTGGTCTGTGCTTGCCTGAGCTTGAGTCTGGACTAAGGATTCTGAGCCCCTGTGTTCTGATTCGATACATGATATCCAATCACAGAACATTTCAGGATTTGGGCCTCTGCCATTGGCCCTTAAACTCTGAGTCATGATTCGCAGCTTGGAAGTTTAGACAGCCAATCACGTTGGGAGTGGGAGTGGCCCAGGCCTTCAGAAATGTATATAAGCAGTTGCTTTGCCCCTGTTGTCCAGTTCTGTTAGTTCTTGCTGTTATCACTGTGTCTTGCCTCGTGGGAACCCACTTACACCTCAACCCCGATGCAGGTGCCCCCCAGAGCAGCACGGCCCAGTGCTCCTCTCCTGGCAGCAGAGGAACCAACAGTCGTGGAAATGAGCACCATAGCAGCAGGCGCTGGCATGGGGGTGCCCACCGCAATGTGGCAGTGCTGTTTTTCCTTGGTGAAGTCCATGGCAACCTCGATTTAGGGGTGTAGAGCAAAATATCAATACAGAATAAAAAATAAAAAAAATCCTTCCAGTAGCACATTAGAGACCAACTAATTTTGTTCTTGGTATGAGCTTTTGTGTGCATGCACACTTCTTCAGAAACCTGGTATGCACACGAAAGCTCATACCAAGAACAAACTCTCTAAGGTGCTGCTGGAAGAAGAAGAGAAGAAGAAGAGTTTGGATTTGATATCCCGCTTTATCACTACCCTAAGGAGTCTCAAAGCGGCTTACATTCTCCTTGGTTGTGGCGGAGGAAGGGAAAGGAGAATGTTAGCTGCTTTGAGACTATCAAATCCAAACTACTACTCCTCTTCTTCTTCTTCCTTTCCCTTCCTCCCCCACAACAAACACTCTGTGAGGTGAGTGGGGCTGAGAGACTTCAGAGAAGTGTGACTAGCCCAAGGTCACCCAGCAGCTGCATGTGGAGGAGCGGAGATGTGAACCCGGTTCACCAGATTATGAGTGTGCCGCTCTTAACCACTGCACCACACTGGCTCTCTAGGGATAATAATAATAATAATAATAATAATAATAATAATAATAATAATTTATTATTTATACCCCGCCCATCTGGCCGGGTCTCCCCAGCCACTCTGGGCGGCCTCCAACAAATACCAAAATACAATACAAAGTCACAGTTTAAAAACTTCCCTAAACAGGGCTGCCTTTAGGTATTTTCTGAATGTCAGGTAGTTGTTTATTCCCTTGACTTCTGATGGGAGGGCGTTCCACAGGGCGGGCGCCACTACCGAGAAGGCCCTCTGCCTGGTTCCCTGTAGTTTTGCTTCTCGCAGTGAGGGAACCGACAGAAGGCCCTCGGCGCTGGATCTCAGTGTCCGGGCTGAATGATGGGGGTGGAGACGCTCCTTCAGGTATACAGGACCGAGGCCGTTTAGGGCTTTAAAGGTCAGCACCAACACTTTGAATTGTGCTCAGAAACGTACTGGGAGCCAATGTAGATCTCTCAGGACCGGTGTTATGTGGTCCCGGCGGCCACTCCCAGTCACCAGTCTAGCTGCCGCATTCTGGATTAATTGCAGTTTCCGGGTCACCTTCAAAGGTAGCCCCACGTAGAGCGCATTGCAGTAGTCCAAGCGGGAGATAACCAGAGCATGCACCACTCTGGCAAGACAGTCTGCGGGCAGGTAGGGTCTCAGCCTGCGTACCAGATGGAGCTGGTAGACAGCCGCCCTGGACACAGAATTAACCTGCGCTTCCATGGACAGCTGTGAGTCCAAAATGACTCCCAGGCTGCGCACCTGGTCCTTCAGGGGCACAGTTACCCCATTCAGGACCAGGGAGTCCCCCACACCTGCCCGCCCCCTGTCCCCCCAAAACAGTACTTCTGTCTTGTCAGGATTCAACCTCAATCTGTTAGCCGCCATCCATCCTCCAACAGCCTCCAGGCACTCACACAGGACCTTCACCGCCTTCACTGGTTCTGATTTAAAAGAGAGGTAGAGCTGGGTGTCATCTGCATATTGATGAACACCCAAGCCCAAACCCCCTGATGATCTCTCCCAGCGGCTTCATATAGATATTAAAAAGCAAAAAGCATGATGAAAGGATTTATTATTATTATTATTATTATTTCATTTTGACTATGGCAGACCAACACCTGTAACTAGAGCAAAATGGCAAGCAGTAAATTCTCACCTGGAATGGGGTGCACCCAAACATATCCTTCTTGGTCACCAAGTTAGTGAGCAGGGTCCTGTTCTGCCCTCCGTGCTCCAGAATGATGTTCAACGTCACCGACTCATTCAGGTGGTTCAGCTGGATACATATCTTCTCAGGCATCTCTGTGTGGATCAAGTAGGGCACCAGAACCAAGTATTGCCTGGGAGGAGGTGGGCAGGAAAGGTCAGGGGGACCGGGAAGTGAGGAGGACACTGGGGGCTCTTTGATTTTGGTTCATCATTATAGCCAGGGCTATTTTTTTTCTAGAAAAAGAGGTTCTGGAAGTCACCATAAATGCCTCCCTTGTTCTCTTAGAATGGCAATGGCGCCCACTTGAGAGGGGCTGGAACTGAGTTCCAGCAAGTTCCGGCAGGGAAAAAAAAGCCCCAACTATAGTTATGGCCCATCAAAAGCATTGGTGGAATTCCTCCCAACTGTTGTTTTTCCCTGTGACTATCCAGCTAAAATAGAACATGGGTGGCGCTGTGGGTTAAACCACAGAGTCTAGGGCTTGCTGATCGGAAGGTCGGCAGTTCGAATCCCCGCGACGGGCTGAGCTCCCGTTGCTCGGTCCCTGCTCCTGCCCACCTAGCAGTTCGAAAGCACGTCAAAGTGCAAGTAGATAAATAGGTACCGCTCCGGCGGAAGGTAAACGGCGTTTCCGTGCGCTGCTCTGGTTCGCCAGAAGCGGCTTAGTCATGCTGGCCACATGACCCGGAAGCTGTACGACTGCCGGCTCCCTCGGCCAATAGAGCGAGATGAGCGCCGCAACCCCAGAGTCGGACACGACTGGACCTAACGGTCAGGGGTCCCTTTACCTTTATCCAGCTATAGGAAGAGCCAGCGCTATTTTTATAGGCGCCTGTATCACTGCCACTTACGCAGAGGGACGGGTGACGCAGTGCGGAGGTTGGCAGAGAGCATACGCACCCATGGAGCTACTCCAATGCTTCTGCAGGTGTGTCCGCACTGCGCCAACCTCCTTGCTGCTACTCCAATGCTCCTGCCGGGGCGCCCACACTGCGCTGACCTCCCCACTGCCTTGCCCCTTCCCCTCTCTGTAAGTTGCAGCAAAACCAGCATTCAGCCACCAGGTATGTGCTGCATCCCCAGCTAGCTCTAGCACCACCTGCTGTCAGCCTCCCTACCTTCTGTCTTTGCAAAGCTGTGCATGGGGATTTAAGAGAGTTGCTCCCTGGGGGATAGAGGCAGAGGTGGACTTTGCAGAAAGCAAGGAAGTGTGTGTGTGTGTGTGTGTGTGTGTGTGGTGGGATAACCCCTCCAGCAAGCGGCTTACGGTTCTGTGGTGGACGCCGAGGTGTCCCCAGGAAGGAGGAACAGCAGGAGGAGAAAGAAGCTGGGTCCCACAAGGATCCTGCCCTTCCCCATGGTGGTCAGGATACAGGCGATGGGGCAGGCGAGGTGGAGGTGGAGGCTGGTCCTTTGCACTCTGTGCTGCTCCTGCCTTCACCAGTCCAGCCAGTCTCTTTATAACTGACTCTCGTCCTCTACAAACAGCCCCCAGGGAGGAGGAAGTGTGGGCAGCTCTTGAGTCACAAAGAGCACACAGAATGTCCCCTGGCAAGCAAACATGGGGGAGAGAGAGAGAAAAGAGGTCACTGGCGGTGTTTGTTATGCAAGGCACTGTCCTATGTTTCACCCAGAGGGAAGGGAGGGAGGAAGCTACCCTGGGCGCTGGGAAGAAGATTTATTTCAGGGCCAGACATTCCATAATGCTATTGCTGTCCACTTGGCACAAACAGGCTGGCAGAGCATCACACATTTTATTCAGTCATTGGCCGTTGTTCCAAACATCTGGTCCGCTTCAGTGAGAAAAAACCTGCCTCCCTTCCATCACAGTCTTGCCTTGGAAATTCCCCGCAGGCCACTCAGGTATGGAATCCAATTCCCCCCTCCTTCCCCGCTTTTCTCCAGGCTATCCTGAGGGACAGGACTTGCCCCCCATAGCGGAACATCTTTATCTTATTGTGCATTCATGACGATTTGTGCTTGTGATGGTGTCAGAGCAGTTGTACGTGATACGCCTTCCGTTGTCATCACCGCTAATATTTATAAACTATTATTATTTATTAAATTTATTAGTTGCTTTTTCTTGCTCAACTCATGGTGATGTACAAGCAAGCAAACCAACAAAACCCACACATAGATAGAGTAAAACAATCAAATCACAGCAGTCCAGTTCTTCTCAGCAAGAAGAAGTGTGCATGCACACAAAAGCTCAAGAACAAACTTAGTTGGTCTCTGAGGTGCTACTGGAAGGGGGGGGGATATATTTTTTATTTCCTGCTTAGGATTCACATGGTGGAAGAGAAGGATTAAGGAGCTTTGGCAACCCTTCCTGTCAAGGTGAGGGGGCGTTAAGCCTGCAAAACTGTGGTCTTAACTCCTTCATGCATTAACTAGAGCTAAGCATTCTGGATACAGGAGGCTAATATTTATCCTGTAGGCACCAGGTGAGCGTTCCTGAAGAGAGCATTTCACAACAGGAGAGCCCCTACTGAAAAGGCTCGTTCTCAAGCTGCTACCCTCTGGACCTCCCATGCATATTGTTGTTGTTCAGTCGTTCAGTCGTGTCCGACACTTCGTGACCCCATGGACCAGAGCACGCCAGGCACCCCTATCCTCCACTGCCTCCCGCAGTTTGGCCAAACTCATGCCAGTCGCTTCGAGAACACTGTCCAACCATCTCATCCTCTGTCGCCCCCTTCTCCTTGTGCCCTCCATCTTTCCCAACATCAGGGTCTTTTCCAGGGAGTCTTCTCTTCTCATGAGGTGGCCAAAGTACTGGAGCCTCAACTTCAGGATCTGTCCTTCCAGTGAGCACTCAGGGCTGATTTCTTTAAGGATGGATAAGTTTGATCTTTTTGCAGTCCATGGGACTCTCAAGAGTCTCCTCCAGCACCATAATTCAAAAGCATCAATTCTTTGACGATCAGCCTTCTTTGATTCTAGGAATCATAACCCCCCCACCCCAGAACATTTGTTGTATAAAAAGCTGCAGGATTTCAGCAGAAAGATATGGGGTGCTCACTAATTGGAAATGAATTGGTTAGGTCAGCCCTGAAACGGTTAGCAGGTGCCATGACCCCCCCCACTATAAAAATGTCTAGCCTTAGGAAAACTATAAAAATGTCTAGCCAAAGTCACTTACAGACCCACTGTTAAAACCGTATTTATGGCCGTATTTATCTCACCCCTTGCCTTTCCCTGCAAGACTAATTGCAGCCGTTAAGAGTCGTCAACAGGTTTTCCACACCTATCAGCTGATCACCCATTCCCACCACCCTTCTGAGTAATACCCCTCCCCACTCCCTCACTATATTTAAGGATCTGGTGACTTCTGTTTCAGTGTATCTGAAGAAGTGTGCATGCACACGAAAGCTCATACCAAGAACAAACTCAGTTGGTCTCTAAGGTGCTACTGGAAAGAATTTTTTTTTTAATTTATTTTGTTTCGTATTTATGGAAAACAATCTTACTCAGCTACAAGGGATCACCAAAGAAGAAGACAGCTTGTCACTGTTTTCTCGTCATGAGCTGCTCACAGAAGGTGGTTAGACCATTGCCCATGTTGCCTGGGGCAGAGGAGCGTCCAATAACAGCTGGAGTGCCGTAGCAACCAGTTTTTTGTGGGAAGGGGATTCTAAAATAAGACACCCTCTGTGCAACCCCCCAGCCTAGATGAGGTGGGCATGTGATTCTCTCCCACTGTCTGAGTTCTCTATGCAAATACGGTTTTAACAGTGGGTCTGTAAGTGACTTTGGCTAGACATTTTTATAGTTTTCCTAAGGCTAGACATTTTTATAAGGGGGGGGGGTTCATTGCACCTGCTAACCGTTTCAGGGCTGACCTAACCACTTCATTTCCAATTAGTGAGCACCCCATATCTTTCTGCTGAAATCCTGCAGCTTTTTATACAACAAATGTTCTGGGATAATGATGATTCATAGAATCCAAGAAGAAACAATGAAAGTAGAGGAAGGGGGGAGTGAAGGAGAAAAAAGAACACCAACAGCTCACATGAAGGGGGCAATAATAATTAATACACCCACGTAACTCAATATAAGCCATCCAGATGTCTCAATAGGTGTATCTACAGGTGGGCAGCCAAATTTGGCCGAATGGAGGTTTAATATGTTTTTGAATAAGCCAATGCAATTCTGGGCCTGCATCAATAGGAGTATAGCATCTAGATCAAGGGAAGTAATAGTACCACTGTATTCCGCTCTGGTCAGACCTCACCTGGAATACTGTGTCCAGTTCTGGGCACCACAGTTCAAGAAGGATACTGACAAGCTGGAACAGTGGACCGGCCCCCTGCTGAAAAAGTTTGCTTTTAAAAGGTTAGTTCATGTAAAATATGCAGGGATGTATGGTATGCAAAATGAAGCACGGAAAGAGAAGAAGGGAAGTCATTGATTTAAGGTTGTTTAAATGAATACCTTTGAAATTATATACATATACTTTTCCAGAACGACCAAATTGTTACTAAAGAGTATGCAAGCTTTTGGTTGCACCAAATCTCTTCATTCAGGTTAGAATCAGGCTGGAGTTTATTTACTTAAGAGATCGCCTTACCCCTAATGTACCATAGAATCGTAGAATCCTAGAGTTGGAAGAGACCACAAGGGCCATCCAGTCCAACCCCCCTGCCAAGCAGGAAACACCATCAAAGCATTCCTGACAGATGGCTGTCAAGCCTCCACTTAAAGACCTCCAAAGAAGGAGACTCCACCACACTCCTGGGCAGCAAATTCCACTGTCCAACAGCTCTTACCAATTTGATCACTTCAGTCTGCAGAACTTGCACCTCTATAATTGCCTTCCTTATCTCCATTCTGTGATTGAAGGGGGTTGGACTAGAGGACCTCTGGGGTCCCTTCCAACTCTGCAATTCTATGAGTCTACGAAAGGAGCCATACCTTTAAGTGTAACAGCGCTTAAACACCCTGCCTATTGACAGGCCTTTGCCATCATTATACTCTTTTGATGCCTCCTGAAAGTGTTTCTCCTTTGGCGGCTCTGTCCAGACACACGATTTGGTTACCCTGATGGAGAAAATAAGAATTTCACAAACTGTACCATTTTGATTATTCCATTTTCTTTTGAGCCTAGCTAAACTGAAAAGCCTGGTGCATTCCTTCCTGCTTTCGGAACTAGCTGCTTTTAGGTACTGTACGTAGCGAATGTCCGTTCCAGAACACTGTAAAAGGACAATCTGTTGGGATGTACGGTCACCATCTATGTATGCATGGAAGGATAATCGGCTAGGCATGGCAATTGCGATTCATCTTGAATTGTTTTGTAGACAGATGAAAGAGGATATTGGGAGGCATTTAATGAACAGGAAAATTGTTGTTGTTGTTGTTCAGTCGTTCAGTCATGTCCGACTCTTCGTGACCCCATGAACCAGAGCACGCCAGGCACGCCTAACTTTCACTGCCTCTCGCAGTTTGGCACAGGAAAATTATTCAAAGTCTAAAGAAAGAAAGGATAAATATGCCATCGCATGATAATTACGATAAGGGTCGGTGTAAAGAGCTGAGATCCAGCTCTGAGGGTCTTCTGCTGGTTCCCTTGCTGCGAGATGCCAGGTTACAGGAAAGCAGGCACCAACCCAGTAGAACATCCTCCTGTCAGATGTTAAGTAAACAAACAGCAATCTGACTTTTAGAAGACATCTGAAGGCAGCCCAGTACAGGGAAGTTTTTAATGTTTAATGTTTTACTGTGTTTGATTATTGTTGGAAGTCACCCAGAGTGCCTGTGGCAATTCAGTCAGGTGGGTGGCATCTAAATAACTTCTTCTTCTCCTTCTCCTTCTCCTTCTCCTTTTGTTGTTATTCTCTGCCTTGGTTGCTGGGTAAGGCCCAGTGATCAGGCTCTGGGGATGTTGTGTTCCCAATCCCTTCCCGCTTAGCCATGGGGCAATTCCAAAAGTTTGGGTATATGGAATTTTCATGTATACAGTACATGGTGCACAGAACCCATGGAACCAAATCTCCGTGTACGACGTGGCCGTGCTCTATTCCCAGGTCCCTCTCAGGACTGAACTTGAGAACTTCAACCAGCTGGCTGATACGGGTTGAGAGGACATGATAAAGTTTGATGCAGGCCCAGAAAGAGCACAGGTGTATGTGAGAGAGGTTGTGGGGGGGGGGGAGAGAGAGAGAGAGAGAAAGAGAGAGAGAGGATGAGAAAGAAATTGAGAGGGAAAGATAAGTACTCCAAGTCCCTTTATCACTCTCAAGGACTGCCAGGGTTCAAGGCTACAAAAAGTCCAATGGATGTACAGTAAATACAGCCCACACACATTTGCTAAGACAATTTCGCAACTTCCACAGTTTTGGAAGCACAAGATGGTCACAAAGTCCAGTCGTTTTGGATTTGGCTCTGTTGCAAGGGAGGGCTCTGTAGCACGTTCAGCTACTTTTTATTGCATCATTCATTTCCACCAAAGGATTCGTCAGATGAAAACTTGCTCCTTTCCCCACATATGGGTGGGACTGTCCATAGGTGTTTAAATCCTGGACAGCGGTTTGCCAAGAAATGACCCAAAAGCGATTAAATTGGGACATCCTCTTTTGGGGCTCTGCTTTCTCACGTGGGTCACTTGACTCGCCTGGGACTGCATCATGGAAGACGCACATCCCAGTTTTTGGCCATTCTCTTGACATAGATGCTGGTGGCTGTCAGAATGTGCCATAGATTTGCATAGCGGCATTATGATATCAGCAGTTTTAATTCATTAAAGATCCCTAGCATGGAATTTGCCCTTTTCACAGCTGCCGCACACAGGGTCAACATCTTCATTGATCTGTCCACTACGACTCCAAGCTCTTGTTCCTGGTCAATAAACACACGAGGCGTAACCGGCTTTCAAAGATAAAGGTAAAGGGACCCCTGACAGTTAGGTCCAGCCGCGGACAACTCTGGGATTGCGGCGCTCATCTCGCTTTACTGGCCGAGGGAGCCGGCGTACAGCTTCCGGGTCATGTGGCCAGCATGACTAAGCCGCTTCTGGCGAACCAGAGCAGTGCACGGAAATGCCGTTTACCTTCCGCCGGAGCAGTACCTATTTATCTACTTGCACTTTGACGTGCTTTCGAACTGCTAGGTTGGCAGGAGCAGGGACTGAGCAACGGGAGCTCACCCCATCGCGGGGATTCGAACCGCCGACCTTCTGATCAGCAAGCCCTAGGCTCAGTGGTTTAGACCACAGCGCCACCCGCATCCCACTCTTGCGTAAATAAAGTATACTTTGCACTGTATCATATTATAGATTTCAACGGAAATATCTCATAAAGTTCAACGGAAAAAGCAGAAGACCCAGTAGATCAGTTCATTCTCTAATCAGTTCATGCATAAGGTCCATACATGTACTAGTGTCTATTCCACCTGTGTCTGTTCATAAAGTCCAAACAATCCACATGAAGGGTTGTTACAGTTCCACAGAATCCTTTCACAGAGTCTAAGACAAGGATTTCCAGAATATTGACCTCGTTTCACCATCCTGGGCTTCATCAGTTGCACAAGTTCTGGGTAATGCAAATAAATACAATGTCGTGATCTCACACATTTTTACAGAAAGAAAAATATAAATACCATAAAACAACTGTACATACCATATGTGATGTGGCATAGTAGTAGCTGCGATAAACTGCAACTGTTACAATGTACGGTTATATGTAAAATTAAATTACTATTTTTGCACTGGCATGCATCTCTTTATACTTGCTTATACGCAATCACTGAAGAATTGTTGCTTTTGAACTATGGTGCTGGAGGAGACTCTTGAGAGCCCCATGGATTGCAAGAAGATCAAACCTATCCATTCTGAAGGAAATCAGCCCTGAGTGCTCACTGGAAGGACAGATCCTGAAGCTGAGGCTCCAATACTTTGGCCACCTCATGAGAAGAGAAGACTCCCTGGAAAAGACCCTGATGTTGGGAAAGATGGAGGGCACAAGGAGAAGGGGACGACAGAGGATGAGATGGTTGGACAGTGTTCTCGAAGCGACTAGCATGAGTTTGGCCAAACTGCGGAGGCAGTGGAAGGATAGGCGTGCCTGGCGTGCTCTGGTCCATGGGGTCACGAAGAGTCGGACACTACTACAGGTGAAACTCGAAAAATTAGAATATCGTGGAAAGGTTCGTTTCTTTCAGTAATTCAACTTAAAAGGTAAAACTAATATGTGAGATAGACTCATGACATGCAAAGCGAGATATGTCAAGCCTTTATTTGTTATAATTGTGATGATTATGGCGTACAGCTGATGAGAACCCCAAATTAACAATTTCAACTTTGGGGTTTTCATCAGCTGTGCGCCATAATCATCACAATTATAACAAGCAAAGGCTTGACATATCTCGCTTTGCATGTCATGAGTCTATCTCATATATTAAACTCCAGTAGCTAATGAAAACAATTGCTTACATAAATGGACTTTTCCATGATATTCTAATTTTTTGAGTTTCACCTGTAAATGACTAAACAACAAAAACATACTCAATTGCATTGGCCATTTTACTGCAGCTTGGAGACGTCCTTCACAATCTTGGCCCTTCACTGCACACACATCAATGTCCCTTCAGGTGCCGAGATGTTTGCTGAATCTTCATGAGATGTGCTTCACAAACGGAGCACAATGCAAATGAAAGTCCCTTAAGCTGTGTGCTCCAAAGGGCATGTTATAGCAGTGTTTTTCAACCTTTTTTGGGCAAAGGAACTTGTTTCAGAAAAAAATCACGAGGCACACCACCATTAGAAAATGTTAAAAAATTTAACCTTAAGCTATATATGTAATTTTTCAATTTTTCCCACGGCACACCAGGCAACATCTCGCGGCACACTAGTGTCCAAAGGGCATGTTATAGCTACATGGCCTTATGCTTTGTTTGGCAAACAGCACCTGGCCAAACCCTGCATAGGCATCCAAATTGGAGAAATGCCTGGCACTTGCCATTTTCCCCCAAACAGTCCATCCTTTGCGGGAATGAGGAAATGTTCTCTTTTGATGGACATGTTCAACTGTTTGCATTATTCTCTCAGGTGCACCAGGAAAGAGAGATGGCAGATTTCTTTGATATAATGTTTCTTTCGTTTAACATAGAATCATAAAATCCTAGAGTTGGAAGAGACCACAAGGGCCATCCAGTCCAACCCCCTGCCAAGCAGGAAACACCATCAAAGCATTCCTGACAGATGGCTGTCAAGCCTCCGCTTAAAGACCTCCAAAGAAGGAGACTCCACCACACTCCTTGGCAGCAAATTCCACTGTCAAACAGCTCTTACTGTCAGGAAGTTCTTCCTAATGTTTAGGTGGAATCTTCTTTCTTGTAGTTTGAATCCATTGCCCTGTGTCCGCTTCTCTGGAGCAGCAGAAAACAACCTTTCTCCCTCCTCTATATGACATCCTTTTATATATTTGAACATGTTACAGGTGGGTAGCCGTGTTGGTCTGCCATAGTCGAAACAAAATAGAAAATTCTTTCCAGTAGCACCTTAGAGACCAACTGAGTTTGTTCTTGGTATGAGCTTTCGTGTGCATGCACACTTCTGAAGAATCTGAAGAAGTGTGCATGCACACGAAAGCTCATACCAAGAACAAACTCAGTTGGTCTCTAAGGTGCTACTGGAAAGAATTTTCTATTTTGTTTTGACTATATTTGAACATGGCTATCATATCACCCCTTAACCTTCTCTTCTCCAGGCTAAACATACCCAGCTCCCTAAGCCGTTCCTCATAAGGCATTGTTTCCAGGCCTTTGACCATTTTGGTTGCCCTCCTCTGGACATTCCAGCTTGTCAGTATCCTTCTTGAACTGTGGTGCCCAGAACTGGACACAGTATTCCAGGTGCAGAATACTCGATTAAGTTGTGTTGAGTTTGATGGGTAAGTAGGTCTTGCGTGACAATTTTAAAATGCATATATTAGACTTATAACAAATTATTACAAATGCTCCTTATCAGCCTCAGGGGGAAGGGAAGGGCAAGAAATGTTTTAAACATAAACTGCTTAATGCCTTAGTGAAAGATGCAAGGGTGTTAACTGGCTCTGACTTCAGCCTTCCTGGCATTTGTGAGGAAAGGTCAATGAGTCAGCCTTTTCTTGGGTATCACCTGAAGATGAAGATGCAGCTTTCGCTAAGAGGTGGGGTGTGGGAGAGAGAAGGGCAAGGAAGGAGGAAGGAGAAAGGGTAGTAGAACTGAAAGCAAATGAAAGATCGGGATTGTTGTTGTTCAGTCGTTCAGTCGTGTCCGACTCTTCGTGACCCCATGGACCAGAGCACGCCAGGCACCCCTATCCTTCACTGCCTCCCACAGTTTGGCCAAACTCATGCCAGTCGCTTCGAGAACACTGTCCAACCATCTCATCCTCTGTCGTCCCCTTCTCCTTGTGCCCTCCATCTTTCCCAACATCAGGGTCTTTTCCTAGGGAGTCTTCTCTTCTCATGAGGTGGCCAAAGTATTGGAGCCTCAGCTTCAGGATCTGTCCTTCCAGTGAGCACTCAGGGCTGATTTCTTTAAGGATGGATAGGTTTGATCTTGGATAATAATATTGGAAGTGGTAACACAACTAGGAAAGAGAAACTGGATTTTGAGTAAAGGAAATCATGCACAGAATACAATTTTTATGTATCGGATTTTTCATGTTTGTTGATAATTATTTTTGGAGGGCACAAGGAGAAGGGGATGACGGAGGACAAGATGGTTGGACGGTGTTCTCAAAGCTACCAACTTGAGTCTGAACACATGTTGTTGTTGTTGTTGTTGTTGTTGTTGTTGTTATTGTTGTTGTTCAGTCATTCAGTCGTGTCCGACTCTTCGTGACCCCATGGACCAGAGCATGCCAGGCACGCCTATCCTCCACTGCCTCCCGCAGTTTGGCCAAACTCATGCTAGTCGCTTCAAGAACACTGTCCAACCATCTCATCCTCTGTCGTCCCCTTCTCGGGATACAAGAATTAAAAACTAAAACCATGCCAAATGGGTGATATAAGGGCAAATCATCCACCTAGTAACAGCCGAATGGCTGAAATGGGCCCAGCGCTGGAGATATAATTCACTGCACTCTAAAGGGATGGTGGAATAAGGAATGGCGAGTGAGGGTAGCAGTAAAAGTCATGGAGCATAACAGACAACTTAGATCTAAAGTGTCATTTTCAGTTAATTGGTTTTTGTTTGTTGAATTTGTTTTGCGACAACAGGGAGCGGTCCTATCTTGCCCCACCCTGAATCTCCATCCTCCATTATGGACTGATATCAGCCCTGAGTGATCACTAGAAGGGCAGATCCTGAAGTTGAGGCTCCAGTACTTTGGCCACCTCATGAGAAGAGAAGACTCCCTGGAAAAGACCCTGATGTTGGGAAAGATGGAGGGCACAAGGAGAAGGGGACGACAGAGGATGAGATGGTTGGACAGTGTTCTCGAAGCTACTAACATGAGTTTGGCCAAACTGCGGGAGGCAGTGGAAGGATAGGGGTGCCTGGCGTGCTCTGGTCCATGGGGTCACGAAGAGTCGGACACGACTGAACAACAACAAATCATGCCTAATCATTTTTGGCGTTTAGCTTGAAAATGTATAAATTATCTGGAGACAAATGCTTATAAGAAACTGTAACTATAGTCACAGGACTTTAAATCTACGCACATTTGCATTGTAATAGTTAACTAAATACATCTATTAGGTTTATTATTGCATAACAATTTTTTAAAAAATCTCTCGGTTTAGCCTTGGTGTCGCTGCATACTGGTTCTACAAGTATACACTGCTGTCCTCTTTATTCCTAGGTTTTTTTCCTTAAGATTTAACTCTCAGCATTTAAAGTTATTGCTAAGGTAGTTCTGTCTGACAAACTTTGAAAACTTTTAGCAGACGTAAAATGATTTAGTGGGCATTTTTAGCTATTGAATGTAAAAACTATGGTGAGGGTTGCACACAGAGTAATAATAATAATAATAATAATAATAATAATAATAATAATAATTTTTTATTATTTATACTCCGCCCATCTAGCTGGGCCTCCCCTGCCACTCTGGGCGGCTTCCAACACAATATTAAAATACAATAATTTCATCAGACATTAAAAGCTTCCCTAAACAGGGCTGCCTTAAGATGTCTTCTAAAAGTCTGGTAGTTGTTTTTCTCTTTGACATCAGATGGGAGGGTGTTCCACAGGGCAGGTGCCACTACCAAGAAGGCCCTGTGCCTGGTTCCCTGTAACCTCACATCTCGCAATGAGAGAACTGCCAGAAGGCCCTTGGTGCTGGACCTCAGTGTCCGGGTAGATCTATGGGGGTGGAGATTTGCAATTTAATTTTCTGTAAGGTATCTCGGATGCAAAAAGAAGTATTTGTATTTTTAATTACATCTTAAACTGGTTTATGCGTTCTTAAAAAGAAAAATATATAAATTATATTTGTTGGCCTTTCCCATTGGTGTTTCTACATCTTCTCCATTATTATTTGTCGTCCCCCCCCCCTTCTTTCTGTGTGTTTACAATTGACACTGGGATTAAGTTTATGGTCAGGTTTCATTATCTGTGTCTTGTCTGTTATTGTGTATTCTTTTGTTTATCTGAAAATTTCAATTAAATTATAAATTAATTAATTAAATAAATAAAGTGGAAACACTAGACGTTCACTATTCCTCAATGCTGAGGTTTTAGGACTTTGGATAGATAATTACAATCTGCCGTGGCAGGACTGGACCCAGCAGTCAGTCACATCAGGCACCCCAATATGTTCTGTTGTTTCCCCGCAAGTTCCCAGGGCTCATTTAGGCAGGGCTACGTGGAGGCTGGACTGGATGAATCTGAAGCCGGAATTAAGATTGCCGGAAGAAATATCAACAACCTCAGATATGCTGATGACACAACCTTGATGGCAGAAAGTGAGGAGGAATTAAAGAACCTTTTAATGAGGGTGAAAGAGGAGAGCGCAAAATATGGTCTGAAGCTCAACATAAAAAAAACTAAGATCATGGCCACTGGTCCCATCACCTCCTGGCAAATAGAAGGGGAAGAAATGGAGGCAGTGAGAGATTTTCACTTTCTTGGGTTCCATGATCACTGCAGATGGTGACAGCAGTCACGAAATTAGAAGACGCCTGCTTCTTGGGAGAAAAGCAATGACAAACCTAGACAGCATCTTAAAAAGCAGAGACATCACCTTGCCGACAAAGGTTCATATACGAAACAAAATTTGAAAAATTCCTTCCAGTAGTACCTTAGAGACCTACTAAGGAAGGATTTTTTTTGTTTTGTTTCGACTACGGCAGACCAACACAGCTACCTACCTGTAAAAGGTCCATATACTTAAAGTTATGGTTTTCCCAGTAGCGATGTATGGAAGTGAGAGCTGGACCATAAAGAAGGCTGATCGCCGAAGAATTGATGCTTTTGAATTATGGTGCTGGAGGAGACTCTTGAGAGTCCCATGGACTGCAAGAAGATCAAACCTATCCATTCTGAAGGAAATCAGCCCTGAGTGCTCACTGGAAGGACAGATCCTGAAGTTGAGGCTCCAATACTTTGGCCACCTCATGAGAAGAGAAGACTCCCTGGAAAAGACCCTGATGTTGGGAAAGATGGAGGGCACAAGGAGAAGGGGACAACAGAGGATGAGATGGTTGGACAGTGTTCTCGAAGCTACCAACATGAGTCTGACCAAACTGCGGGAGGCAGTGGAAGACAGGAGTGCCTGGCGTGCTCTGGTCCATGGGGTCACGAAGAGTCGGACACGACTAAACAACTGAACAACAACAATGTGGAGAAAGGAGTAGGAAAACGACAAAAGTCCAATTGTGTGAGCAAAATTAACCTACAAACAGCAGTTTGGGGGAATTACTGCCCTTCAGATTCCGTTGGGGCTATCTTTATACCATTCTACCTGGAGACATTCCAGATTGCAGAGAGCTAACATAACATCGCTGGGAACAACCCGAAGTCCTCTTACCATTTGTTACAGGTAGGTAGCCGTGTTGGTCTGCCGTAGTCAAAACAAAATAAAAATAAAAAATTCCTTCCAGTAGCACCTTAGAGACCAACTAAGTTTGTTCTTGGTATGAGCTTTCGTGTGCATGCACACTTCTTCAGATACACTGAAACAGAAGTCACCAGACCCTTATATATAGTGAGAGGGTGGGAGGGGTATTACTCAGAAGGGAGGTGGGAATGGGTGATTGGCTGATAGGTGTGGAAACCTGTTGGCAACTGTTAATGACTGCAATTGGTCTTACAGGAAAAAGGGGTGAGATGACTAAAAATAGCTTTATCATGTATATTATGTATAATGAGATAAGAATCCAATGTCTCTATTCAGACCAGGTCTCTCCATGGTTTTAAGTTTGGTAATGAGTTGCAATTCAGCAACTTCTCTTTCCAGTCTATTTCTGAAATTCTTTTGTAATAAGACAGCTACTTTGAGATCTTGTATAGAATGTCCTGGGAGACTGAAGTGTTCTCCTACTGGTTTCTCTGTCTTGTGATTCCTGATGTCAGATTTACTGTATTTTCTGGCATAGAAGACTCTTCTCAAAAGTCGGGGGTCGTATTATATGCCGGGTGGAGAATCTGCGGTCGGGTATATCTCAAACTCTATATTTTAACTGGAAAAGTTGGTCTTATACGCCCAGTCGTCTTATACGCTGGAAAATACGGTATGTCCATTTATCCTTTGGCATAGTGTTTGGCCTGTGTATCTGAAAAAGTGTGCATGCACACGAAAGCTCGTACAAAGAACAAACTTAGTTGGTATCTAAGGTGCTACTGGACAATTTTTTTATTTTTTTATATATTTCTAATAAATGATGATGATGACAGCAGCATTTTCAGCTGATGGATGGTGGGAGCAATCCGACAATCAGGGTCTCAATTTAAGCTCTTGGTTGTTTCTTTGAAGCCCTTCCCTTCCCTGCCCACATCAGATATTTTGTGACTTGCCCAAAATGGACTTGTGGCCCACAGGACTGGCTGGCAGTGGCTGTCCAGGGCTGCAACTACACTCACCTTTTAAACATAATTAGAAATATCATTGAAAAACGTCAAGACGGCAAAAGTCCCCTTTGGTTTCGCTTTCCCACCCTGGTTTCTGTTTGCTCTGCAGTGCCCTCTGGTGTCATATTTTAATAACGCACTATGAACGTGTGTGTGTGTGTGTGTGTGTGTTTGTTTTTTAAAGTCACATGGTTATATGGTTATCAGAATAATTCCTTAACTCCTTTTTAGTGTTAAAAGCCATAAATGTAGATCTACACCAGGATTTCAGGCCAGGCACATTCATAGCCCTACCAATTTCCTGATTCTAAGTTGATTCGAACTTTTCTTAACATTGTATTTTATCTTTATCTTGTATCGTTATCAGAAAAGAAATAGAGATCAGATTTGGCGATAAAGCCGTCCACCAAGCCATAGCGTATAATACATAAATGGAATTATCTCCCATTAAATTTTAGCTTAATTTTAATCTAATACGTGATTTGAAATAGTATTGTTAAAAGACGATATTTAAGAATTATTTATACTATGTACTATCGTTTTATTTTCTCTTTTGCTGGTCTATGACCGTAATAAAGATTTATTATTATTATTATTATCAGATTTGTTTTTAAGAAACCTGTTCTGGGTCTTCGTAATCACAGTGTCCTATTCTAAGTGCTCGCAGACTAACTGCTGAAATGCTATTGAGGTGGTTCATTCCAGAGCTTTTACCCAAACAGGTGAAGTGGCACAAATATTTTGGGTGTTTCTGTGTTTGAATACATTGGAAGCAATGTTTCATTCTGGGAGTAGGCGAGATGGAATTATTACAAAGGCAACTGCTGATTTCCCTACTGTTTGAGATTAGAATCTCCGGGCCTTGAGTCCTAGCCAAAAATAAGATCTTCCTTGTCTTGTCTACGCACAGCTGGATGCCTTTGGACTGCTGGCAGTGCTAACTTTGAGCCAACCCATTAACAAACCTGTTGCAATTGCAAACACGCCCTCTGCTTGGCTTATATGGCTGAGAACAAGGGCACTCCCATACAGAGTGCATTGCAGTAACCCAGTCTTGCAAAACCTGACAATTGTCGCATACATTTCCAGTGCCTTTCTACTGCTAGGTGTGTTTGCAAACATACACTCACCAGCAGAAGCATATTTATGAATGGAACAATGGGGTCATTTGAGGCGGAGCAGTATTGCAGCTCTAGCAGGGGAAAGAGACTCTTAGCTTTCAATGAGGCTGCAGTTTAGATTTAATTTTTAATTGTATTTTAATCTGTATTTTAATGAACTGTTTTATGTTTTTGTTGTGATTTTATTGGTGTTAGCCGCCCTGAGCCCGGTTTGGCGGGGAAGGGCGGGGTATAAATAAAAATTTATTATTATTTTTAAAGTACTATCCTAAACATCTTGAAAGAAGCTTACGAGAAGCTTGGCCTATCGCTCAACATCCAAAAAGCCAAAGTGCTGCACCAACAAGCACAAAACAACTCAATAGTGTTACATTGGAAAGTGTCAATCACTTAAGGTTGCCAGGTCTGCTTCCAAAAAATAGTGGACAAGCGGGAGGGGGGGTTTAAATTAAATTATATTATATATTTTCTTACAAACATTTTTTTAATAAGAATTTATTAAGTTTTAACAATAAAAAGAAAACACACAAAATACAAAATACAACAAACACTACAAAAAAGACTACAAAAAATACAAAAATCCTACAAACAAACACTTATTTAACTATCCTTATCCTATTTATAAGCATTATTTTGGGACCTCCTCACATCCTCTCTTCTGCGTTCATTTCTAATCTTCTTTAGTAACTTTATAACATTGTAAAATCTTCTTTCTCACCTAATCTTAATCATTATAAACATTAATCAACATTTAACTCTATTTTTAATCCTAATAAAAATCAACATAACATAATTCTAACTACTTCTTATATCCTATCTTAATCTAACTTCTGGCATTACTGTAGCCTTATATGTCCTCTGATTTTAATTTCAAATGTCTATCTTTTCACGTCGTTTCAAATAGTCTTTAAATTTCTTCCAATCCTCCTGCACCGTTTCTTCCCTCTGGTCTCGGAGTTTCGCGGTCAGTTCTGCGAGTTCCATGTATTCAATCAACTTCATCTGCCAATCTTCCACTGTTGGTAGTTCTTCAGTTTTCCAGTTTTTAGCTATCAGGATCCTAGCAGCTGTTGTGGCATACATAAAAAATGTTCTTACAAACATTTCAACACGTATTAAAATACCATTTCATCATAAAGCTTTTGAATTAAAAAAGTCCACTATTTTGTGGGGGGAAATAGTGAACATAATGTGAAAATAGTGGACTGTCCACTCCAATAGTGGACACCTGGCAACCCTACAATCACTTCTCCTACATGGGCAAAACAAAATAAAATAAAATAAATTCTTTCCAGTAGCACCTTAGAGACCAACTAAGTTTGTTCTTGGTATGAGCTTTCGTGTGCATGCACACTTCTTCAGATACTGTGAGGTTGATGGACTTCCATTTCATGCGGCTCAATGTCGTGCCTTCCATAGTTCCAGTTATAGGTGGATAGCCATGTTGGTCTGCCATAGCCAAAACAAAATAAAATTCTTTCCAGTGGCACCTTAGAGACCAACTACCTGGGCAGTTATCTTTCCACAACGGCCGACATTGATGCTGAAATCCAGCATCGCCTGAGCTCTGCGAGTGCGGCTTTCTCCCGATTGAAGTGCAGAGTGTTTGAAGATCGGGACATTCGCAGGGAAGCCTAAATGCTTGTTTACAAAGCTATTGTACCAATGCCTAAGAAACATGGATCACTTACAAACACCATCCCCAACTCCTCGAAAGGTTCCATCAATAGTGTCCCCAATAATTTTTACATATCACTTGGGAAGACAGGCAAATTAATGCCACAGTCCTGGAAGAAGCAAAGTTCACCATTGTTGAAGCAATGGTTCTTCAACATCAGCATGGGTTTCTGATAAAATAAGTCATGTCAGACTAACCTGATCTCATTTTTTGACAGAATTACAAGCCTGGTAGATGAAGGGAATGCTGTGGATATAGCCTATCTTGATTTCAGCAAGGCCTTTGACAAGGTGCCCCATGATATTCTTGTAAAGAAGCTGGTAAAATGTGGGCTAGACAATGCTACCATTCAGTGGATTTGTAACTGGCTGACTGACCGAACCCAAAGGGTGCTCATTAATGGCTCCTCTTCATCCTGGAGAGAAGTGACTAGTGGGGTGCCACAGGGTTCTGTCTTGGGCCCAGTCTTATTCAACATCTTCATCAATGACTTGGATGATGGGCTTGAGGGCATCCTGATCAAGTTTGCAGATGACACCAAATTGGGAGGGGTGGCTAATACCCCAGAGGACAGGATCACACTTCAAAATGACCTTAACAGATTAGAGAACTGGGCCAAAGCAAACAAGATGAATTTTAACAGGGAGAAATGTAAAGTACTACACTTGGGCAAAAAAAAAAAAAAAAATGAAAGGCACAAATACAGGATGGGTGACACCTGGCTTGAGAGCAGTACATGTGAAAAGGATCTAGGAGTCTTGGTAGACCACAAACTTGACATGAGTCAACAGTGTGATGCAGCAGCTAAAAAAGCCAATGCAATTCTGGGCTGCATCAATAGGAGTATAGCGTCTAGATCAAGGGAAGTAATAGTACCACTATATTCTGCTCTGGTCAGACCTCACCTGGAATACTGTGTCCAGTTCTGGGCACCACAGTTCAAGAAGGATACTGACAAGCTGGAACGTGTCCAGAAGAGGGCAACCAAAATGGTCAAAGGCCTGGAAACGATGCCTTATGAGGAACGGCTTAGGGAGCTGGGTATGTTTAGCCTGGAGAAGAGAAGGTTAAGGGGTGATATGATAGCCATGTTCAAATATATAAAAGGATGTCATATAGAGGAGGGTGAAAGGTTGTTTTCTGCTGCTCCAGAGAAGCGGACACGGGAGCAATGGATTCAAACTACAAGAAAGAAGATTCCACCTAAACATTAGGAAGAACTTCCTGACAGTGAGAGCTGTTCGGACAGTGGAATTTGCTGCCAAGGAGTGTGGTGGAGTCTCCTTCTTTGGAGGTCTTTAAGCGGAGGCTTGACAGCCATCTGTCAGGAATGCTTTGATGGTGTTTCCTGCTTGGCAGGGGGTTGGACTGGATGGCCCTTGTGGTCTCTTCCAACTCTATGATTCTATGATTCTATCAGCTTTATTGGACTTCCAAAACAACTACTCTATTAAAAATGGAAAGCGTAATGCCGGTGGTCAACAAAGGATGTGTAAAGACTCTCTCAAGGCAATTTTTTTTTTAAGTACTGTATATTCTGGCGTATAAGACTACTTTTTAATCCAGGAAAATCTTCTCAAAAGTCAGGGGTCGTCTTATACACCGGGTGGAGAATCTGCGGCCGAGTATATCTCAGACTCTATATTTTAACTGGAAAAGTTGGGGGTTGTCTTATACGCTGGAAAATACGGTAGTATAAACACCAACAATTGGGAAACACTGGCCTTTGAGTGCTCCAGTTGGAGAACAGCATTTACCAAAGGTGTCCTGGACTTTGAAGAAGCTCAAACTCAGGACCAAAGGGAGAAAAGTGCTAAGAGGAAGGCACGTTTGGCAAACGCTCACCATGACCAACTCCCACCCGGAAACCTGACCCCACTGTGGAAGGAAGTGTGGATCCAGAATTGGCCTCCACAGTCACTCACAGACCCGCTGTTAAAACCTTGTTTATGGAAGACAATCTTACTTGACTATGAGTGATCACCAAAGAAGAAGCTGCAGCAGCTTTCATTTTTAAAGTAGTAGTAACATCCTATGGTGCTGGAGGAGACTCTTGAGGGCCCCATGGGCTGCAAAAAGATCAAACTTACCCATCCTTAAAGAAATCAGCCCTGAGTGCTCACTGGAAGGACAGATCCTGAAGTTGAGGCTCCAGTACTTTGGCCACCTCATGAGAAGAGAAGACTCCCTGGAAAAGACCCTGATGTTGGGAAAGATGGAGGGCACAAGGAGAAGGGGACGACAGAGGATGAGATGGTTGGACAGTGTTCTCGAAGCGACTGGCATGAGTTTGGCCAAACTGTGGGAGGCAGTGGAGGATAGGGGTGCCTGGTGTGCTCTGGTCCATGGGGTCATGAAGAATCGGACACGACTGAACGACTGAACAACAATAATCCCGATCTTTCATTTGCTTTCAGTTCTACAACCCTTTCTCCTCCTTCCTTGCCCTTCTCTCTCCCACACCCCACCTCTTAGCGAAATCTGCATCTTCATCCTCAGGTGATACCCAAGAAAAGGCTGACTCATTGACCTTTCTCCACAAATGCCAGGAAGGCTGAAGTCAGAGCCAGTTAACGACTGAACGACTGAACAACAAGATCCTATGTCCTCTAGGAGAAACAATATAAGCCTACATTGATTCCTGCACATTTGTTTAAAGCAATGTGAAGTAAAGGAGCCTGAACTAAAGTGTTCTGTCATGGATGCTTTTGCTGAGATTCCTTGGGGTCCCTTCCAACTTTATAATAGTTCTTTAAGGGTATGATGTGAATGGCAGCTGTCCCTTTAAGGGGAAGCCCAAACGCAGGACCTGAATGCAAAAACAACCCTCCCCACCCGTGAACTCCAGAAACTGCGATTCAGAACTACGGCTGCCTCAAGCTGCTGTGCTTTTCAAAGGCTTTAAGTTGTGGATTTTCAATCACTAGCTAAAAGAGAAAGAATGCCAGGCCTCTGGTCACGCAAAATTTTGTTTTATTTTTATTTTAAAAAACCATTTATTTGCAAATTTAACAAAGAATGAAAAAATAACCTTATATAACGAATACGAGGAGTAACAAAATAAGAACACATTATATACATAGTGCCTATCACACAGAACACATTATATACATAGTGCCTATCACATTAAGGACTCGGATAGGCTGCTAAAAAAAAAAGAGAGCATTGTACAGTCATACCTCACGTTGCGTTCGCTGCGGGTTACGCAATTTTGGGTTGCGCTCTGCACCGAACCCGGAAGTAATGGAACGGGTTACTTCCGGGTTGCGGCATGCGTGCATGTGCGTAAGTGCTAAATGGTGCTCTGTGCATGCGCAGAAGCCCCAAATCACGCTGCGCAGATACGGCACTTCAGGTCGCGGGCTTTTCATGTTGCGAACGGGCCTCCGGAACGGATCCCGTTTGCAACCAGAGGTACCACTGTATATGCAATATTACGCTGTGACACCAGATGGTGCTGTGGAGTCCAGTCTTTCCCTCCCGGATTTCCCTGTTTAAATTTACAACTCGTTTAACTGAAACTCTTCTTTGACGTGTTCAAATCCAGTCTAGATATCCAAAAGGCATCTGCGCAAAACTGGCATCTCTACGACATATTTTCAAATGTAGCCAAGGCAACGCGAAAGGTCTTTATTTATCAAAAATTGTTTGCCGTGTACAAAACTAGGCAGAAAGAGCTCGTCGCATTTCATTTGTGGTTTACTACGCTCGCCTTTCTGTGCTGATACACAAGAGGCAGCCCAGGAGCCACAGAAACAATGAAAGACCTCACATCCTACCGCAATGCAATGCCAGCAAGTCATAATGCGGGGGGAATGTGACTCTAAAAATAAACAAGTCAATCAAAGTGATGTCCAATAATTCCTTTCAAATACAATGGGACAGTGATAAATGAATATTCGAAAGTACTGAAGCCACGAGATGTTGGAGCACAAATCCCAATAGCCCCAGGCTGGTGCAAATCCTATGTGGTTGTTCTGTATTTTGGTGGGAAGGTGGATTTATGCTACAAAATACAGACCACCACCCATGTTCTTTGGGGGAACCCAGTGGCTGTGATGCATGTAGCCGATCAGAATTGTAGTCCAAAACATTTGGAGGGCACCAGATTGTGAAGGTTGCTGTAATTATTTCATGTGCTTTCTCCTGAAGGAATATCCACGCTCTCCTGGCATTCTCTGCTACGACCTAAAGCGGTCTGCTCTGAAGGGTGCTCATCCCAAACTCATCTCCTGTGGGGGTTCTTGAATGTGATTCATGGCTCTTAGCCAGGCATAGGCAAAACTCGGCCCTCCAGATGCCTTGGGACTACAACACCCATCACCCCTAGCTGACAGGACCAGTGGTCAGGGATGATGGGAGTTGTAGTCCCAAAACATCTGGAGGGCCGAGTTTGCCAATGCCTGCTCTTAGCCGTTGAGTTTCTCCCAAGTGCAAATTTCGTAATGCGAATTAACGTGTGTATTCCACCAAAACCTCAATGTTTATAAAGTGCGTTCCCCTGCGTGAATCCTCTGGTGAAGTTTAAGACTTGATCCATGACGGAAACTCTTCTCACACTGGGAACACTGATACGGCTTCTCCCCTGTGTGGATTCTGTGGTGCCTGTTCAGGTTCCCGCTCCAGCTGAAGCTCTTTCCGCACTCGAAGCATTTGTACGGCTTCTCCCCTGTGTGGATTTTTTCGTGACTTCTCAGGTTTGTGCTCTGAACAAAGCTCTTTCCACACTCTGAGCATTTATAGGGCTTTTGGCCAACATGGAATCTCTGGTGTGCATTAAGGCCCGAGCTGTGAGGGAATTGCTTCCTGTTCTCGGAATATCCATGTGGTTTTTCTCCCATGTGGACTCTCTGATGTTTGGTAAGGTTTATCCGGCCAACAAAAGCCTTTCCACACTCTGAGCACATCAACAGTCTCTCTCCATTCTCAATATTCCTTTTGTTTCCTACATGATGTTCTGCTAGTATTGGAACTTCACGGACGCCAGCCCCTACGGAAGTCAAGCATTTCTTCCTCCACTTCTGCTGTTGTTCAGTTTTCTTTCTTTGAGGGCTGTTTTCCTCATCACTCTCACTCCCATCACCTGAAAGAATCAAGAGAGAAATCAAGGAGGAACAGGAAGGAAACTCAATGAAATGAAAGAAAGTAGAGGCAGAGCCTTTCAAATATATTAAACATCCTCTGATGGTGAAAAGGAAATAATAACCGATACTGTTACACAGGCCACATAATAGATGTTCCGCATTTCTGGGAAATTGATATTTTAGTATAGCAGTCTCTATACCTTGGAACTTCCGAGTAGTAATGTATGGAAGTGAGAGCTGGACCATAAAGAAGACTGGATCGCCGAAGAATTGATGCTTTTGAATTATGGTGCTGGAGGAGACTCTTGAGAGTCCCATGGACTGCAAGAAGATCAAACCTATCCATTCTTAAGGAAATCAGCCCTGAGTGCTCACTAGAAGGACAGATCCTGAAGTTGAGGCTCCAGTACTTTGGCCACCTCATGAGAAGAGAAGACTCCCTAGAAAAGACCCTGATGTTGGGAAAGATGGAGGGCACAAGGAGAAGGGGACGACAGAGGATGAGATGGTTGGACAGTGTTCTCGAAGCGACTGGCATGAGTTTGGCCAAACTGTGGGAGGCAGTGGAGGATAGGGGTGCCTGGCGTGCTCTGGTCCATGGGGTCATGAAGAGTCGGACACGACTCAACAACAAAACACTTTGGAACTCCCTGCATATCAATATGAGACAAGTGCCTTCACTCTTTTTGGCGCCTGCTAAAATTTTTTTTTGCTCAGGCAAGTCTACCCAGATATTTAGAATATGGATGTGTTTGTAGTATATTACTATTTTTAATTTTTTGAATTTACCTTTGATTTCTGTTTTAACTGGGTAAAGCACAACCCAAATCCTGCAGGGGAATAGCTGTAGTTTGATGATATAACATGTCCCTTGCTTTGAGGTTTTTCTTTAATCAAGCGCTAAATATTTTTGTGTGTGAATTAAGTAGCATAAATAATTAGCATTAGTAAATCTATTACTCACCCTCCTCCAGCAGGTCCTGGGGTGGTTTACAACTATCTAAAATTCGTAATTTTAAAAAGGATTTTAAAAAATTACAGTCCCGGGAAAGGGGCGGGCTCTCAAAACATGTCTTAGGTCTCAAGGCCAGGGTAGAGAGCTACGTCTTCAGCATTCAGTTACAGGTAAGAGAGAACAGGTAAGTTTTTATAAAGACTCTCTTAAACTGAGGGGAGCCCCTGCTGTATATCTTTCAGAAGTGAATCCAGAGCTCAGGGGACACTACTAAAAAGGCCCTGCCTCCCTCTGGTGCCCACCAGTTTAATTAAGGAGGGCGTGGGAGTCTGGTCACACAGAAATAAAAATGTCTGCCAAGACCAATTGCAGTCGTTAAGAGTCGTCAACAGGCTTTCCACACCTATCAGCCAATCACCCATTCCCACCACCCTTCTGAGTAATACCCCTCCCCACTCCCTCACTATATTTAAGGGTCTGGTGACTTCCGTTTCAGTGTATCTGAAGAAGTGTGCATGCACTCGAAAGCTCATACCAAGAACTAACTTGTTGTTGTTGTTGTTCAGTCGTTCAGTCGTCTCCGACTCTTCGTGACCCCATGGACCAGAGCACGCCAGGCACGCCTATCCTTCACTGCCTCTCGCAGTTTGGCCAAACTCATGTTAGTAGCTTCGAGAACACTGTCCAACCATCTCATCCTCTGTCGTCCCCTTCTCCTTGTGCCCTCCATCTTTCCCAACATCAGGGTCTTTTCTAGGGAGTCTTCTCTTCTCATGAGGTGGCCAAAGTACTGGAGCCTCAACTTCAGGATCTGTCCTTCTAGTGAGCACTCAGGGCTGATTTCTTTAAGAATGGATAGGTTTGATCTTCTTGCAGTCCATGGGACTCTCAAGAGTCTCCTCCAGCACCAGAATTAACTTAGTTGGTCTCTAAGGTGCCACTGGAAAGAATTTTTTATTTTCTTTTGTTTTGCCAGGTGTCTGCATAGCTTGCTAGGCCAAAAATGCAGGGAGACCCATCTCAATTAAGCACCTACCTGCTAATGTCTCCTCTTCTTCAGAGCCCTCAATGAATGCATTTTCCCATTCTTTCTGCAAAGTGATGTCAGATCTGGAAACTGGTAGTCCTTTTTGGAGAGAAAGAAGATATTATTTATTCAGTTTGTATACTGCCCTTTATCAGGGCGGTGTACAACATTAAAACACACTACACAGCATCAATCACAAAAACATAGTAAAGTGCATACTGACAGACCACCTAATTTTTATAATAATAGTCCCCACACTTTTAAAGGTCATGGATTATTTAACAGCCATAGGCCTGGGTAATGGTATAATGCTGCTTTAAATTGTATAGCATGGATGGGGCGAGAGCTTATTTAACTGAATATTTATTTATTTGAATCTTTTTGACCTGCACTTTCATAGCATATATCAAGTTGGCTTCCGGCATAAATTCAATTGAATCAGTCAATAAATATCTGTAAAACGGTGAGCCAGTTAGCTTACTGGGAAATGATATATAATGAATTGAAGAGGATGTTCAAGATAACCTTTGTTAAAAAATAAAAAACCCTAAAAAAAAAAAACAGGATGCAAAAACTTATGGAACATTCAGAAATGGTGAAATTTACCGGAAGAATAAGAAATCAAGCCAAACTTTTTATAAAAGAATGTAAACGGCTTATTGAATATTTACAGAATAAATTGCAAACCGATAAAAACATTGGCAGGATCGCTGTGACAACCTGCAGTTTCATACGAGTTTATATTTAAAGTAGATAATTAAATGAGCAAATTAAATGAATTTAGATACGCAGGAGATATTAGAAAATAAATTTAAGGAACCGCAGAAAGCGTGGGGGGGGAGGAAGTCAAACTTTGAAAATGTTAAAATGATTGTGAAATTAATGAAATTTATAAATTTGAAAAGCATAAATAAACTTTAAAATAATATAAATAAATAAATAAATAAATATCTGTAAAACGTGTTTACAAACGTCAGTAAAACAGCAACAGATACTAGCTGGCTGAAGGTGTATGTGTGTGTGTGGGGGGGTGAAATCCATATTGTAACTATGTGACTAAAATGTACAGTTTTTAAGAGACATCTGAAAGGCAGGGATGGCTCCTGCCGATCCTCCACAGGCAGTGAGTTCCGCAGGGTAGAGCCTGCCACACTACAGGCCCTGTCAGCTACCGCCACACGCCGTGACGTTTCCCACAATGCACTGCCGCATACAAAGAGCAGCAACTATTCCTGCTTTCAGGATCTTTCAGGATCTATCAGCCAAAACCAAGGAGGAGCCTCACCTAGAGATAGCACACTCTCATAATTCTCCTCCATGACTTCTTTGTGCAGCGCTCTCTGGCTCTGATCCAGCAGAGTCCATTCGTCCTCTTTGAAATGCACTTCCACCTCCTCAAAGGACACGGGAACCTGAAAGAAGGATGTCCCATCAAATCCCACACCTCTCGCTGGGTCCGAAAAAGGAACCCGGGTGGTCCCCTGCCCATCTCCCCAACGATTCCGCCCACCCCGTACCTGTTCCAATTGGGTAGAAGCTGTTTCCAATCCAGCACAAAGAGGAGGAGGAGGTCTAGAAGGAACCTCTGGGGTCATCTTGCTGTCTCCAAATGTCGTTCGGAATTCTATGGGGAAGACAAAGAAAATGGAAAGGCATTTTAGGCTCTGTAATTACCTGAGTGGAAATCCATCAGGAGGAGTTAGCTCGGTGATGGGAGAGGCATGCAAAGGATCAATCGTTCACATCTCCAAGGAAGGCTAGGATAAATAAGACTTCCTGTCTGAAATCCTGGAGATGGGCTCAGTATGGGGCAGCTTCCCTTGTTCCCATTACAACCTCTATTTGGAACCATGAGGTCTAGAAACCTACTTTGTTTTAGGAAAGGGACCATAGTTAACCTGCCTTGCAGGTTAGCAAAAGGGGGAGTGCTAAGAATAACTGTTTAATGTGCACTGAAATGGGAGATATATATAATGTGTCTGTAGTGTATACTGTGAAGCATGGTTGGAAATTTCAATTACGTTAGAGAAGAATCTACCGGGTTAATCACTGATGGAACTGTATCTCTGTGGCTTAGTCACAGGATCATCAGCTCACAGTCACATGAAAAGAGATTGCATTTCAGGCCTATGCAAATGCTAATCTAGTAGGGATCCATGTTGGATATGGCGTTTCTGTGTTCTAAGCTGCTGAAGAGAATGGGTGTGTTATTCTCCAGCAATATACCCTGGGGCTAAGAGAGGCTGCAACGGAGAAGAGACAGAGCTCTGATTTTATCTCGGAATACACAGTATTTGTAAACTAAGTTATTATGCTTTATGCTAGGAGCAGTGTAAGAGTTATGCAGCTAAGTAAATACAACTTTTGTTCTTTAAGTTGTTTGAAGTAAAGTTCTGTTGAGTAAAGCTTCTGAACTACATTTTTGGACTGGATAATTTTTAGTCAGTTTTGTTCAGTGTGGTGCAGTGGTTAAGAGCGTTAGACTTGTAATCTGGGGAACCGGGTTCGCGTCTCCGCTCCTCCACATGCAGCTGCTGGGTGACCTTGGGCTAGTCACACTTCTTTGAAGTCTCTCAGCCCCACTCACCTCACAGAGTGTTTGTTGTGGGGGAGGAAGGGAAAGGAGAATGTTAGCCACTTTGAGACTCCTTCGGGTAGTGATAAAGCAGGATATCAAATCCAAACTCTTCAGAATAAGGCAGCTTCCTATGTTCCTAAACTTTCTCTGCATGTGTGTGTGTCTCTGTATGTCTCTGTGTCTGTCTCTGTGTCTGTCTGTGTGTCTGTCTGTGTATATTATGGTGTGTATTTCTATGCAGTCTGAACCCTCTGAAACAAAACTGATCTTTAAATAAGTTAAGGTGGACTAGAAAGAGAGAGGCGCCTCCACCCAACAAGGATTCCCGAGAGAAAACATTTAAAGCGACCCACAGGATCCAGGCATATTCAAGAGAAGGAGAGACCATGTTGAAACCTGCTCCGTTATGGTCCTTACCCAGAGAGGTGGTGCCCATGTCAGCCTCCTGCTTGATCTGCCTGAATGGTGGCCTCTCGGTGGCATCCAGCAGGATGTTCTCTGCCTCCATGAAATGCGAGGTTGCTTTGTATGACATCTCCTGCGCCTGAGATAGGAGCCCATGCAAGGAAGTTGGGGGGGGGGGATAGAGAGAGAGAGAGAGAGAAAGACAGAGAGACAGAGAGACAGAAAACAGGTCAGGCAAAGGCCAGGGGTGCCATTAAATAACGTAAGATGAATAAATGTTGAAGTATTAAGTTATTATTACCGTATTGGTCCATATATAAGCCACACTTCCCCCTCACCCCCAAATTCTGACAATGAAAATTGCGACCTTACAAGAATTATCCAGCATGCAGCCAGGAACGCGGGGCAAACAGCGCCAGGAGCACAGTAAAAGCGGTGCCTGTCCCACACATAGTCCCCCGTCCTCTCCCCCAAGGCCGGGAAGGGAGAAAGCGAGGAAGGGAGTGACTTATATTCGGGTATTGTCTCTCCCCCCCCCCTTAACTTTTCAATGTACGCCTTATATTTGGGCCAATACGGTATTATTATCATCATCATCATTAATAAAAAAGCTGGAATGTGTCCAGAGGAGGGCAACCAAAATGGTCAAAGGCCTGGAAACGATGCCTTATGAGGAACGGCTTAGGGAGCTGGGTATGTTTAGCCTGGAGAAGAGAAGGTTAAGGGGTGATATGATAGCCATGTTCAAATATATAAAAGGATGTCATATAGAGGAGGGAGAAAGGTTGTTTTCTGCTGCTCCAGAGAAGCGGACACGGAGCAATGGATTCAAACTACAAGAAAGAAGATTCCACCTAAACATTAGGAAGAACTTCCTGACAGTAAGAGCTGTTCGACAGTGGAATTTGCTGCCAAGGAGTGTGGTGGAGTCTCCTTCTTTGGAGGTCTTTAAGCAGAGGCTTGACAGCCATCTGTCAGGAATGCTTTGATGGTGTTTCCTGCTTGGCAGGGGGTTGGACTGGATGGCCCTTGGGGTCTCTTCCAACTCTATGATTCTATGATTTACCCTGCCTTTCACTCTAAGGCAGACATCTCCAAACTCGGCCCTCCAGATGTTTTGGGACTACAATTCCCATCATCCCTGACCACTGGTCCTGTTAGCTAGGGGTGATGGGAGTTGTAGTCCCAAAACACCCGGAGGGCCGAGTTTAGGGATGCCTGCTCTAAGGTCCCAGGGCAGGTTGCAGCATTAAAACACAACACTAAAAACAATTCAAAACTTGGATTCATAAAAGTAAGGCGAGTCCTAAAAGCATACACCTCCAAAGTCATCAGCATTCGCTGGAAGCTGTATAATGTAGGTAACCAGATGTGCCTCTGTGGGGAAGGAGTGCCACAGCTTAGGGGCCACCACGGAGAAGGCCTTGTGCCACCCACCAAACCTCTGAGGGTACAGGAACTACCAAGAGGGCCCTCATCTGCTGATCTCAGCACCTGAGAGGGTCTAATTTATCAGCTAGAAGATTGATCAGCACTTCCTGAGGCAGTGAATCCAAACACAACTAAAGGATCGGGGCCTTGGAATAACCAGAGCAAAACAGTCTCTCACCTCAGCCTCCTTCTGCTCTTCCGCTTGGCTCAGGAGGAAACCTTCAGCCAGGGCCACCGCCTGGGAACTGGTCTCCACTCCACATTCCCTCACCCAGCTTTCCATCTCCGGGGGGAGGACAGCCAGGAACTGCTCCAGGATCACCAGGTCCAGCATCTGAGCCTTGGTGCGTCTCTCCGGCTTCAGCCACTGTTGGCAAAGGCGGTGGAGTTGGCTGCAAACCTTTCGGGGTCCCTCGGCCTCCTGGTAGCGGAAATGCCTGAAACGTTGGCGCCGAGTGTCTGAGCCGAGAACGTCCTCCTCACCCAGGATCTCCTGTGCGGTTCCGTTTGACGATGTCACACTGCCCCTCACCTGGACGACGTGAGGTGCTACCCCCGCTCTTTTCCCTGCGTCGGGTGCCACAGAGCCTGGCTCTTCCACCTTTCCTCCACAGAGCCAGTCGTTTGCCTTTCTTTTCTGCCTAGGAGAGAAGGAGCGTGTCGTATCGCTGCTGCTTTCAGCCTTGTCAGCCACATCTCCGTGCCATTTCACGAGGTGACTGCGCATCGCGTTGGTTCCCACCTGCCGGCAACCGCTGGGCTTCCCAAGGCTAACAGTTTGGTGGCACAGATTGCAACGGACCGCAGATTTGCTGTTGGCATCCTTGGTGAAGTGCTTCCGCACAAAAGACGTTTCCCCACGATGGGCTGGTGGTTCCACGTTGGCGGCAACTTTTGGCTCAAAGGATGCAGAGCAGGAGGAGGAGTTGACTAGAGAGCGGGGCCTTCTGAAGCCTTCCTTGAGTGCTGATAGTGCCCTTTCCTCTACACAGTCCTCCCGTACTAGCACGGTGTTGCCATCCCTGGACTCAAAATCTTGACTGCCGTTGCTCTTTAGCAAAGTGAATTCCATTGGCTGGCATGCTGCGCAGGTCAGTCGAGGGGATTTCAACCTAGAAGTGCCTGACATGGACCGAGTGTGAGGCCGGGAGGGTGTCATCTTGCCACTTCCTGCTGCCTTGTTGGGAGCGGAGTTAAATCCCAAAGTGCCCGAGACAGACCGGGTGCGAGGCCTGGAAGATGCAGCCTTGCCGCTTGCTGACGCCTTATCGAGGACTTCTCTGTGCTTTCTCATCATGTGACTGTGCATTGCAGTGGTTCCCACCAGTTGGCAACCATCGGGCCTCCCAAGGCGGACAGCCCCATGGCAGAGCCGGCACTGGACCACAAATTTGCTTGTCGTCGTGAAGTATCTCCACACGAAAGACATCCTTTGCCTTTTTGCTGGTGGCTCCATAGCGGTGGCGTCCTCTGGATCAAGGGATGTGGAGGTGGACTGTCTTAGGAGGCGTCTGCTTCTACGCAGCTTTGGGACCTCGCCTGGGGCACTGTCCAGGGCGACTTGGCCACGGTGTGCTTCTGCTTGCGTCGGAAGCGACAAGCTCACCGTGTCGGAACTGGAAGGTTCCTTCTCTTCCTCCTCGCTGCTCTCCAGTGCCAGAACAAACTTCTCATCCTGCAACTCAAAAAGATCCTCTTGGGAAGGCTGCAGTGGAGATTCTAGAGTAGGGTTTCGGGAACCGCTCCATGCCTCTTGTATGCTGAACTGTGGTCCCAAGCAGCTCCTTTCGTTTGTCCTCTCCATCTTATTCTGCTGGTTGCCCATTGCGTAAGAGGCCGTCACTGTGAAGCAATCCAGCCGAGTCTAGTTTTTTTTGGGGGGGGGAGGTTGGGGAGAAAGAGAAAGAGAAAGAAAATCAATCAATCACTGCTTTTCAATAGAAGCACCAATTGAATGTTTTTTATTTAAAAAAACAAACCCTTTATTTAAACATTTAAGTGTTACAAAACAAAACAGGGGGGAACGACAATTCAAAACAAAACAATATATATTCAATATATTCAAACAAACCTACAGCCCCCTCCCCCCTCTCACTCTTCCCTGTATCCATATCTGATCTTCTTTTACCTGCTGCACTATTTATTATTGTTGCGTTGTTCACTATATCTATTTATTCGATCATTCCTACTAAATTTCGTATCACCTTGCAGCTATTAAATTATACCATATTAATTTTCAGATTATTCTATTTCAGTGTATCGGAGGAAGTGTGCATGCACATGAAAGCTCATACCAAGAACAAACTTCATTGGTCTCTAGGGTGCTACTGGAAGGATTTTCTTTATTTTTTATTTTGTTTTAATTTTCAGACTTTAGCATCCGCTTTCACCATGCATTCCTCAACACAGTCCCACTCTTTCTTAATTGCTTGAAGCACCCGTTGAAATTTAAGGGAAGGGAATTTGTATGAGCTTTAATGTGCACTGTAGCTTTTGGATTCATCCCAGGATAAAATTGTTGGAGGCTCCTTATTTCCTAAGTCAGAATCTGCAGGTTCTGTACTGATCCCCAAGGTCTTGTGGACCTCATAGTTATCGCAACTCACAATGAGGTGCAGATGATTTGCAGAAAAGTTGGTTTTACTAATCTTCTCCAAACCATGTGTTTCCCCCCACAAATTTTGCCCTTAGCCTGCACTATAGCTGCCCTATTTGCTTGTTCCACAAGCAAAGGCCTCACATCAGAAATAGGAAACGTGTGTGGTCTTGGCATTGTTTCAGAAACTATTGGAAACATATGAGAAATATAGCATGAATTTATTTCATAGTATTTCTATACTGCTTGGGTTGTTTTTTTAAGCCTCAAATCAATTAACAAAAGATAATACTGTAACAACAAGGGGGGGACACACGATTGTACTTTGAAACATTTTTTTTAAAAAAAACACACCTAAAACTAAAACTTATTAAAATTCCCTCAACTTCTAAACGGGAAAAGCGCTTCCTTAATCTCAGAAGGCAAGAAGTGTAGGCGCTGCAACCTTAAACGAGGCAGGATCTAAATTTCTAACCTTCCTTTCACATTACAGAACAGGCAACTGTGGTGTGCCTGAAATTTAGAACGGCGTAACATTATTAAATGTCTGGATGTGAAAAAAGAACATTAAAAAAACAACAACAGCAGAACTTCAAGGTTTATAATCTGTAAAGCTAACCAAATAAACCCCAGTGTGCAAATGCAGCTTCTTGGAGTTATTCAGCTTAGCTGGTCTCTAAGGTGCTGCTGGAAGGATTTTTTTTTTTAAGAGTCAAAGTAGTTATAAAGTTACTACAGTATATTTGAAATGAACGCAGAAGAGAGGACGTGAGGAAGTCCCCCAAGTAATATTATAAATAAGATTAAGATAATTAAATATGTGTTTTGTTGTTTTAGGTGTGTTTTATGTATTGTATGTCTTTTTTGTTTTGTATTTTATAGTTTGTATTGTCTATGTAGTTTTTCAATAGAGGAAAATAACAGAATGGGAAAAACCAACAACAACAACATGTAGTTTTCCTTTTCCTTTTTCTGTATTTTCTTTAAATACCAATAAATTTCTTATAATTTTTTTTTTAATTTAGTTTTCACTATGGCAGACCAACACGGCTTACCTACCTGTAACAATAAATAATAACAGTGCCAAAGCAATTTTGTTGTTGTTCAGTCGTTCAGTCATGTCCGACTCTTCGTGACCCCATGGACCAGAGCACGCCAGGCACGCCTATCCTTCACTGCCTCCCACAGTTTGGCCAAACTCATGTTAGTAGCTTCGAGAACACTGGTTTTTTTTGATTTAGTTTTGGCTATGGCAGACCAACATGGCTTACCTACCTGTAACAATAAATAATGACAGTGCCAAAGCAATTTACAACTAGCCTAAAAATATGGCATTGTGCCCATTGCTAGTCCTACAGAAGTCCATAGGTTTCTTAATTTCAGCAGGTTTACTCAGAGCAGACCTGCTGAAATTAAGAAACCTATGGACTACTTGCTCTTAGTTGTATACAACCTGGAGTTATAAAATTGGACACTAGCATGTTTAAATCCTTGGAAAAGACCCTGATGTTGGGAAAGATGGAGGGCACAAGGAGAAGGGGACGACAGAGGATGAGATGGTTGGACAGTGTTCTCGAAGCGACTAACATGAGTTTGGCCAAACTGCGGGAGGCAGTGAAACTGCTCTGGTCCATGGGGTTACAAAGAGTCGGACACGACTGGACAACAACAAAGCATGTTTAAAAGTCGGGATAGGAATACAATATCAAGAGAACGGTTTATGCCTTTGATCAACTATTAAATAGCTCTAAAGCGGGGGGCGGACGGGCTGGGGGGGGCGCAGAGATCTTCCCTGCGTCTAATTGAAAGCTGCCCGTTCAGTTTTCTCCCAACGGGATGCAAAGGGGGTGTATCTCAATGTTCAAGGGCAGAACATCTTAAGATTTCAAAGAGCGAGAAACTGAGCCTAGGTAGGTCGCGTGCATGAGCGAGGGAGGCGACGTTTCCCTAAGCGTTTGCTTTCCAACCCCCCCCCCCCTATTTCATACATGGGCGCAGCCGGTGGGGGGGGTTGTGGGCAGCTGCCCGCTCCAAACAATAAAAATAAATAAAAATGCATAGCAAACTTTGATTCTCACCACCACCACCATCCCACAAAACTCCTGGCTACGCCCATGATTCCATCCATGCAATATTTTTTTCCAGGGCTTTCGCATTTGTGTGCACGCGCGCACAAAAAGCATCCCCGCTTTTCCAAACATACAGTTTTACAGCTTCTTGGAAGCTGCAAAATATCCCTTTTTGGCGGGAGTGTGGGGTGGAGGGAGAGAAAAGAGTTTCTTTCTGGTTGCCGGCAAAAGTTTTCAGAAAAAAATCCCCTCTCTGTCCAACCCATCTCCGGACCCTGAATCCCTCTCTACCCCATCTCTATTTGATTTTTAAAGATCGGATCTATCCATCAATTGGAACGGAGCCGCCACCCTCGCCCCGCTTTTCCCGGGAGCAAAAAATCCCTGCTTCCACCGGAGCACACCCCAGGTTGCTAGACCTCTGGAGGTTTCGCATTAGGAAACGTAGTTCAAAACATCCAGAGGGCAAGCCGATGCAGTTATTTGCAATTGTGTTTTTCATTCACATATATATAATATTTTACTGGGTTTTATGCAAATATAACAAGAATGAAAAGACACGGTAACAAAAAACAAAACAAAAATATACTAAAATATACTAAAACAATATTAATCACACACCCACCCCCAAAGGGATTCCCTGAATTCCGTGACTTCCCTCCACCCCCTCTCCGGGTTCCTTAGCCATATTTTTTCTACTGCAAATAATTATTACTCCAAACTTATTTTCCCTTCAGTTTTTCTATAAAAGGTAAAGGTACCCTGACCATTATTAGGTCCAGTCGCGGGCGGCTCTGGGGTTGCGGCGCTCACCTCCTTATTTACAATACCGAATTGTGTTTCTCAAATCGCCATTGCAGCCAGGTTTAGCTTTAAACCCAGCACAACCGAGGGGTTTAAGCTAAATTTGGCTGCGCGGGCGATTCGAAAAAGACTTCGTAGCAACTGGGAAAAAAGAACCAACCTCAGGGTCTTCGGCGGAGGATGCTAAAACTCTCTGTAGCCAAGGGGTCGCTGCTTGAAGCTCGCTGAAAAGGATTTCCAGTGATCCACACTTTCCCCAGCGAAGCGAAGAGGGCGGTCTCTCCTCAATCCTGCAAACACAAGTGCGAAAGCTTTGCAAACGGAGGAATAAACAGTCGCGGAAGGGTGGGTCGGTGGGGTCGGGCAGGGGGCGTGGCAACACCCAAAATCGCCGCCCCTCACCTGCTCCGCGCCCGCAGAAAGGAGAGCTTTGACCTTGTTTGGACAAAAGCGGGATATTTGAGATTGTGCAGGGACCAAGGCTGGTTTTCAGATCCTGAGCACGCTTTTGGAAAAATAAGAATATGTGTAGCGTTCGTCTGTTGCATTTATCTAGCTCACCTTTTTGCTTAAAAAAACAACAACAACCCCCTTCTAGTAGCACCTTAGTTACCAACCAAGTTTGTTATTAGAATGAGCTTTCTCGTGCATGCGCACTTCTTCAGATAGTTGGTCTCTAAGGTGCTACTGGAAGGAATTTTTTTTCCCCGACTTCAGATACCGATGAGCTTCCTATGAGCTTCTTGTTCCTGCTTTGCAGGGGGGTGAATTTTAAGATGAGCTTTTGGGTCCGACCTTGCAATCCGATGATTCTGTGAACATCAGTTGCTTGGAATTGCAGATGGGGGGAGGGGTGTTGGACTCAGGTACCGTTTGCAGACTCTACATGGGGGGGGGAGGAGTCTTTATTTATTTATTTACTTATTTACTTATTTTACTTATTTCCTGGCAATCGGGGCTTTTCTCACCCTCCTCATTTAATCACCTACAACAACCCCGTGAAGTAGTCAAAACAAAATAAAAAATATTTTCAGTTACAGGTGTTTGCAGGTAGGTAGCCGTGTTGGTCTGCCATAGTCAAAACAAAATTTAAAAAAAAATTCCTTCCAGTAGCACCTTAGAGACCAACTAAGTTTGTTCTTGGAATGAGCTTTCGTGTGCATGCAATACAATAACAAACTTAGTTGATCTCTAACTTGCTACTGGAAGTAATTTTTTATTTTTTAATTTTGTTTCGACTACGGCAGACCAACACGGCTACCTACCTGTAACTAGAACCTGTGAAGCAGGTAAGGCTGAGAGGCAGCGGCTGACCAAGGGACACCCAGTGAGCATCATGACTGAGTGAGGATTTGAACCCAGGTCCTACAACACTCCGTGGCTCTTTCACTCATAGAATCATAGAGTTGGAAGGGGTCCAGAGGGTCATCTAGTTCAACCCCCTGCAATGTAGGAATCTCAGCTGGAGCATCCATGACAGAGGGCCACCCATCCTCTGCTTATAAACCTCCAAGGAAGCAATCCACAACCTCCCAAGGTAGTCCACTGTTGAACTGGTCTAACATAGAATTTCAGAGTTGGAAGGGACCATGAGAGTCATCTAGTCCAACCTGCTGCAATGCAGGAATCTTTTGCCCAACTTGCCCAGCTTGTACCCAAAACCCTGAGGTTAAGAGTCTAGTGCTCTACCAACTGGAATCATAGAATCCTAGAGTTGGAAGAGACCCCAAGGGCCATCCAGTCCAACCCCCTGCCAAGCAGGAAACACCATCAAAGCATTCCTGACAGATGGCTGTCAAGCCTCTGCTTAAAGACCTCCAAAGAAGGAGACTCCACCACACTCCTTGGCAGCAAATTCCACTGTCCAACAGCTCTCACTGTCAGGAAGTTCTTCCTAATGTTTAGGTGGAATCTTAGTACCTTGGGTTAAGAATTTTGCTTCAGGACGAGAACAGAAATTGTGCTCTGGCAGAGCGGTTGCAGCTGGAGGCCCCAATAGCTAAAGTGGTGCTTCAGGTAAAGAATCATTTCAGGTTAAGAACGGACCTCCAGAACGAATTAAGTTCTTAACCCGAGGTGTTGTTCAGTCGTTCAGTCGTCGTGTCCGACTCTTCGTGACCCCATGGACCAGAGCATGCCAGGCACACCTATCTTTCACTGCCTCCCGCAGTTTGGCCAAACTCATGCTAAACCCAAGGTACCACTGTACTATAACCACTACACCAAACTGCCAGGTACTATGCAGAATCCTCCTCCACTGTCCTCTTTTCAGTGCCAGCTAGAAACATTTTTGTTTAGGCCAGCCTACGCAGAATATGCCCCTTCATGGATCACTGCGTTGTTGTGGCCAAGGGGCTTGAATAACTCCATGAAGCTATGAGCTATGCCATGCAGGGCTGTCAAAGACGGACAGGTCATAGCCATATAGAGTTTAGACTAAATGTGATCCATCTGGAGAAGGAACTGGCAACCCACACCAGTATTTTGCCATGAAAACTACAAGGGATGCTCTGGTTCATGGGGTCACGGAGAGTCGGACACGACTGAACGGCAACGACTCAGAATACTATGTAGGATGTTGATGTTGTTTTAAAATGCCCCCCTATTGTTGCTTCTAATGAATTTATTAATGTTTTAAACAGCTGATCATTTCATTGTTTTATTCTCTCTGTTTTAGCTGGTCATTTCATTGTTTTATTCTCCCTTTGAACTTCTTTACAGTCAAGAGGTATATAAGATTTGTGAAATAAAGCTTCCTGCAAAGCAGGAATCACTGGTGACACTTTGCAGCCCTTGCAGTTCTAAAATTCTGTGTGATATCTACAGGTGAAACTCGAAAAATTAGAATATCGTGGAAAAGTCCATTTATGTAAGCAATTGTTTTCATTAGCTACTGGAGTTTAATATATGAGATAGACTCATGACATGCAAAGTGAGATATGTCAAGCCTTTGCTTGTTATAATTGTGATGATTATGGCGTCCAGCTGATGAAAACCCCAAAGTTGAGATTGTTAATTTGGGGTTCTCATCAGCTGTACGCCATAATCATCACAATTATAACAAATAAAGGCTTGACATATCTCGCTTTGCATGTCATGAGTCTATCTCATATATTAGTTTCACCTTTTAAGTTGAATTACTGAAAGAAATGAACCGTCCCATGATATTCTAATTTTTCGAGTTTCACCTGTATATAAGGCATTGCATATATAAATTGCAATTTCAGCTGAATCTGGGGAAACCTCTTGGAGCATCCCTTGTGTTGAGGCATTACCTTTGCTTTTGTTTATTTGCTCATTGCAAACAGCTGAAAGTCTGCAAGCGTTGATTATCAACCTGATTTTCAATGGGGGTTGAATAATCTCAGTTGCAACTGTATACAGTATACTGCACATCCTTATAGGTTTAGCCAGCCTTGGCTTCTGTCCTCTCCCCACCCCACCCCTTTTACATTTGCAAAAGAAGCCCATCAAGACAGGCAATTGCCCAGGGCATTCCCCATTGTTAAGCAGATTAAAGTGAGGCTGGTGACCTACTTTCCTGGCCTCAAGACTTGTTGGCATCAAGACCCCCAGGGGTCAAGTGAGTGATGCGTCTGGTGGGCAATACCCTTTCAAATTAATGGGATTAGTTCACTTTCACAGCTACACCCTCATAGCTTTTGCCAACCCAGTAAGTCCTTTTACTTTTAGTCAGGAGTGTTACCTGGAACAATAAACAATATAACTGAGATTCTTTCTACCCTCTGCAAGGCAAGGGTTGTTTGAAGTTTCAGCCCCCCAGTTGTTTTTGGGCTACAGGTCATAAGAACATTATTTGATTCTTCTTGTAAACCACTATGTGAGGTTTTTGTGTCAAACAAGTAGTATATAAATTTTGATAAATAAATCATTTTGCCATTTCTGGGGCTTATAGACTGCTTTTCATACATCATTGTAGAGGTATACAAAATTAAAAACGAAATGAAATATTTCCTTTTAGTTTTGTAAAGGAATGTTAACAGAGAATATTTATTCAACACACACATTAAATAAACAATGACATTTTTCACTGACCTGGCTGCACTTGGAAATATTTAATGGAGAGGTCAGTTTCATGTGGGTGCATATTTGGGCATCTTAGAGGGCTTGTACTTTTGCTTACTGTATTCCATAATGTGACATGCCATTATTCATGTATTATTATTATTATTATTATTATTATTTCTTTGTGGAATTCGCACTTATTTATTTTTCATGCAAATAAATCACCTTCCTGAGAAATTGTATGAACAGAGGCAATAAATATACCAACAAACATCAGAAGCACAGAGACAAATAAGAATGTAAGAAGAATCATAGAATTGTGGAGTTGGAAGAGACCCCAGGGGTCATCTAGTCCAACCCCCTGCAATGCAGGAATGCCTGCTGGATCAGGCCAGTGGCCCATCTAGTTTTCACACAGAACCCCACAAACAGGAATTAAATTTGAAACAAAATAAAGAAAAAAAAAATTCCTTCCAGTAGGTGATACTGGAAGGATTTTAAAAAAATATTTTATTTTGTTTCGACTACGGCAGACCAACACGGCTACCTACCTGTAACAGGAATTAAATTTGTTTGTCATTGGCATCCACCTGTGTTGGTCTGCCATAGTCAAAACAAACAAACAAAAAATTCCTTAGCACCTTAGAGACCAACTAAGTTTGTTCTTGGTATGAGCTTTCGTGGTCAAAGGCCTGGAAATGATGCCTTATGAGGAACGGCTTAGGCAGCTGGGTATGTTTAGCCTGGAGAAGAGAAGGTTAAGGGGTGATATGATGTTGTTGTTCTGAAGTTCAGTCGTGTCCGACTCTTCGTGACCCCATGGACCAGAGCACGCCAGGCACCCCTATCCTCCACTGCCTCCCGCAGTTTGGCCAAACTCATGCCAGTCGCTTCGAGAACACTGTCCAACCATCTCATCCTCTGTCGTCCCCTTCTCCTTGTGCCCTCCATCTTTCCCAACATCAGGGTCTTTTTCTTCTCTTCTCATGAGGTGGCCAAAGTACTGGAGCCTCAACTTCAGGATCTGCCCTTCCAGTGAGCACTCAGGGCTGATTTCTTTAAGGATGGATAAGTTTGATCTTCTTGCAGTCCATGGGACTCTCAAGAGTCTCCTCCAGCACCATAATTCAAAAGCATCAATTCTTCGGCGATCAGCCTTCTTGATGGTCCAGCTCTCACTTCCGTACATTACTACTGGGAAAACCATAGCTTTAACTATACGGACCTTTGTCAGCAAGGTGATGTCTCTGCTTTTTATGATGCTGTCTAGGCTCATCTTTTAGTGTAATAACTTTTATATACCTGTTGTCTTTGTCCATGGAGTTATCTTGGCAGGGATACTGGAGTGGCTTGCCAGTTCCTTCTCCAGGTGGATCACATTTAGTCTAAACTCTCCGCTATGACCTGTCCATCTTGGGTGGCCCTGCATGGCATAGCTCATAGCTTCCCTGAGTTATTCAAGCCCCTTTGCCACAACAAGGCATTGATCCATGAAGGAGGGGTGATATGATAGCCATGTTCAAATATATCAAAGGATGTCATATAGAGGAGGGAGAAAGGTTGTTTTCTGCTGCTCCAGAGAAGCGGACACGGGGCAATGGATTCAAACTACAAGAAAGAAGATTCCACCTAAACATTAGGAAGAACTTCCTGACAGTAAGAACAAAATTACTTGGTCTCTAAGGTGCTAAGGAATTTTTTATTTTGTTTTGTTTTGACTATGGCAGACTGACACGGCTACCCAACGGTAATTGATAAAGATGTTGAATAAGAATGGTGGTGTTTAGTCAGAAGCTTCGGGCATAGTGACTCTGTCGCTAATCACAAAATAGCCCACACAGTGGACAAACCTTAGAATCATAGAATCATATTGTTATTACTCTGCTGCTTGGGGAATTCACTTCAGTGTTGCTATTGCAGCGGTTTGATTTCACCCCTGCTAGCACACTCCATTGTCTTTCGAGTCAGGCGGATGCCAATGACAAACAAATTTAATTCCTGTTACAGGTAGGTAGCCGTGTTGGTCTGCCGTAGTCGAAATAAAATTAATTTTTTTAAAAAAAATCCTTCCAGTATCACCTACTGGAAGGAATTTTTGGGGGGTTTATTTTGTTTCAAATTTAATTCCTGTTTGTGGGGTTCTGTGTGAAAACTAGATGGGCCACTGGCCTGATCCAGCAGGCATTCCTGCATTGCAGGGGGTTGGACTGGATGACCCCTGGGGTCTCTTCCAACTCCACAATTCTATGATTCTTCTTACATTCTTATTTGTCTCTGTGCTTCTGATGTTTGTTGGTATATTTATTGCCTCTGTTCATACAATTTCTCAGGAAGGTGATTTATTTGCATGAAAAATAAATAAGAGCGAATTCCACAAAGAAATAATAGTAATAATAATAATAATAAATGAATGTCACATTATGGAATACAGTAAGCAAAAATACAAGCCCTCTAAGATGCCCAAATATGTACCCACATGAAACTGACCTCTATATTAAATATTTCCAAGTGCAGCCACGTAGGTGAAAAATGCCATTGTTTATTTAATGTGTGTGTTGAATAAATATTCTCTGTTAACATTCCTTTACAAAACTAAAAGGAAATATTTCATTTCGTTTTTAATTTGTATGAAAAGCAGTCTATAAGCCCCAGAAATGGCAAAATGATTCATTTCTCAAAATTTATATACTACTTGTTTGACACAAAAACCTCACAGCGTGGTTTACAAGAAGAATCAAATAATGTTCTTATGACCTGTAGCCCAATAACAACTGGGGTGCTGAAACTTCAAACAACCCTTGCCTTGCAGAGGGTAGAAAGAATCTCAGTTTTATTGTTTATTGTTCCAGGTAATACTCCTGAGTAAACTTAAAAGGACATCCTGGGTTGGCAAAAGCTTTGAGGGTGTAGCTGTGAAAGTGAACTAATCCCATTAATTTGAAAGGGTATTGCCCACCAGACGCATCACTCACTTGACCCCTGGGGGTCTTGATGCCAACAAGTCTTGAGGCCAGGAAAGTAGGTCACCAGCCTCACTTTAATCTGCTTAACAATGGGGACTGCCCCGGGCAATTGCCTGGCTTGATGGGCTTCTTTTGCAAATGTAAAAGGGGTGGGGTGGGGACAGGACAGAAGCCAAGGCTGGCAAAAATTATGCAACCTATATCTATGTATATACAGTTGCAATTGAAATTATTCAACGTTTCAACCCCCATTGAAAATCAGGTTGCTGATCAACGCTTGCAGACTTTCAGCTGTTTGCAATGAGCACATAAACAAAAGCTATGGAAAGGCTCAGCACAACGGATGCTTCGAGGGGTTTCCCCAGATTGAGCTGAAATTGGAATTTATATATGCAGTGCCATATATATATATCACACAGAATTATAGAACTGCAGAGTTGGAAGAGCTGCAAAGGGTCACCTGTGATTCCTGCATTTCAGGAAGCGTTATTTCACAAATCTTTATTATTATTATTATTATTATTATTATTATTATTATTATTATTATTATTTATTGAATTTATTTACAACACATAAACATACACTTGTCAAACTAAACATAAAAATAATAATACAAAATCAGAAGAGAAACAAACAACAATATAACACGAAACACAAACCAAAAATGACGCCAATAATACCAGTAGTACATAACAACGTATGAGCACTTATATAAAACAACTAATCAATTATTTTATACACACCCACACCCCCACACACAAACATTTCAGTTCTTCTTTACTTCTTAACTTAAACCTAAATTATAAACATAAACTAAACCTTAGTTTAATACTTAAATAAACACACAACATGTAGACTTCCTGTCTTTCCTGATAAGCGTTCATTTTCTACTTGTGAAAGTACTTACCGGTAACATTTTCATTTGTCCTTTATTTAATTCCAAAACCTTCTAGAAACCCAAACACAGCTTCATTTTCTGACATACAAATCTTATATACCTCTTGACCGTAAACAAGTTCAAAGGGAGAATAAAACAATGAAATGATCAGCTGTTTAAAACATTAATAAATTAATTAGAAGCAACAATAAGGGGGGCATTTTAAAACAACATCAACATCCTACATAGTATTCTGAGTCTTTGCCGTTCAGTCATGTCCAACTCTCCGTGACCCCATGAACCAGAGCATCCCTTGGAGTTTTCATGGCAAAATACTGGTGTGGGTTGCCAGTTCCTTCTCCAGATGGATCACATTTAGTCTAATCTCTCGACTATGACCTGTCTGTCTTGGGTGGCCCTGCATGGCATAGCTCATAGCTTCTTGGAGTTATTCAAGCCCCTTCGCCACAACAAGGCAATGATCTATGAAGGGGCATATTCTGGGTAAAGGTAAAGGTAAAGGGACCCCTGACCATTAGGTCCAGTCGCGGACGACTCTGGGGTTGTGGCGCTCATCTCGCTCTATAGGCTGAGGGAGCCGGCGTACAGCTTCTGGGTCATGTGGCCAGCATGACAAAGCCGCTTCTGGCGAACCAGAAGCAGCGCACGGAAACGCCGTTTACCTTCCTGCCGGAGCGGTACCTATTTATCTACTTGCACTTTGACGTGCTTTCGAACTGCTAGGTGGGCAGGAGCTGGGACCGAGCAACGGGAGCTCACCCTGTCGCGGGGATTTGAACCGCCGACCTTCTGATCAGCAAGCCCTAGGCTCAGTGGTTTAACCCACAGCGCCACCCGTGTCCTATATTCTGGGTAGGCTAGCCTAAACAAAAATGTTTCTAGCAGGCACTGAAAAGAGGACAGTGGAATAGCCTGCTTCATAGTACCTGGCAGTTTGGTGTAGTGGTTATAGTACAGTGGTACCTTGGGTTAAGAACTTAATTCGTTCTGGAGGTCCGTTCTTAACCTGAAACTGTTCTTAACCTGAAGCACCACTTTAGCTAATGGGGCCTCCTGCTGCCTGCGCCGCCAGAGCACAATTTCTGTTCTCATCCTGAAGCAAAGTTCTTAACCCGAGGTACTATTTCTGGGTTAGCAGAGTCTGTAACCTGAAGCATCTGTAACCCGAGGTACCATTGTACTGGACTAAGACTGGGGAAGAGAGCACACTACAAATCCCAGTTTAATGTCCAGGTAAAGGTAAAGGGACCCCTGACCATTAGGTCCAGTCGTGTCCGACTCTGGGGTTGTGGCGCTCATCTCGCGTTACTGGCCAAGGGAGCCAGCGTACAGCTTCTGGGTCATGTGGCCAGCATGACTTAGCCGCTTCTGGCGAACCAGAGCAGCGCACGGAAACGCCGTTTACCTTCCTGCCGGAGCGGTACCTATTTATCTACTTGCACTTTGACATGCTTTCGAACTGCTAGGTGGGCAGGAGCAGGGACCGAGCAACGGGAGCTCACCCCGTTGCAGGGATTCGAACCGCCGACCTTCTGATCAGCAAGCCCTAGGCTCTGTGGTTTAACCCACAGTGGCACCCAGGTAAAGGTAAAGGTAAAGGGACCCCTGACCATCAGGTCCAGTCGTGTCCGACTCTGGGGTTGTGGCGCTCATCTCGCTCTATAGGCCAAGGGAGCCAGCGTTTGTCCGCAGACAGCTTCCGGGTCATGTGGCCAGCATGACAAAGCCACTTCTGGCGAACCACAGCAGCACAGGCAAACGCCGTTTACCTTCCCGCTGGAGCGGTCCCTATTTATCTACTTGCACTTTGATGGGCACCCAGGTACCCACCCCCAAATGTGCAGCAGCAACAAAAAAGCATGGACCGGTATGCCTTGGGGTGCCAGCTGGGAGGAATATCACAATGGTTCACTCCCCACATTTGAAAATATCCTTGGAGGAAGCATTCCCATCACCTGCTAGGTAAAGTTATCTAGTCTGGCATCAACCAGATTCATTGCTAGCCAGCAAGCTGCCTAAAATTAACCTGTACCACTGTTAGTATCATAAGTTTCTATTGATTCCTATTTCCACCTGTCAAGGAACCTGAGCATGTTTTACCTGTGGATGGAGACAGACCTGGTCAGGGGTGTTCCTAGCGCCTTGGCTGCCCGGGGCGAGAAGCCAGGAGGCACCCCTGGTTTAATGCTGTATTGTGTTTTTAATATCCGATTGGGAGATGCCCAGAGTGGCTGGGGAAACCCAGACAGATGGGCGGGGTATAAATAATAAATTATTATTATTATTATGAATCAGACCCACTGGGCCATTCAGGTACATACTGTTTATTTGACCAGGGTTTCAGACAAGCAGCCTCTTTCAGCACTACCTGAAGATGCTAGGGATTGAACCTGGGAACTTCCGCATGCAAGGCAAATGTTGTACCACTGAGCTATGGCCCTTTCTCCAGTGTAACACATCCGGCACCTGCTAAGCATAAAGTGTTGATTGATACAGAAATGAAAAAATGCCTAAAGGTATATTGCCGAAGGTTAAATACTGAGTTTCTGCATGGAGCTCTTGCTAAGCTAAGGATTAACTGATAGTTTTATCTCTGATCTGAACATTATCTTTGATCATGTGATGAAAGTATTCAGTTTCAGTCTCTCTGAATGCCACAGGGAGAACAATGCAAGCAAAAGGCTTTCCAACAAGAGCTGCAATGCAGGAGAGAAAGAGATACTGGATTATTGGTATCTGAAGAAGTGTGCATGCACACGAAAGCTCATACCAAGAACAAACTTAGTTGGTCTCTAAGGTGCTACTGGAAGGAATTTTTTTTTTTTATTTTGTTTCGACTATGGCAGACCAACATGGCTACCTACCTGTAACTGGATTATTGGAGTTACAGGTAGGTAGCCGTGTTGGTCTGCCATAGTCAAAACAAAATTAAAAATTAAAAAAATTCCTTCCAGGAATTCCTATCTGAAGAAGTGTGCATGCACACGAAAGCTCATACCAAGAACAAACTCAGTTGGTCTCTAAGGTGCTACTGGAAATAATTTTCTATTTTGTTTCGACTATGGAGGACCAACACGGCTACCCACCTGTAACTGTTAAATAAAGGGATATCTTTGGACATTAACTTTAGGCTAAGGGGTTAAAATGTATAGATAAAAAGAATGTATGAACTTAAAGGTAGGGTATAAGATGTAATATGAAAATTGCTACAAATGTATTAAAATGGACACAATGAGGTGGGAATCGGGGAAGTCCATACAACAATGTATTTTAAATTATGAATGTGAAAATGTTTAATTGGTTGTTAAATCTATAAAATTGAATAAAAATTATATAATATATATATATATATATATATATATGAGAGAATAACCAAGATAGACATAATATTTGGCAAGGACAAAAAGGAACAATATGGTTAAAATAAATGCCACACAGAGGGAGAAGATAAGAGAACTTCTCTTGCGCATCATAAATCGTGTAAATGCGTCAACACGAATTGAAGTTAAAAACATTGTAGCTGTTGTATAAGGGATTATTATTAAGATTGGATTGTAACTGGATTGAACAATAGTTTGGAAGCAGAATTAAGGGGAATGTTTAAGCCTTGAAATTTTGCCCCGGGGGGAGGGGCACCTAAATTGTGTAATTGGCTATTTTGACTGATTGGTATTTGTATTGGTATTTTAATTTGGTATTGATATAGTGAGGCTTACGTTGAATGTTTGTAATTGAAAACTAATAAGAATATTATAAAGAAAAGGAGGAAGGAGGGGGTAGTTTTTGGAGTAATATGATAGAAGCTGTGAAGGGAGGAGGGAAGATGAAATGAGAGAAGACAAGCAAAACGAGAAGCTTGGGGGAATATAGATTAAAAAGTGGGATAATCTCTGCATTCAAGGTATTGGAAAGGAGAAATGGAGTGACAGGCAGTATTAAATGAGCATTTGGGGAGGGGTCATAGCTCTGGGCTTAGACCTTTAGAGTGCATGATCTGCATGCAAAATGCTCCATGTTTAATCCCCAAAATTCCCAGGTAAGGCAATCATTGTGGACCAGGGATCACCAGTGCTCCTGATGTTTTTGGACTTTGGCGAGCAGAGTCATCATTTCCCCTCACTTTAATCCTCTGTGTGCTAATGGTCCAAAGAAATGGCCTCATGTTACACCACTTCTTTGCAGGATTAGATGTATTCAAGTCTCCAGGGCCAGATGAACTACATCCAAGAGTATTAAAAGAACTGGCAGAGGTGATTTCAGAACCACTGGCAGTAATCTTTGAGAATTCCTGGAGAACAGGCGAAGTGCCAGCAGACTGGAGGAGGGCAAATGTTGTCCCTATTTTCAAAAAGAGAGGACCCAAACAATTACCGCCCAGTCAGCCTGACATCAATACCAGGAAAGATTCTAGAGCAGATCATTAAGCAAACGGTCTGTGAGCACCTAGAAAGGAACGCTGTGATCACTAAAAGTCAGCATGGGTTTCTGAAAAATAAGTCATGTCAGACCAATCTGATCTCATTTTTTGACAGAATTACAAGCCTGGTAGATGAAGGGAATGCTGTGGATGTAGCCTATCTTGATTTCAGCAAGGCCTTTGACAAGGTGCCCCATGATATTCTTGTAAAGAAGCTGGTAAAATGTGGGCTAGACAATGCTACCATTCAGTGGATTTGTAACTGGCTGACTGACCGAACCCAAAGGGTACTCATTAACGGCTCCTCTTCATCCTGGAGAGAAGTGACTAGTGGGGTGCCACAGGGTTCTGTCTTGGGCCCAGTCTTATTCAACATCTTCATCAATGACTTGGATGATGGGCTTGAGGGCATCCTGATCAAGTTTGCAGATGACACCAAATTGGGAGGGGTGGCTAATACCCCAGAGGACAGGATCACACTTCAAAATGACCTTAACAGATTAGAGAACTGGGCCAAAGCAAACAAGATGAATTTTAACAGGGAGAAATGTAAAGTACTACACTTGGGCAAAAAAAATGAAAGGCACAAATACAGGATGGGTGACACCTGGCTTGAGAGCAGTACATGTGAAAAGGATCTAGGAGTCTTGGTAGACCACAAACTTGACATGAGTCAACAGTGTGATGCAGCAGCTAAAAAAGCCAATGCAATTCTGGGCTGCATCAATAGGAGTATAGCATCTAGATCAAGGGAAGTAATAGTACCACTGTATTCCGCTCTGGTCAGACCTCACCTGGAATACTGTGTCCAGTTCTGGGCACCACAGTTCAAGAAGGATACTGACAAGCTGGAACGTGTCCAGAGGAGGGCAACCAAAATGGTCAAAGGCCTGGAAACGATGCCTTATGAGGAACGGCTTAGGGAGCTGGGTATGTTTAGCCTGGAGAAGAGAAGGTTAAGGGGTGATATGATAGCCATGTTCAAATATATAAAAGGATGTCATATAGAGGAGGGTGAAAGGTTGTTTTCTGCTGCTCCAGAGAAGCGGACACGGAGCAATGGATTCAAACTACAAGAAAGAAGATTCCACCTAAACATTAGGAAGAACTTCCTGACAGTAAGAGCTGTTGGACAGTGGAATTTGCTGCCAAGGAGTGTGGTGGAGTCTCCTTCTTTGGAGGTCTTTAAGCAGAGGCTTGACAGCCATCTGTCAGGAATGCTTTGATGGTGTTTCCTGCTTGGCAGGGGGTTGGACTGGATGGCCCTTGTGGTCTCTTCCAACTCTAGGATTCTATGATTCTATATTTTTAAAAACACACACCATAGGGCATATCAAGGATGAGATCGTTTCGTTTTCCTTGAGTCAATCCGACTTCAGCCACAATTATCTTCCTTCTCAGCATGATCGGTTCAGGGGGGACCAGTGCAAGAGGAAGCTGCTGGGGGCACTGCTGGGCTGTAGAGGATGAATGTCCCTGTTGTGGGATGCAGCGGCGTTTCTAGCCCCTTGGCTGCCCAGGGCGGGAAGCCAAGAGGCACCCCTGGGAGCGGGGCATCGCTGCGTGTGTGTGCATCATGACACATGTGCATGCGCGACACCCCACCCCTGGGGATGCCGGGGGAAAAAAGGAAGCATAGCGGGCACTTGAACACGCCCGCTTTGCTTCCCCCCCCTTTTCCCTTTGTCCGCTTCTTTCGGCGCTGGCATGAAGCCCCCTCCCCACTGGCCCGCCCCTTGCGCCGAAAAAAAGCCGCTGGAAGGGGGGAAAGGCAGCATGTCACCCCCCACCCCTGGAACCCTGGGCAGGCAACCACCCCCCGCCCCCTTGCTACACCCCTGGTGGGATGCTAGCATCCAAAATGCATGTGTCAAGGGTTAATTGCAAGGGCTGTGGAATTCTGTGATGTAATGCATTCTGTGGCAGTTTTAGCAGCTGGTTCAGTGATGGCAGTTCATAGACCAGTCTTCACTGTGACAGCAGCAGGTATGTTGTGTTGTGCTGCTGTCTCCCTCAGAGTACCTGTCTTTTATCTCCCCCAGGATTTTGTTGGGTAAAGGTAAAGGTAAAGGGACCCCTGACCATTAGGTCCAGTCGTGTCCAACTCTGGGGTTGCGGCGCTCATCTCGCTTTACTGGCCGAGGGAGCCGGCGTACAGCTTCCGGGTCATGTGGCCAGCATGACTAAGCCGCTTCTGGCGAACCAGAGCAGCGCACGGAAACGCCGTTTACCTTCCCGCCGGAGCGGTACCTATTTATCTACTTGCACTTTGACGTGCTTTCGAACTGCTAGGTGGGCAGGAGCAGGGACTGAGCAACGGGAGCTCACCCCATCGCGGGGATTCAAACCGCCGACCTTTTGATAAGCAAGCCCTCGGCTCTGTGGTTTAACCCACAGTGCCACCCGCGTCCCTTTTTCTTGGGTACATGTCCATAAATACCTAATTTAAATTGTAGCTTGTCTAATTTGCCCATAATCCTGTGTTGTTCTTCATCCAGGGGTTTAAGGAAGGAGGACAACAGCCATCTCAGGTGCCTCAGAGTATCAGATACTCCGTAACAGTTTAATCAATGTAAGATGTTTTAGCAATGTGTCACCTACCTGCATTGTATATTTAATTTGCAACTGCAAATACACTAGGGAGTCAGCTATACAGCTGCAAATAAAACGCCATAAGTGCAATATACAATGTGACACTGATAGAAAATTCAATGTATTTTTTAAAAAAATGCTTTTTAAAAGGCATTTTCAGAATGGTTTTTATATGCGTGTAGATTCCACCTAGGTTAAAATTTAATGTTCTTTAAACTTTAAACAGAGAGTGTCCTGCATAGTTTTTATAGTTTTCACAGGAGGGAGAAAGAGAACTAATTTAAGTGTAAAACTTTCCAGAATATTTGAGGACATGACTCGTGCCCCAATTGTGCCCCAAATCTTAGAAGAATGGGCTATTCTAATGCAAATGTCTCACTTTCTGACATTCAGAATGAATCTGAACATTTTCCTCCAAAGGGACGTAAATAGAAGACATGATTTACCAAAGAAAAGTACCAGAAATGAGGAGACGTGCCTCACAGACAACAACATTTGGTGTCCATGAGGTCAGATTCTGTTTGCATAAAGCTTTTACAACAGTAGGCACATAAGGACTTACCCATAAACTCTGGTAAAGGGAGGCTCATTGAAGAAGCTTGGTTGGAACACAACAGATGCTGCGGTTATGACCCCACTAATGTGGTAGTCTCCTGGCCTGAACCAATTACAGGCTTCACGTGGATCCCTTAGCAAAGTCAATGGGCATTTTGGTTTTTTTTTTTTATAAGATTTTTATTGTTTTCCAATAGAACAAAGAAAAAAAAACACTACATAAACACAAAAAACACAATACATAATGAACAATAAACAATATAAAAACAATAACAATAACCTCAAACAAAGAAAATCAAATACAAACCTTAACAACACCTATCTTTGAACTTTTCTTGTTTCTAGCTTCTCTACTAGGGGGACTTCCCCTGTTCCCTCCACTGCCTTCAACATCATATAAATGTTTTAAGTAGCTTTATATCCTTTTCCATTAACATTTACCGTATTCCTTAATAGTCTTTAGATATTCTTTAAAATTACTTAATCTATTATAAATCATGTCTTATAATCACTATCTTAAGATACTCTTTTGCAATTAAATCATTTCTCACAAAAATTTCTTCTAGACAGTCTTATCTCACATCAACCTGCTAAAGCCGATTCTTCTAATTAATTCTGCTCAAATATTCAAATATTCAGTTTTACACATTTAAGTAGATAGTCCTTAAATTTCTTCCAATCCTGCGACACCGTCTCCTCCCTCTGGTCTCGGATTCTAGCGGTCAGTTCAGCGAGTTCCATATAGTCCATTAACTTCATCTGCCATTCTTCCACTGTTGGGATCTCTTCACCCTTCCAAGTTCTTGCCAATAAAATTCTAGCCGCTGTTGTGGCATACATAAAAAATACTCTATCCTGACTGGGTATCTCTTCATTGGTCATGCTCAAAAGGAATGCCTCTGGTTTCTTACTGAAGGTAATTTTCATTACCTTTTTAAGCTCATTATAAATCTTATCCCAGAAAGCATTTACTCCTGGACATGACCACCACATATGAAAAAAGGTACCTTTCGTAGACTTACATTTCCAACACACATCAGACATTTTGGAATTCATCTTAGCTAACTTAACTGGTGTCAGATACCATCTATACAGCATTTTCATTATATTTTCTCTTAAACTATTGCAAGCTGTAAATTTGATACCTTTCTGCCACAGTCTCTCCCAGTCATCCATCATAATATTATGTCCCACATCTTTCGCCCAATCTATCATTGTCGATTTAACCAGTTCGTCTTTCGTATGCCACTCTAGCAACAGATTATACATCTTGGAAAGGTTTTTAGAGTTCGATTCAATCAGTTCTGTTTCCAGTTTTGATTTTTCCATTTGAAAACCAATTTTCTTATCCAATTTAAATACCTCATAAACTTGGTGGTATTGCAGCCAGTCGGTGACTTGACTTTTTACTTGATCATAACTTTTCAACTTAATTGAGTCACCATCTTGCTGCAATATATCCACATATCTTAGCCAACTTGCAGACATGTTCGGTCTCTTATAAGCCTTAGCCTCCACTGGTGAGATCCATCTAGGAGTCTTTCTCTCTAACAAGTCTTTATATCTTGTCCAAACCTGATACAAAGCTTTCCTAACTATATGGTTCTTAAAAGTTTTGTGGACTTTCGCCTTGTCGTACCAAAGGTATGCATGCCATCCAAACATATTATCAAATCCTTCCAAGTCCAACACATCGACGTTTTCCAATTTAAACCAATCCTTCAACCAGCAAAAGGCCGCTGCTTCAAAATAAATCTTTAAGTCCGGCAGGGCAAAGCCTCCTCTCTCTTTAGAGTCTGTCAAGATCTTGAATTTAATTCTAGGCTTTTTTCCAAAGTCAATGGGCATTTTGAGTTCAGCACGTCTGGTGTTGCTTCAGATAGTAGCAATAGCACCAGCATAAGGTGAGTTATGATGTGCCTGCCTTTATCCCCCACCTCCTTCTTGAGCGCTATCAGCAGCACAGTCAGCAAATTACCAACAACCAAAATCTGCTTGGAAGACCCAGGCTGCAGTGACTTAATCACAGGGAACATGCCTGGTGTACATGGCTTGAGAGCCAAAGAGGATTCAATTCTGCCCCACTTGGGCAGCATAACCCCATCCCACTACCTCCTGAGGGGAGTCATTTACATTGTCGGGCAGCCGTCAGAAAATTCTTCCTAAAGTTTAGTCTGAATCTCTTTTCTTGTCACTTTCATCCACTGTTTCAGGTCCTACCCTCCAGAGCAGAAGAAAACAAGCTTGCTTCATCTTCCATGTGTGCTAGGTCGTGGAAGTGTCGGTATCGGAGTCAGACATCCCCGCGAAGTAGAAGGCCATCCCAATGGCTCTTTCCTTGGTGTCAGGGTGACGCAAGTAGGCACGGGCCTGTCTGAAAATTGGTTTGAAGTGCTCTTTGGAGGATGTGAACAAAGTCCTTGTCAGAAAACAAATGCCTTTAAAAAAGCTTTCTGGACTTGACAGCCACTGGCAGAGGAAGCCACTTGGCCACCTGGGGCGGCAAACCTGGAGGCACCCGGGGGTGGGGTGTCGCTCTGTAGCGCTCTTGCGCTGTATCGTTACGGAGCGCTGCCGTGGCCCTGCCGGCTAGCCGCCAAGTGTGGCTTTTAGCCTCACTCAGCGGCTTGCTTGTGGTTTGCCGGCGCCACGTCGCTACAGAGCAACGCATGAACACTACGGAGTGGCGCCACGGCCTCGGCGGCTTGCTTGCGGTTTGCCGGCAGCGCGCTTGGCAAACTGCAAGCAAGCCGCCGAGGGAAGGTAAAAGCCACGCTCGGCGGCTTGCTCACAAACCTGCTCGACGTGTGCTTTGCTATTTCCGGCTCGGGTGGAGGCGAGGGGCGGGCCAGGGAGGGTCAGCGGGCCCCTCCCTGGCCCGCCCCTCGCTTCCGCCCGAGCCGGAAATAGCAAAGCACACGTCGAGGAGGTTTGCGAGCAAGCCGCCAAGCGTGGCTTTTTACTGGGCGGCCAATGGCTCGGCTTGGGTGCAGACCGCCCCCAACACACATCCCGTGCTACGCCCCTGTTGACATCATATCCCAGCATCCCAGAAGGTCACCATCATCGACCCATCCAGCATGCCCAATGAGTTGTTTCAGGGCCTGCACAGCCGTCGCCAGCGTATCGAGATGCAAAGAGGGGTCTGCGGTTCCACTTGTCCTGGATCTTAGGCAATGTACCTAAGATATACCCTCCCTGGCCCGCCCCTCCTCTCCCAGCATCTTTGCAACCCCGAAAGGTCATTATCACTGACCCATCCAGCACGCCCTATGAGTTGTTTCAGCGCCTGCACAGCCGTCGCCAGCGGGTCAAGATGCAGAGAGGGGTCTGCCGATTCGACTTGTCCTCCTCTGATCTCTCCTGCTCCTTTCAAGGACAAAATAGATGTGGCTGCTGAGCGCCAGCAAGAGACAAGGGTATATGTCCTGCAGCACACCTGAATCCTCAGGTAACGACAGGATCAGACGTGAAGCATTGGTAGCCGCTATTGGAGTTTCTGAATCCTGAATTGGGGTCTTTATCCTGAAGCGTTCTGAGGATGGGTTTCATCAGCTTGCTGCTGGTATATGGATCAGCAACTAAGGCCCAGGGCCGGCGCGTCCATTTAGGCGAACTAGGCAATCGCCTAGGGCGCCAAAATGGAGGGGGCGCTGGCCAGGCTTGGGCGGGGGTGCGGGACGGGCTAGCAGCAGCTTCTCCGCTGTAGCGGAGAGGTGCTGCTTGCCCCCTACACCACCCACCGGCTCCCGCTAAAGCAGGCTTTGGCGGTGGGGTGGGGCAGGATGGGCGAGCAACAGCTTCTCCGCTACAGCGGAGAAACTGCTGCTTGCCTCTCCACCACCCCCTGCTAAAGCCGGCTTTGGCGGGGGGGGGGGGGGAGAGAGAAGGTGGTCTCGCCTAGGGCGTAAGAAGCCCAAGCATCGGTCCTGCTAAGGCCTTCCAGATCGCTGCGGCTTTCATTGCACTCCACTGAGCTCTCCAGCAAGCTGTCCTTTTTTTTACTATAATCTTTAATACTTAATACTTCATATAGGTACTATATTACATATATATACTATATTACAGGGGTCAGCAAACTTTTTCAGCCGGGGGCCGAGATCCATTTTAAATAAAAGCACACATTCTACTCATGTAAAAACACGTTGATTCCCGGACCGTCCCGGCTGGATTTAGAAGGCGATTGGGCCGCATCCAGCCCCCATGGCTTAGTTTGGGGACCCCTCCTATATTACATATGCATACTATATTACCTTTTAAACTTCTCTTTTATTCATCAACTCTATCTTCCCTTCTTTCTTCTTTATGTCCATTCTTAAATTTTCACATTGTCTTTTTCAATTCTATACATGTTGATTCTATTTACATACAATTATTTATATATTGTCTATATATCAGTGAAGCCTTCTAGATAAACCGTGCTTCTTATCTGTTTATATATCGTTTATAGGTTTTGTTTATTGGTTTAAGTTCATTGTATTTCCTGTTATTTTATTATTAATATTCCAATAAAAGTATTTGAAATTACCATTATGGGGTTTGTTTCAATTCACACTGGTATTTTTATTTCAACACATTTGCCCTATATACACCATAAATTTTTCCCATTCTTTTTGGAATGTTTCTTCACCCTGTTGTTGGATAATCCCCGTTAATTTTGCTATTTCCGCATATTCCAATACTTTTTGTTGCTAGTCTCCCACTGTTGGCATTTGCTGTTGTTTCCAGACCTGGGCTAACAATAGTCTCACCGCTGTTGTTGCGAATAAAAACAGTTTCTGGTCACTTTTTTTTTATATCTTCCTCAACTGCCCCCAACAAGCATGCTTCCGTGTTTTTTTTTTTAAAGTATATCTAAAAATCTTCTTTAATTCATTGTATATGGTTTCCCAATTAATTTTCACCTTGTCACACTGCCACCACATGTAAAAGAAGTTACCTTAGAATCATAGAATCATAGAGTTGGAAGAGACCACAAGGGCCATCCAGTCCAGGTTTAATCAAACCAGCAATTAATCAAAGTGACCAGGTTTTCCCCAATGTGCTATCCAGGCCTGAAGCCAGACTGCAATGGGTCTAGACTGGGAATGGGGAACCTTGGAATCATAGAATCCTAGAGTTGGAAGAGACCCCAAGGGCCATCCAGTCCAACCCCCTGCCAAGCAGGAAACACCATCAAAGCATTCCTGACAGATGGCTGTCAAGCCTCCGCTTAAAGACCTCCAAAGAAGGAGACTCCACCACACTCCTTGGCAGCAAATTCCACTGCCGAACAGCTCTTACTGTCAGGAAGTTCTTCCTAATGTTTAGGTGGAATCTTCTTTCTTGTAGTTTGAATCCATTGCTCCGTGTCCGCTTCTCTGGAGCAGCAGAAAACAACCTTTCTCCCTCCTCTATATGACATCCTTTTATATATTTGAACATGGCTATCATATCACCCCTTAACCTTCTCTTCTCCAGGCTAAACATACCCAGCTCCCTAAGCCGTTCCTCATAAGGCATCGTTTCCAGGCCTTTGACCATTTTGGTTGCCCTCCTCTGGACACGTTCCAGCTTGTCAGTATCCTTCTTGAACTGTGGTGCCCAGAACTGGACACAGTATTCCAGGTGAGGTCTGACCAGAGCGGAATATAGTGGTACTATTACTTCCCTTGATCTAGATGCTATACTCCTATTGATGCAGCCCAGAATTGCATTGGCTTTTTTAGCTGCTGCATCACACTGTTGACTCATGTCAAGTTTGTGGTCTACCAAGACTCCTAGATCCTTTTCACATGTACTGCTCTCAAGCCAGGTGTCACCCATCCTGTATTTGTGCCTTTCATTTTTTTTGCCCAAGTGTAGTACTTTACATTTCTCCCTGTTAAAATTCATCTTGTTTGCTTTGGCCCAGTTCTCTAATCTGTTAAGGTCATTTTGAAGTGTGATCCTGTCCTCTGGGGTATTAGCCACCCCTCCCAATTTGGTGTCATCTGCAAACTTGATCAGGATGCCCTCAAGCCCATCATCCAAGTCATTGATGAAGATGTTGAATAAGACTGGGCCCAAGACAGAACCCTGTGGCACCCCACTAGTCACTTCTCTCCAGGATGAAGAGGAGCCATTGATGAGCACCCTTTGGGTTCGGTCAGTCAGCCAGTTACAAATCCACTGAATGGTAGCATTGTCTAGCCCACATTTTACCAGCTTCTTTACAAGAATATCATGGGGCACCTTGTCAAAGGCCTTGCTGAAATCAAAATAGGCTACAGGACAGGTGAAAGAAAATATTTTTTCTGGCAGCGCTTAGTGAAGCAATAGAACTCGCTCCCACAGGAGGCAGTGATTTGCCGCCAACCTGGATGATATTCATAGAGGATTAGACGATTTCACGAAGCAGCAAGAGACTGTTGATGGCTGCTGGTGGGTCTGCTCTGTCTCCACAGTTGAGGCAGAAATGCCTCTGAATACCAGTTGCTGGAAACCACAGGAGCGGAGAGGGCACTTGTGGGTTTCCCACAGGCATCTATATGGTTGGCCACTGTGAGAACAGGATGCTGTGCTTGATGATCCATTGGCCTGTTCCAGAAGGCTCATCTTATGTTCAGGTGTTGCTGAACTACAACTCCCATCAGCCCCAGCAAGCATGAGCAATGGCCTGGGGATGATGGGAACTGTAATGCTGTTCTAGATAAATTTGCTCCATCCATTTGGCCACCGTGGAAAATGGGATGAGGGACCACATTGGCCTTTGGCCTTGAAGCGTAGCACCTCTGATGAGGTCTTGAGAAGGTTGTTGTTTTGTTTTGGCTTTTTTGGACTTGGTTCTGACTCTACGTTACCAGTTGCAAAGGCAATCTTTGCGGAGAAATCCCTGGAGATTTGGCGAGAAGACTATAATTACAAAATCAGATACATAATTAAACATCTCCTCCTGCAACCTCCTGGAGCAGGTGCAGAACTGGTGGGGAAAACATGTTTGTGAGAAATCGCCACTGTGCCCCGTTAGCCTGACATTTGACAAAATTTGCTAAAGAAACAGTTTTTAGAGGATCAATAGATATAGCATTTATTAATGAAAATTTGTCATTGCTTTTCTCCCAAGAAGCAGGCGTCTTCTAATTTCATGACTGCTGTCACCATCTGCAGTGATCATGGAACCCAAGAAAGTGAAATCTCTCACTGCCTCCATTTCTTCCCCTTCTATTTGCCAGGAGGTGATGGGACCAGTGGCCATGATCTTAGTTTTTTTGATGTTGAGCTTCAGACCATATTTTGCGCTCTCTTCTTTCACCCTCATTAAAAGGTTCTTTAATTCTTCCTCACTTTCTGCCATCAAGGTAGTATCATCAGCATATCTGAGGTTGTTGATATTTTTTCCGGCAATCTTAATTCCGGTTGGGATTCATCCAGTCCAGCCTTTCGCATGATGAATTCTGCATATAAGTTAAATAAGCAGGGAGACAATATACAGCCTTGTCGTACTCCTTTCCCAATTTTGAACCAATCAGTTGTTCCATATCCAGTTCTAACTGTAGCTTCTTGTCCCACATAGAGATTTCTCAGGAGACAAATGAGGTGATCCGGCACTCCCATTTCTTTAAGAACTTGCCATAGTTTGCTGTGGTCGACACAGTCCGTATAGTTAAAGCTATGGTTTTCCCAGTAGTAATGTACGGAAGTGAGAGCTGGACCATAAAGAAGGCTGATCGCCGAAGAATTGATGCTTTTGAATTATGGTGCTGGAGGAGACTCTTGAGAGTCCCATGGACTGCAAGAAGATCAAACCTATCCATTCTCAAAGAAATCAGCCCTGAGTGCTCACTAGAAGGACAGATCCTGAAGTTGAGGCTCCAGTACTTTGGCCACCTCATGAGAAGAGAAGACTCCCTAGAAAAGACCCTGATGTTGGGAAAGATGGAGGGCACAAGGAGAAGGGGACGACAGAGGATGAGATGGTTGGACAGTGTTCTCGAAGCTACTAACATGAGTTTGGCCAAACTGCGAGAGGCAGTGAAGGATAGGCGTGCCTGGCGTGCTCTGGTCCATGGGGTCACGAAGGGTCGGACACGACTGAACGACTGAACAACAACAACAACAACAATGAAAATTTGAACTATCAAATATCTGCACCCCATGGATGGCCTGATGGGGGCAGTCTATCCTCCTCTTTTGTTTGTAGGTAACCCCACCTTCTCTGCCCTACCAGTAAACCTAAGATAACTAACTTTGATACTAGGGAGGGGTGGATTAGGATTAACTGTCACAAAATATGGATTTGTTACACCTGTACAATTGAACATTTACACATCTAGGAAAGGTCAGTGGTTAGATCAATTTTTTGCACGAATAAGGTCCCAGGTTCAATCATACCCAGTTCTCCTCCTCCTCAGTTTATTTTCATGGCGACCCTGTTACACTGAGAGGCAGTGACCACCCAAGGTCACCCAGTGAGCTTCATGGGTAAGCAGGGATTTGAACCCTGGTCTACCAGGTCCTAGTCCAACAGTCTAACCACTACACTTTAGTGACTCATGAATAAACAGCCAGATCGATGGGCTATAAATATATTATTATTATTATTATTATTATTATTATTATTAGCACTCAAAATCAGTTGTTTGAGGTGGCCAGTGCCCTCTGTCTAATGGCAGGGTTGGGGTTCTTTTTTATCCATGAATCACTTCCGGGACTCTGAGTCAGAAGCTGGGCTTGTCTTGCTCCCTTCCTATCTCCCTTGGGAGCCTTCAGCAGAAATCTCACACCTACTGTGCTTCTTGCCTGGGAATACAATGGTTTCTCATGCTGCTGTTTGACAGTGGAGTGGACCTTCTCAGGAGGTTGTGGACTCTTCTTTCTTGGATGTTTTTAAGCAGAGGTTGGGTGGCCATCTGTCATGGGTGCTATAGCTGAGATCCCTGAATTGCAGGGGGTTGGACTAGATGGCCCCTGGGGGTCCCTTCCAACTCTACAATTCTATGATGCTTGAGCCATTCTCCAAGGAAATGCTCCGGGTGCAACATGTTACCTGCCATGGAAGCAGAAAGGTGGATTTTAAAGGCAGGAGTGGGTGATAGTACCAAGTGACTGGGGCTTTTGCTTGCAACGGAGGCAGAATAATGTTAGGAATTGGAGAGAAACTGGAGATTGGCAGTGTTTGGGGAAGGGGAGGGCAGTGGCAGGTGGCTGGGGCAGCTGAGGTCAGAGACCAAAGTCTTCCCCTGGTTGATCTCCACCCTTTGCTCTGCCCCTAAAAACCTCCTCATTCCCCATACATTTAAAGAAGATGGTTTTCCTCTCCCAAAGAATCCTGGGAACTGGAGTTTACCCCTCCACACCATTAGCAATATAGTTCCCCGGATTCTCTGGGGGCACGTCATGCAGCTTAAATGTAGGGTTGCCGTATTTCAAAAAGTAAAAAACCAGGACACCCCAAAAATTCTGAGGCTGTCTTTTGTTTGTTTACAAATACACTAGAAAGCCCCATGATTTTTCGATTGACTTGCCTAAGATCCAGGACAAAGCGCCACCTTTCGGAAATTCCCCATGATTATCAAGTCTGCCTTTGAAAACCTGGTAATGTCTGGCAAGATCTGGCAGATGTATGGCGCAGCCCTGTTAAATGCACTGTAAATCTACATTGTGTGTATGCAGCTACAGCACAATGACTCTGCAACAGCAGTTGCCCCTAACAGGCCCTCTCCACACTCCCCTCCTTCCCTTGAGAGCCAGTGTGGTGTAGTGGTTAAGAGCGGTAGACTCGTAATCTGGGGAACCGGGTTCGTGTCTCCACTCCTCCACATGCAGCTGCTGGGTGACCTTGGGCTAGTCACACTTCTCTGAAGTCTCTCAGCCCCACTCACCTCACAGAGTGTTTGTTGTGGGGGAGGAAGGGAAAGGAGAATGTGAGCCGCTTTGAGACTCCTTCGGGTAGTGATAAAGCGGGATATCAAATCCAAACTCTTCTTCCCTGCATCCCAACTCAAAGGGAGGGGTGCGCAGTGCTGGGTCAAGGCTCTCCCAACACAGCCAAGAGAAGGGAAGTTTCACCACAGAGTGGGTGTCACGGGAGAACCCAGTGTACTTCTTGACGTAATGCAGCCCAATCACCTTCTAAATCCGGCCCATGGACAGTCTGGGAATCAGCGTGTTTTTACATGAGTAGAATGTGTCCTTTTATTTAAAATGCATCTCTGGGTTATTTGTGGGGCCTGCCTGGTGTTTTTACATGAGTAGAATGTGTGCTTTTATGGAAAATGCATCTCTGATGTGGGGCCAGATTCACAAATATAGGTTGGGGGAAACCGGGCTTACTAGCAGTTCATGTGAAAAGGATTTAGGGATCTTAGTGGGCCACAGGCTTAACATGAGTCCACAGTGTGATGCAGCAACAAGAAAAAGCTTCTCTTTCATGGATCACTGCCTGGTCATGGCGAAAGGGCTTGAATAACTCAGGGAAGCTATGAGCTATGCCATGCAGGGCCACCCAAGATGGACAGGTCATAGCGGAGAGTTTAGACTAAATGTGATCCACCTGGAGAAGGAACTGGCAAGCCACTCCAGTATCCCTGCCAAGAAAACTCCATGGACAAAGACAACAGGCATATAAAAGTTATGACGCTGGAAGATGAGCCCCTCAGGTCGGAAGGCGTCCAACATGCTACTGGGGAAGAGCGGAGGACAAGTACAAGTAGATCCAGAGCTGATGAAGCGGCTGGGCCAAAGCCGAAAGGACGCTCAGTTGCGGATATGCCTGGAAGCGAAAGGAAAGTCCAATGCTGTAAAGAAAAGTATTGCATAGGAACCTGGAATGTAAGAACCATGAACCTTGGTAAGCTGTTGTTGTTGTTCAGTCGTTCAGTCGTGTCCGACTCTTCGTGACCCCATGGACCAGAGCACGCCAGGCACGCCTATCCTTCACTGCCTCTCGCAGTTTGGCCAAACTCATGTTAGTAGCTTCGAGAACACTGTCCAACCATCTCATCCTCTGTCGTCCCCTTCTCCTTGTGCCCTCCATCTTTCCCAACATCAGGGTCTTTTCCAGGGAGTCTTCTCTTCTCATGAGGTGGCCAAAGTACTGGAGCCTCAACTTCAGGATCTGTCCTTCTAGTGAGCACTCAGGGCTGATTTCTTTGAGAATGGATAGGTTTGATCTTCTTGCAGTCCACGGGACCATTCCCCTGGAACTCACAAGATCTCTCTGAGGGCCATTCGAAGGTTGGGGGGGGGAAGCCTGACCAGGTCAACTGTCCATCTTCCTCCTTCCATCCTCTCTAGGTTTGCAGGTTCAATACCCAAAGGGCTGTTACATAGAAGGCGGAGGAAATTTTGTTTCCCCTGCTCTGGAGGATAGGACCTGAAACAATAGATGCAAGTTAGAAGGAAGATGATTCAGACTAAAAACTGGTAAGAACTTTCTGATGATCAGAACTGTTCAATGAATCCCCTCAGGATGTTGTGGACTTTTCTTTCTTTCTTCGTGCTATTTAGGCAGAGGTTGGATGGCCTCCTGTCATGGATAACCAGAACTGAGATTCTGGACCAGATGACCCTGGAGGTTTCCCACAACTCTACAATTCCATGTTTCTGTTATGCTTTTCTTCAGCTCTACGCCTGGAGCCATGAAGGCAGCAAGGTGAGAGGGAAATGTAATTATTAAAAATAATGGTGATTTCTTTGTCATTGTCTTGCCAAAGCTCAAGAGGAATAGAATCGTATCTGCGTTCAACACTGAACAACAACGTGATGTAACTCCATCAAACTCAGCCAGAAGAGTCTGGTACATAAATACTTCTCCACTGTGCCACTGAGGGTGGGGTGGGGCTATGCTGCCCACGTGGGGCAGAATTGAATCCTCTTTGGCTCTCAAGCCACGTACTCCAGGCATGTTCCCTGTGATTAAGTCACTGCAGCCTGTGTCTTCCAAGCAGATTTTCATTGCTGGTAATTTGCTGATTGTGTTGCTGATAGCACTCAAGGAGGAGATTGGAGTAAAAGGCAGGCACATCATAAGTCACATTCTGCTGGTGCTATTGCTACTACATGAAGCAACACCAGAGATGCTGAACTCAAAATGCCCATTGACTTTGCTAAGGGATCCACGTGAAGCCTGTAATTGGTACAGGCCAGGAGACTACCACATTAGTGGGGTCATATCCGCAGCACATCCTGTCTTCCAACCAAGCGTCTTCAATATGCCTCCTTTTACCAGAGTTTATGGGTAAGTCCTTAGGTGCCTACTGTTGTAAAAGCTTTATGCAAACTGAATCTGACCTCATGGACACCAAAGTCCTTGTCTACCAGGCATGAGTGTAGCCAGGATTTTTGTTTGAGGGGGCAGGCTTTTGTTCAGGGGGACAGAGACTCAGCTTGTTGTTGTTGTTCAGTCATTCAGTCGTGTCCGACTCTTCGTGACCCCATGGACCAGAGCACACCAGGCACGCCTATCCTTCACTGCCTCTCGCAGTTTGGCCAAACTCATGTTAGTAGCTTTCGAGAACACTGTCCAACCATCTCATCCTCTGTCGTCCCCTTCTCCTTGTGCCCTCCATCTTTCCCAACATCAGGGTCTTTTCTAGGGAGTCTTCTCTTCTCATGAGGTGGCCAAAGTACTGGAGCCTCAACTTCAGGATCTGTCCTTCCAGTGAGCACTCAGGGCTGATTTGTTTAAGAATGGATAGGTTGGATCTAGTTAACTATTTTTATTGATGGGGGGGGCACTGCAGCTACCCTTCCTGCCTCGCCTTGGCTAGGACATGCTACCAGACATGTCTCCTCATTTCTGGTGCTTTTGTTTGGTAAATTACATCTTTTATTTTCCTCCCTATCGAGGAAAATGTTCAGATTCATTCTGAATATTTGATACTCATCTACTGCAAACTGTGTGCTTTCACCCACTCTAGTAAGACATTTCCATTAGAAATACCCCATTCTTCTAATATCTGGACAGGAAGGGGTTTATGGATCTCAGGTGTGCAGACCCATTTCATGATTTCTGCCCCCCATCACAGGTAAGGGTGACACAATATTGTCTCTGTGTGGGGAAAAACAGGATGTCAAGGTGACATACAGTTTTTTTCCAGGATGGGAACCTCGGCATACTGGCATATCTTGTCCTTCTTGTTTGCCGTTCAGGAAGTCAATGAGAACCACAGGCTTTCCCCCAACCTCACCTTGGGCTATGACATCTATGACAACTATAACAATGCCAGAAAGACTTATGGTGCCATGGTGGACCTGCTGTGCCCTGGGCAGGCAAACATCCCAAACTATTACTGTGGAGCATGGAATAAAGTATTGGCCGTTATTGAAGGGGCTGACTCTGACAAATCCAAAGATATTTCAATCATGTCAAGCATCTACAAAACCCCACAGGTATGAATGTCAGGAGGGAAGGAAAAATCCCGAATATTCTTTTCAGTTTCTTTGGAGAGATGTGAACATGTCATTCCTGCTTCCAAGGCAGAAGGAGAGTTTGCCTTCAGCCCCCTCTTAACAAAGTTGACTCAGGAGATGCTGGACTCATCCACACTTCCTCCTATCCCATGGCTAGAAAGCAGGGGTCTGAGTGGCTTTCCATTTGCCCTCTGCATTTTAGGCATGAGTCCAAGCAGTTTCTCCCTTACGCTACTCCTTTCCCAGGGAAAACCCGGTGTTTTATGGTGATTGGAATCACCTTTCCTGCAACTTGAAGCCATTGGTTCAAGTCCTACCCTTCCAGAACAGGAGAAAACAAACATATTCCCTCTTCTGTTTGACAGCCCTTAAGATATTTGAATGGAAGAAATGGAGGCAGTGAGAGATTTCACTTTCTTGGGTTCCATGATCACTGCAGATGGTGACAGCAGTCACGAAATTAGAAGACGCCTGCTTCTTGGGAGAAAAGCAATGACAAACCTAGACAGCATCTTAAAAAGCAAAGACATCACCTTGCCGACAAAGGTCCGTATAGTTAAAGCTTCTAATTTCGTGACTGCTGTCACCATCTGCAGTGATCATGGAACCCAAGAAAGTGAAATCTCTCACTGCCTCCATTTCTTCCCCTTCTATTTGCCAGGAGGTGATGGGACCAGTGGCCATGATCTTAGTTTTTTTGATGTTGAGCTTCAGACCATATTTTGCGCTTCTCCTCTTTCACCCTCATTAAAAGGTTCTTTAATTCCTCCTCACTTTCTGCCATCAAGGTTGTATCATCAGCATATCTGAGGTTGTTGATATTTTTTCCGGCAATCTTAATTCCGGTTTGGGATTCATCCCTATGGCCATAGCACATAGTAAAAGACCAGGCAGTAGCCTGACACGATTATGCAAAGAATACAACAGATACAGTTAAAACAATTGGAAGTAAAATCGTACTGGATAAAACAAATAAAATAAAAAGCACTAGCGGGCGTGACGACAGTGTCCATGTTGGGAATATACATAAGACTAAGGCTAAGGGAAGTTGGCCAAAAAGGTGGTCCTGAGTTTCAGGGCCTGTAATATGTAGATGGCCACTCCACGTGAAACCAAGGGGTTGGCATCCGCCAGTAGATATTTCATGCGGTCATCGTCCCTGGCGATAGTCGGCGGGATTAGAGGGAGAAGCCTAGATCTTATTGAGGCATATAGTGGGCAGTAGAGGAAGAAGTGAATAAAGTCCTCGATCTTTCCATTGTTGCATGGGCAGAGTCAAAGATCCAGATGGGTATTGGAAAATACACCCTGTAAGAATGCTGTGCTAGATTTGGGGTTTTGTTGGGGGGTGACAACACTAATCTCTTCTGTTCTTTACCAGGTCAGTTATGGTTTTGTTTCTGATGCTCTTATGGACAAAACTCAGTTCCCGTTTGTCTACCGAATGGTCCCCAAAGAAGAACATCATTATCTGGGGATAGTCCAACTCCTCCTGCACTTCAACTGGACTTGGATTGGCCTCGTCGCTCCAGACACCGAGAACGGGGATAGATTCATGAGGACGTTGAAGCCTCTGCTAACCAGGAATACAATTTGTGCTGTCTTCTCACTTAGCATGCCAATACAGTATGTGGAAAAACCGTCGCTTTCTGAAATATATTTCGTGTGGAAGAAAGTCAATGTATTAATCTACTATGGAGAGATGAGCTACTTCTTTAGTATAATAAGTATTTTGCAAAATATGGTTGAAAAGCATTTAAAACCCATTGTGGGGAAAGTCTGGATCACAACAGCCTTGTGGGACCTCACCCTGAATTTGTCTTATGATCTCCTTTCTCCCCTGCACATTCGTGGGTTTTTTTCTTTCTTAACTCGTATTAAAAGAAGGCCAAACTATGACGATTATGAAAGATTTCTTTATTCTATGTTTCAGTTTGGGGAGAAATCATTTACTTGTTCATATTCAAAGCACATACTGTCTGTGAAAGGAAGGAAAAGGTGCCAGGAAGATGAAATTATGGAGTCCCTGCCTGACAAAGTGATTGAGAAAACCCTGTCTCTGGATAATTACAGTATTTACAACCTTGTCCTTGCTCTGTCACGGGCCTTAAGGGCTGCGCTTTCCTCCACATCCACTCAGATGGTGGCGAAGGGTAAAAAGAGGCTGAAATATCAAAGGATACAGTCTTGGCAGGTATTCCTGTTTCCTCACAGATATCTTTGCTGAACAGGAATCGGTGCTGTGAATTCCATTCTCAGGTGAAATTAGGTTTGCCTCAACATTTTCTTTACTTTGCCTCCATTTACTGTACTGTTACCCACATCCTAATTTAGCTGCTAAAAAGATAATCTACCTCCACTTTACCACCTGATCCCTCAGCGAGGCTTCCTGCTGGCAGAGGGTTACTAGCCAAGGAAGCTAACTTCTGCACACCAATTCCAATAACTTTGCTTTGACAAATTGGAAGCTTATGCTTGCAAAATTCTTCCCAGAGTGAGGAATGACGCTTATGGATCTCATGGCTTTAATCTGTCCCAAAAGGCAGAAGCAGAAACGATGGGCCACAGGTCCATTGCCCAAACACACACCCTGTGTCAGTCTGTACAAAGATCTTCAGCAATTAGGCTATGTTATCTAGATAATTTCTTTTCTTTTCTAAATGTGTATGATTTTTTTCCTGTTCTAGCTTCACCCTTTCCTGGGAAGTTCCCAGTTTTACAATACTTCCATGGAAGGAGTCTATTTGGATGAAAATGGGCAGTTGACAGTTGAATCCGACATTGTGAACTGGGTTGCATTTCCCAATGAAACCTTTAATGTAGTGAAATTTGGGAGCAAAAGCAGACAGGGATCCTCAGGCACAAAATTCACCATTGACCAAGAGGCTCTTGAGCGGTCCAGGCTGTTCAACCAGGTTTGGAAAAACCATTCATTGCACGGTATTTTTTTTAGAGATATGTTAACCTCTGAGACTGTTGGGGAACACAACAATAAAACTGCTGCCTATACAATTAATGGGCCAACACTATATGGGGGAGGAGATGAACGGAGGAAAGTCAAAATAAGAAACATTAAAATGGAGAAGCAGTTTGGATACAACTGAAGCATGGCTTTTGCAGTGTTCAGGAAGCAGGCAAGACTAGAATTGAGCACAACATGGCTGCACCAAATACCTTTCTGTTTCAGCTTGTTTGTTTCTCTGGATTTTGATATTTTTAAAAGGTTTCCATGACTGAAGATTTGTACTGTGTTTACTAGACCTTTGAGACAGCTCTGACTCCTAAATCCAAGGGCAATACAGTCTCCATGTAATTCTTACTTCATGATTATCTCTTTCTGCCCCAACTGTGTCCCAAGCACTATGACCCTCTGTTTTGACCCATGGATCAAAAGAAGTATCTACACCAAATCTGTGTCTATTCCACATAGACTAAGACTGTACACTGGTCCAGAAGTTACTTGGTAACAGTCCTTCATTGATGCTTTCTGTGTTTTGGATCAGACCCTTCCTCAGTCCAGGTGTACCAAAAGCTGTCGCCCTGGATATTCCAAGAAGGTTCAGGAAGGGAAACCGATTTGCTGCCATGCTTGTGCTCCATGTGCGGAAGGGATGATCTCCACTCAGGAAGGTAGGAGACTTCGGAGGAATGTGCAGGAAAAAGAACAATAAAATATGTCCTTGGTTGATGAATATTCCAGTATAATCTTATGGTTGAATTTAATAAAGGTTCAATAGTAATTTATATAGTCTTAATAAAGCTTTCCAGGTACCATTGAGACAGTCTTGAGTATGTAAGAATCAGGCATGTAAGAGTATGTAAGAATTAGGTGTTGCTGCATCTGGTAGCTTCCCTTGAACCAGTCAGTGTGGCAAAGTAGCTAGGGTGTTTGCTTTGTACTGGGAAGACAAGAGTTCAAGTCCATGCTCCTCCAAGGAACTTTTTTCTGTAAATTACACCCATCTGACAACACCTGGTGTTAGGGGTAAGATTCAAAATTGACCTGCTTTTTTTGCTAGTGTACAGGAAAATGTTCAAGCGGACACTCTTCTATTTCCAGATGCAGACCACTGCACCAAATGTCCAGAAGATCAGCACCCTAACAAGGACAGAGATCAATGCATCCCCAAGATTATCACCTTCCTGTCCTATGATGAATATCTGGGGACCCTCTTGGCTTCCACTGCCCTGTTTCTGTCCTTAATCACAGGCCTTGTTTTAGGAATATTCATTAAATATATTGACACTCCCATAGTCAAAGCCAACAACAGGGACCTCTCCTACATCCTCCTTGTCTCTCTCCTCCTGTCCTTTTTGTCTTCCTTTCTGTTTATAGGCCGGCCAAGGAAAGTGACCTGCCTTCTCCGGCAGGCAGCCTTTGGCATCATCTTCTCAGTTGCTGTCTCTTCTTTGTTAGCAAAAACTATTACCGTTGTGCTGGCCTTCCTGGCCACTAAGCCAGGAAACAGGGTGAGGAGATGGCTGGGAAAGAGTCTGGCTAATTCCATTGTCATTTCCTGTTCTGGTATCCAAATTCTCATCTGTGTCATCTGGCTGGGTAGCTCTCCTCCATTCTCAAACTCTGACATGCACTCCCAACCTGGAGAGATCATCCTGCAATGCAATGAAGGATCTGTTGCCATGTTCTACACTGTCCTTGGCTACATGGGCTTCCTGGCTGCCATCTGCTTCACGGTGGCTTTCCTAGCCAGGAAGCTGCCTGGGTCCTTCAATGAAGCCAAGCTGATCACCTTCAGCATGCTGGTCTTCTGCAGTGTTTGGGTGTCCTTTGTGCCCACCTACCTGAGCACCAAGGGGAAGTACATGGTAGCCGTGCAGGTCTTCTCTATGTTGGCCTCCAGTGCTGGGCTTCTGGGCTGCATCTTCCTTCCCAAGTGCTACATTATTGTACTCAGGCCTAGTCTCAATACAAAGGAGCACCTGACTGCAAAGACTTAATATGGCACCTGATTCCTACAATATATTTTTGGCTTTTGCCTTTGATAGCCAGCATGGTAGTTATAAAGCCAGGACACATGAGTTGGGAATGTCGCTCCTTAAAAGCTATTGTTTTGGAAATCAGAACAGAAAATTATCATTTGACTAATATTCCTTCCTTACTACTGTTCATTTTTTACCTGATTTAGGAATTCTTTTCTGAATACTGAATATACTTTTTATGAGTTCTTTTCTGAAAACTGTTTGTATATTTTACTAATAAGAAATCCTTATTGCAATGTAATAATAATGAATGCTGCTCATTAAGAAAATAAAAAAATTCTTAGATGATATTAAAAATAAATTGCTTGTGCATTGTTTTTCAAAATGAGAAGAAACACATTCCATTGTTATCTCTTTATTTCCTGCTCTGCATATCAAGAAAGACACATTGAATATTGGTGCCACGGGTATTCTTCATGTGGTACAAGGTGCAAAACATTTTTAAAGTAGTTGACACAAAACAGGCACAAGTCATGCCCAAAATATACTAGATAATTTCAAAATATGCAAGGAGATATTAGCAAGTTATTAAAATAGGTTTGCACCTTTCAATTCGGTTTGTCTAGTACTTATTTTGCTTTACTGGATTATTTGGAAGCTCCTTCCCTGAGTTGGGGTGGTTGTGAGACTGTAGACACCTGTATTTCCACATAATTTTCCTTGACCATTTGGCTACATGTCATGAGTGCACACAGTCAGTGGGTGGGGGGCAGATTTAACCAAAGCAAGCAAGCTGCTTACTCTCCAGGTAAGGACAGTGTTGTTTTACATCATGGGTATGCAAACTAAGGACTGGGTGCTGGATCTGGCCCAATTGCCTTCTCAATCCGGCCTGCGGACGGTCCGGGAATCAGCGTGTTTTTACATGAGTAGAATGTGTCCTTTTATTTAAAATGCATCTCTGGGTTATTTGTGGGGCATAGGAATTTGTTTATTATTATTTTTCAAAATATAGTCTGGCTCCCCACAAAGTCTGAGGGGCAGTGGACCGGCCCCCTGCTGAAAAAGTTTGCTGAAGTTACCCAAAGCTGAAGTTAAACAGTCTGAATCTTGGGGAGTGTTTCTCAACCTAAGATCAGAGGCAAAAGGAGGGTGGTGAGCAGCAACGTTCGAGTTTAGATGGCTGGAGATACTCCTGGTCTCTCGGAAGGAGAGGAAGGGATTTCTCATCTTTCTGACACCAGGATGTATAGCATAGAACAGGGGTGGCCAACTCCCAAGAGACTGCGATCTACTCACAGAGTTAAAAACTGGCAGTAATCTACCCCCTTTTGGGGGGTTCAGGTCAAGGTTGTTGAGCTTTTTTTTAGGAAGGCCCATTTTTAGGGGTGCAAGGCAAAAATCTTGAGCTTTTATTGGGGGAGCCAAGGTTGTTGAGCTTCTTTGGGGGGAGTCAGTGATCTACCAGTGATCTACCACAAGATGTCCAATGATCTACCTGTTGGACGTGCCTGGCATAACTTAAAAAAGTGTTGAAAAACACATTTACTAAGAAACCAGAGGCCTTTCTGCTGGGCATGACCAATCATGAAATTCCCAACAAAGATAGAATATTTTTTATGTATGCCACAACAGCTGCTAGGATTCTAATTGCTAAAAGATGGAAAACTGAAGAGCTACCAACAGTCGAAGAATGGCAGATGAAGTTGATTGAGTATATGGAACTCGCAGAACTGACCGCGAAACTCCGAGACCAGAGGGAGGAGAAGGTGCAAGAAGATTGGAAGAAATTTAAAGAATATTTGAAACGACGTGAAAAGTTAGACATTTGAAATTGAAATCAGAGGACATTTTAGGCGATAGTAATAAAATGTTAGGTGAAAGTAGGATGTAAGAAGTTAGAATTGTGTTATGTTTATTTTGTTAGGAATAAGTTTATAGATATATGATGATAGATAAGGATTAAGAATATTTGAGGAAGAGGAAATTTAAAATGTTATAAAGTTACTACAGTATATTTGAAATGAACGGAGAAGAGAGGACGTGAGGAAGTCCCAAAATAAGAGTATAAATAAGATAAGTATAGTTAAATAAATGTTTGTTAGTTAGATTTGTTTTTGTATTTTGGTTTTGTAGTGTATTGCTGTAGTGTTTTGTTTTGTATTTGTATTTTGTATTTTGTATGTTTATTTTTTTGTAATTTTTTTTGAAAAATTAATAAATTCCTATAAAAAAAAGGACGTGCCTGGCATAGAACATGACCATGCATGGGCATGAGATTCAGTCACCTCCTGACCAGAGCAAATATGGTCATCACCACACCTTCCTCCTCCTGCTGTGGATGCTCCTTCCCTAAGGAGGGGTGGGCAACTTTGGAGGCTTTACACACCCATCTTGTCACTGCTTCCTAAGAAGGAGGATATTGCAGGGACCTATGCTTGGTTGGAGAACCACATAGCAAATCTCAGATAAAGTTGAATTTTGAAAGATGGTGCATTTTGGTTCATGTATTGCTCCTGAAATAGCTGATGATGATGGTGGTGGTGGTGGTGATGATGATGATGACGATGACGTCTAAGCTAAGTCCAAGTATTATTGCTACTGTATAAAGCCAATGGACAAGTCAGCTGGTTGGGTTGTATCATAAACCTGAACTTCTATTAGCACACGTGATTATCCCATGGCTTATCTCTGTGTTCGAGACAGAGGGGGCTCCTAAAAAAGCAACAATCTATAAATGCCAGGACTCTTTGGAGGGTGTTATGAATATTAAAGTGGTATACATTTATAGAGGATGTGGGTGGCGCTGTGGGTTAAACCACAGAGCCTAGGGCTTGCTGATCAGAAGGTCGCTGGTTCAAATCCCCGTGACGGGGTGAGCTCCCGTTGCTCGGTCCCAGCTCCTGCCCACCTAGCAGTTCGAAAGCACGTCAAAGTGCAAGTAGATAAATAGGTACCTGCTCCGGCGGGAAGGTAAACGGCATTTCCATGCGCTGCTCTGGTTCGCCAGAAGCGGCTTAGTCATGCTGGCCACATGACCCGGAAGCTGTACGCTGGCTCCCTCGGCCAGTAATGCGAGATGAGCGCCGCAACCCCAGAGTCGGACACGACTGGACCTAATGGTCAGGGGTCCTTTTACCTTTACCTTTATACATTTATGGAGTGGCGATGACCCCAGAAGATTGCTCCTTCCCTGGAAGAATTTCCATCATACAGAGGAAGATGATTAATAGATGTGTTATTCGTAGCGTCCAGTATATCATGATCCATTAAACATTTAAGAAACGTATGTTCAACTGCAGCTGTTTGTAGAGTTTGAAGCAAATCCTTGAAAACGCAGGACCTTCTGAAGGGACGCTCATTTCTATTGCTCTTTGAACCACATTAAGCATTTAAAGACAAGGTTGATTTATACCAGTCCATGTCAGTGAAATGGAGATCTTCATTAACAAGTCCATCAGATTATAAGAGAGATATGGCTGTGTAGGGCTTCTCTGAAAGGCTATTCCAGCATCTTTATGCATTCACTTTCATCATTTATTACTACTTCCTTTTACAATTTTATCTTTTATTTATACTTATTTGATTCCATGCATTGTAATGGAATGCACAAGGTCTGAGCCCAGATTGAGATGGGTCAAGATAATTGTTTGACCTCAGCTGGTCCTAAGTATGTGATCTCCCAACCCTTGCCCTACTTGACTTATTAAAGCATGCCAAGGGGGTATGATTGGGTATTTTCAATGCATCCTCAAGGAAGAGGATAGTCCTGGTTGTCTTGAAATACATGGTGCTTTGACAACTCCTAAAAATCTCCAACCTGAACCCATTGGACTAATAATATCTAGCTTCTAATACCGGTTGTTTGGGAAGTGTGGATGATGAAAGGTTTGTGATTGCCCTACCATAAACCAGGGATTGGTCCACCTTAAGAACATATTATTTTCTATAAAGCTAAGAATCTGCAAAGAAGCTATGAATCAGACACTACCACCTTCACTTTTTGTAGTTAGATGTGCCGTTGTGTTCAGATCTGGCCTGAGTGTGATAATGTAGCACTTGGGAATGAAGATGCAGCCCAGAAGCCCAGCATAGAGAAGACCTTTGAATATGAACATTTAAATGATTTCTCTGCAATCTGCAGCATAGGACTCAGAAATGTTTCATAATCGTCATAGTTTGGCCTTCTTTTAATACGAATTAATAAAGAAAAAACCCATGAATGTTCAGGGGAGAAAGAATATCATAAGGCAAGTTCAGGGTGAGATCCCACAAAGCTGTTGTGATCCAGACTTTCCCCAAAATGGGTCTTATATGCTTTTCAACCTCATTTTGCAAAATACGTATTGTACTAAAGAAGTAGCGCATCTCTCCATAGCAGACAAATAAATTGATTTTGATCCAAATGAAAAATATTTTTTTAAGCGATGGTAATTCTGCATTCTGTATTGGGATTCTAAGTGAGAAGGCAGCACAAATTGTGTTTCTGGTTAGCAGAGGCCTAAAGGTCCTCACAAATCTCTCTCCATTGTTAGTGTCTGGAGCAACGAGGCCAATCCAAGTCCAGTTGAAATGCAGGACTATTCCCAGATGATGATGTTCTACTTTGGGGACCATTCGGTAGACAAAAGGGAACTGAGTTTTGTCATTAAGAGCATCAGAAATAAAACCATAACTGACCTAGTAAAGAATAGAAGAGTTTAGTGCTGTCACCCCCAACAAAATCCCAAATGCAAAACTTTGTACTTTCTTGAATGACAACTTTTCTGTTATATGGGAGACAATAAATGTCTGTTTTAATGGAGCTAGGCATCCTTACTCCACTGAGCTTAGCTGTGTCCAGTTGTGGGCACCACAGTTCAAGAAGGATACTGACAAGCTGGAACGTGTCCAGAAGAGGGCAACCAAAATGGTCAAAGGCCTGGAAACGATGCCTTATGAGGAACGGCTTAGGGAGCTGGGTATGTTTAGCCTGGAGAAGAGAAGGTTAAGGGGTGATATGATAGCCATGTTCAAATATATCAAAGGATGTCATATAGAGGAGGGAGAAAGGTTGTTTTCTGCTGCTCCAGAGAAGCGGACACGGGGCAATGGATTCAAACTACAAGAAAGAAGATTCCACCTAAACATTAGGAAGAACTTCCTGACAGTAACTTCCTGACCTCTTTGGAGGTCTTTAAGCAGAGGCTTGACAGCCATCTGTCAGGAATGCTTTGATGGTGTTTCCTGCTTGGCAGGGGGTTGGACTGGATGGCCCTTGTGGTTTCTTCCAAGTCCGTGATTCTATGATCTCAGTTAGCTGTTTGGTCGCAGTAACCTGTTTGTCGTGGGTTGTTTTGGTTTTGTGCTATGTACTGATGGCAATTTTGTTTTGTTTTTTTCTGTTACACTGTATTCATTGAAGTAGTTGTACTACTAGGTACATTACTTGTTTTATTCTTTCCCCTCGCCCCATGGAACATTTTATTTATTTATTTATTTATTATTTTATTTTTTAAAAAAAGTTTTACTCCAGTTACAAAAGTACACACATTGTCTTTCTTCATGTCATAAATTCCTTTTTATAGATCAGTTACATTTGATGAAGGTTTTAATGTGTATTGTATAAGGTTGGGAGAGAAGAGAGGTAGGGGGAGAGAGAAAAACATTCATTTTTCTACATAGTGTATGTGTGAGGTTTTGTATCAGAATCACGTGGTTACTACAAAACACAGACCTTAACACCACCATATACTTACAACTGAGCTTTGCAAGGACACCTGCAATATTCAGGGAATTGAGCACCATGTCTACACATCTGTAGCTGAGAGACCCTAGTGTCCACTTCAAGCTAAATTATCCAGTCATTTTTCACGAAACCAATGATCTTTTGAATATTTATATAGCAAATAAGGATACATTAGGCATGTAAACCTCAAGTCTTGCCTTTACTGTAAATATCACATACTCTTTTATCTTGTGTTTCTTTATCCTGAGCTCCCAGAGTTTGTTTCAAAGCTTATGACATTTCACTGCTCTATCATGCACCCTTTTAATTTCACCACTTGAGTCTTTCATATCTACATTATCTCTCATGTGGCACTAGCTTTTATTACTTCATTATTTGTATGCATGTTGACAAGTTCCTCAAAGACCCTTCTCTGTGATCCACACCATTTATACTTGTGGGATCTTGTAGACTTAGCTAAGAGATTCTCCACACTTCCCCTTGTCTCACTGCTTTCCACTGGGGAACACCACGGATTGCTGTTTTTTCCAATATAGAAGGAAAGAGCGGGTTTTCTGTGGGAAAGGATTAGGGCATGTGTAAAATGATTATATAGTTAAAGCTATGGTTTTCCCAGTAGTAATGTACGGAAGTGAGAGCTGGACCATCAAGAAGGCTGATCGCCGAAGAATTGATGCTTTTGAATTATGGTGCTGGAGGAGACTCTTGAGAGTCCCATGGACTGCAAGAAGATCAAACCTATCCATTCTTAAAGAAATCAGCCCTGAGTGCTCACTGGAAGGACAGATCCTGAAGTTGAGGCTCCAATACTTTGGCCACCTCATGAGAAGAGAAGACTCCCTAGAAAAGACCTGATGTTGGGAAAGATGGAGGGCACAAGGAGAAGGGGACGACAGAGGATGAGATGGTTGGACAGTGTTCTCGAAGCTACTAACATGAGTTTGGCCAAACTGCGAGAGGCAGTGAAGGATAGGCGTGCCTGGCGTGCTCTGGTCCATGGGGTCACGAAGAGTCGGACATGACTGAATGACTGAACAACAACAAAATGATTCAGATCTGTGCCTAAAAAGCGTGGATTAAGTGAGAAACAGCTCTAACTCATGGACGAGCCCAGAATCTCCTGAGTTAACTTTGTTAAGAGAAGGTTGAGGGCAAATACTCTTTCTGTCTTAGAAACAGGAACGACATTTTCACATTTTCACATCTCTCAAAGAATATTCAGGATTTTTCATTCCCTCCTGACATTCATACCTGTGGGGTTTTGTAGATGCTTGATATGGTTGAAATATCTTTGGATTATTTCCAGTATATTTTGGGCATGACTCATGCCTATTGTGTGTCAACTACGTTAAAATGTTTTGCACCTTGTACCAAATGAAGAATACCCATGGCACCAATATTCAATGTGAATTTCTTGATATGCACAGTAGGAAATAAAAATATACCAATGGAATATGTTTCTTTTCATTTTGAAAAACTATCCATAAGCAATTGATTTGTAATATTATCTTTGAATTGTTTATTTTCTTAATGCACAGATTCATTACTATTACATTGTAATATTGATTTCTTATTCGGCAAAATATAAAACAGTCTTCAGAAAACAATTCATAAATAAGGTTTAGCAGGAGAAAAATGAAGTGGTAAGGATGGAATATGATTCAAATGATTCTTTTGTGTTATGATTTCCAAAACTATAGGTTTCAAAGAGCTACATTCCCAACTCATGTGTCCTGGCTTTATTACTACCCTGTTAGCTATCAATTGCAAAAACCAAAAACATATTATCGGAATCAGGTGCCATATTAAGTCTTTGCAGTCAGGTGCTCCTTTGTATTCAAACTAGGCCTGAGTACAATAATGTAGCACTTGGGAAGGAAGATGCATCCCAGAAGCCCAGCACTGGAGGCCAACATAGAGAAGACCTGCACGGCTACCATGTACTTCCCCTTGGTGCTCAGGTAGGTGGGCACAAAGGAGACCCAAACACTGCAGAAGACCAGCATGCTGAAGGTGATCAGCTTGGCTTCATTGAAGGACCCAGGCAGCTTCCTGGCCAGGAAAGCCACCGTGAAGCAGATGGCAGCCAGGAAGCCCATGTAGCCAAGGACAGTGTAAAACATGGCAACAGATCCTTCATTGCATTGCAGGATGATCTCTCCAGGCTGGGAGTGCATGTCAGAGTTTGAGAATGGAGGAGAGCTACCCAGCCAGATGACACAGATGAGAATTTGGATAACGGAACAGGAAATGACAATGGAATTAGCCAGACTCTTTCCCAGCCATCTCCTCACCCTGTTTCCTGGCTTAGTGGCCAGAAAGGCCAGCACAACGGTAATAGTTTTTGCTAACAAAGAAGAGACAGCAACTGAGAAGATGATGCCAAAGGCTGCCTGCCTGAGAAGGCAGGTCACTTTCCTTGGCCGGCCTATAAACAGAAAGGAGGACAAAAAGGACAGGAGGAGGGAGACAAGGAGGATGTAGGAAAGGTCCCTGTTGTTGGCTTTGACTATGGGAGTGTCAAGATATTTAATGAATATTCCTAAAACAAGGCCAGTGATTAAGGACAGAAACAGGGCAGTGGAAGCCAAGAGGGTCCCCAGATATTCATCATAGGACAGGAAGGTGATAATCTTGGGGATGCATCGATCTCTGTTTTTGTTAGGGTGTTGATCTTCTGGACATTTGGTGCAGTGGTCTGCATCTGGAAGAAGAAGAGTGTCTGCTTGAACATATTCCTATACAGTAGCAAAAAAGCAGGTCAATTTTGAATCCAGCCAACTCCTACAAATGGAAAGAGTGATGGGACTTGCTATTTCTGCTAATCAACACAGAGTTGGTCCTTTCCGTGTAGGTCCCTAGTGCAGATACCCCTTACTCACCTCCCCTTGAAGAGCTTGGAGTTATCTAGACCTCCAAGTTGTTGATTGCAGCTACATCTTATCTCACCTCTAACACCAGGTGTTGTCAGATGGGTGTAATTTACAGAAAAAAGTTGCTTGGAGGAGCATGGACTGGAACTCTTGTCTTCCCACTACAAGCAAAACACCCTAGCTACTTTGCCACACTGACTGGTTCAAGGGAAGCTACCAGATGCAGCAACACTGCCTAATTCTTACATACTCAAGGCTGTCTCAATGGTACCTGGAAAGCTTTATTAAGACTATGTAAATTACTATTGAACCTTGATTAAATTCAACATAAGTTTATACTTGAATATTTCTCATCTAAGGACATATATTACTCTTCTTTTTGCTGCACATTCCTCTGAAGTCTCCTACCTTCCTGAGTGGAGATCCTCCCTTCCGCACATGGAGCACAAGCATGGCAGCAAATCGGTTTCCCTTCCTGAACCTTCTTGGCATATCCAGGGCAACAGTTTTTGGCACACCTGGACTGAGGAAGGGTCTGACCCAAAACACAGAAAGCATAAATGAAAGACTGTTGCCAACTAACTTCTGGGTCAGTGTACAGTCTCAGTCTATGTGGAATAAACACGGCTTTGGTGTAGCTACGTTTTTTGACCCATGGCACAAAACAGGGTCATAGTCCTTGGGACACCGTTGAAGCAGAAATAGACAATAATAGGGAATTACATTGAGACTGTATTGGCCTAGGGATTTGGAGTCAGAGCTGTCTGTCATTATTACAAAGGTCTAGTGAACACTACAAATCTGCAGTCATGGAAACCATTTACAAATATCAAAATCCAGAGAAACAAACAAGCTGAAACAGAAAGATTGTTGGAGTAGCCGTGTTGTGATCAATTCTGAAGTCTGGCATGCTTCCTGCCCACTGCAAAAGCCATGCCCCAGTCATAATCCAACCTGCTTCTTCATTTTCATGTTTCTTATTTTGACTTTCCTCCATTCATCTCCTACACCGTTTAGTGTTTGCCCATTAATTGGATAGGCATAAGTTATATTGTTGTGTTCCCCCAACAGAGAATCAGAGCTCAACATATCTCTAAAAGGGAATACAATGCAACCAAACCTGGTTGAAAAGCCTGGACCACACAATTGCCTCTTGGTCGATGGTGAATTTTGCTCCTGAGGATCCTGGACTGCCTATGCTCCCAAATTTCATGGCACCAAAGGACTTGTTGAGAAACGGCACCCAGTTGACAACGTTAGATTTGACTGTCAACTGCCCATTCTCATCCAAATAGACTCCTTCCATTGAAGTATTGTAAAACTGGGAGCTTCCCAGGAAAGGGTGGAACTAGAGTAGCAAAGAAAATATGCACATTAAAAAAGAAGAAAACCACCTGGATAACTTGGCCTAATCTCTGAAGGAGTTTGTAAAGACTGATACTTTGTGTGTGTTTGGGCAATGGATCTGCTTCAGCTTTTGGGGACAGATTAAGGCCATGAAATCCATAAATTACATTCCACACCCTTGGAAGAATTCTGCAAGCATCTGCTTCCTATTTGTCAACATAAGGTTGTTGGACGATGTGCATGGACATTAGCTTCCTTACTACTCATTGCAGGAAGCCTTGCTAAGGGATCAGGTGTGAAAGTGGAGGCAGATTTTCTTTTCAACAGCAAAATTAGGGTGTGGGCAACGGTGCAGTAAATGGAAGAAGCTGAGCCAGTGTTGAGGGGAACCCGATTTAACCCGATAATGGAATTCATGGTACTGAAACCTGTTATCAGCAGATCGGTTGAGACCACTGCAGTAAACAACAACAAAAACAAAAACAACTAGCTTTGAACAGGTCAGCAAAGAAATTGGTGAGGTAAAAAGGAATACCTGCCAAGACTGTATCCTTTGATCTTTGAGCATCTTTTTACCCTTCATCACCATCTGACTGGAAAGCGCAGCCCTTAAGGCCCGTGACAGAGCAAGGACAAGGTTGTAAATACTGTAGCTATCCAGAGACAGGGTTTTCTCAATCACTTTGTCAGGCAGGGACTCCAGAAGGTCAGCTTCCCTGCACCTTTTCCTTCCTTTGACAGACAGTATGTGCTTTGAATATGAACACTTAAATGATTTCTCGCCAAACTGAAACATAGGATATAAAAACTTGCCGTAATTGTCATAGTTTGGCCTTCTTTTAATATGAGTTAAGAAAGAAAAAAACCCATGAATGTGCAGGGGAGAAAGAATATCATAGGACAAGTTCAAGGTGAGATCCCACAAAGCTGTTGTGATCCAGATTTTCCCCAAAATGGGTCTTACATACTTTTCAACTATGAATTGTAAAATAGATATTGAACTATAGAAGTAACGATTCTCCCCATAGTAGACTAATGCATTGACTTCGTTCCACATGAAAAATGTTTTAGAAGGTGGCAGTATTTCTGTATCTTGTACTTGGATGCTAAGTGAGAAGGCAGCACAAATTGTGTTCCTGGTCAGCAGATGCTTCAATGTCCTTATGAATCTATCTCCGTTCTCAGTGTCTGGAGCGACGAGGCCAATCCAAGTCCAGTTGAAGTGCAGGAGCAGTTGGACTATCCCCAGATACTGATGTTCTTCTTTGGGTACCATTCGGTAGACAAATGGGAACTGCGTTTTGTCACTAAGAGCATCAGAAACAAAACCATAACTGACCTGGTAAAGAACAGAAGAGATCAGTGTTGTCACCCCCCCCCCCAACAAAACCCCAAATGTAGTATTTTGTACTTGTCTGAATGACAGCTTTTCTCTGACATGGGAAACAAGAAAAGAAAGGGTTTGGTGACTTCCATTTCAGTGTATCTGAAGAAGTGTGCATGCACACGAAAGCTCATACCAAGAACAAACTTAGTTGGTCTCTAAGGTGCTACTGGAAAGAATTTTTTATTTTATTTTGTTAAGAAAAGACATAGTTTATGAGGGAAAACAATATCCCAGGGTTGCTTAACAATATATTTATTGTTATAAATTTGGTTATGAAATAAATAACCACATTTCGTTTGCTTTAAAAAAAAAAGGTGACAGAATCTTTAGAATGGGTTGTGTTTTCCAATTCTCCCAAAATTTCCAAAAATTGGAAAAGTACAACGGTACCAAACATGGAAGATTGGAAATAAAATTGTTATCATATCAAAATTTGGCAATGAAGGTAGGATAAGTCAAGGGAATAGGAGAACAACAAAAAAAAAATAGAAAAAGATTGGAAAGCATTTAAAGACTATTTAGGAAATTCTGTAGAAAGGGCCAATCTTTTGGCAGACGTATGAAGGGCCCAAAAAACAAACAGAATAAAGAGAAAGAAAAGATTTAGGTATATTAAGAAACGTAGATACAGAAACCGCAATAAAGGATTAGGCTGGAAGTCAACACTGGTGGAGGGTGTGTGTGAAAAAATGTATTATGTTAATATGTCCTATATTCATATCCAAATTTTGTATGTCTAAATGTATATTATTTCTTTATATCTTTTTTTCTTTTCATTGTTTTCTTTTTCTTTTATGTGAAATTCGGTGTAATTCTTTTTAAATCTTAATAAAGTTTATTTAATTAAAAATAAATAAATAAAAAATAGAATGGTTTGTGTTTGCTTTATGTTTATGCCCTGATTGTGTTTTTGTTATTGCTTTTACAACATGTTTCTTGTAGCAAATTTATCTAATTGTATTATATGGTTTAATCATTATTTATTCATTAAATTATGAAAATTTATGAAAAAAATAGATATCGTTGAAAAGGAAAAAGCTCACACACGATTACAATGAACATTTTAGCTCACTTGAGACCTATAATAGCTAAAGTATCGATTCTCCACAGGAGTCAGTTTAATGTTCGAAAATTGGTCAAATTTATTTTTACTAGACATTATATTTCAGATCTTTCTAGGCATTCCTTGATGTATTGCAAAACTCAACAGTTATCCCATTTGTTGGAAAGGATGTTCCACTAGAGGGACATATCAACACATGTGTTTGGAATGTGCCAAAATGAAAAGTTGTGGGGAAAATGTGTTCATAGAATTATCCTTTGTTCTAAGACAGACAGTACTCATGACCCCAGGACTGGTTCTGCCTAACTTGTATAAACACAATATGTAGCAAATTAGAAACTAAGTATTTTGCAATTGATGCTTTTGAATTATGGTGCTGGAGGAGACTCTTGAGAGTCCCATGGACTGCAAGAAGATCAAACCTATCCATTCTTAAAGAAATCAGCCCTGAGTGCTCACTAGAAGGACAGATCCTGAAGTTGAGGCTCCAGTACTTTGGCCACCTCATGAGAAGAGAAGACTCCCTAGAAAAGACCCTGATGTTGGGAAAGATGGAGGGCACAAGGAGAAGGGGACGACAGAGGATGAGATGGTTGGACAGTGTTCTCGAAGCTACTAACATGAGTTTGGCCAAACTGCGAGAGGCAGTGAAGGATAGGCGTGCCTGGCGTGCTCTGGTCCATGGGGTCACGAAGAGTCGGACATGACTGAACGACTGAACAACAACAACAACAACAACAATTTTGCCTCTTGCTTATTGAATGCTTCCTTTTGCGTATTTGTTCATGTATATCACACATGGCACTAGCTTTTATTACTCATTTATTGTTATTTCGGTTTTGATGGCTAGGAATCCATATAACTGAAAGATTCCATTCTCCTGCATGAATTTTGACAATTTCCTCAAAGACCCTTCTCCATGATTCACACCATTTATACCTGTGGGATCTTGAAGACTCAACTAAGGGCTTCTCCATACTTCCCCTTGTCCCATTGCTTTCCTTGGGCAAAACCACAGATTGCTGTTTTTTCTGGTTTAGAGTGAAAGAACAGATTTTCTTTGGGAAAGGAGTAGGGTAAGGGGGAAATAGCTCGGATCCATGCCTAAAAAACCACAGGGCAAATGGAAAGCCACTCAGACCTTTGCTTTCTAACTATGGGATAAGTGTAGATGAGTCCAGAATCTCCTGAGTCATCTTTGTCAAGAGGGGGTTGAGGGCAAATGCTCCTTCTGCCTTAGAATCATGAACAACATTTTCACATCTCTCCAAAGAAATTGCAATAACATTCTGCGATTTTTCCTTCCCTCCTGACATTCATACCTGTGGGGTTTTGTAGATGCTTGACATGGTGGAAATATCTTTGGATGTGTCAGAATCAGCACCTTCAATAACAGCCAATACTTTATTCCATGGTCCACAGTAATAGTTTGGGATGTTTGCCTGCCCAGGGCACAGCAGGTCCACCATGGCACCACAAGTCATTCTGGCATTGAAATAGTTGTCATAGATGTCATAGCCCAGGGTGTGGTTGGGGGAAAGCCCGTGGTTCTCATTGACTTCCCGAACGGCAAACAAGAAGGAAACGATAAGCCAGTATGCCAGGGGTCCTGTCCTAGAAAAAAGTGTGTGTCACCTTGACATTCTTTTCACACAGAGACCAGAATGTGTCATCCTTACCTGTGATGGGGGGCAAAAATCATGAAATGGGTCTGCAGCATCTGTACACCTGAGGACCATCAACCCCTTCCTCTCCAAATCTTAGAAAAATATGGTCTCAATATGGTGCTGCTAGAAAGGGACATTTGGAGTCTATGAGGTCACATTCAGTTTGCATAAAGCTTTAACATCAGTTAGCACATAAGGGTTCCATGATCACTTCAGATGGTGACAGCAGTCACGAAATTAGAAGACGCCTGCTTCTTGGGAGAAAAGCAATGACAAACCTAGACAGCATCTTAAAAAGCAAAGACATCACCTTGCCGACAAAGGTCCGTATAGTTAAAGCTATGGTTTTCCCAGTAGTAATGTACGGAAGTGAGAGCTGGACCATAAAGAAGGCTGATCGCCGAAGAATTGATGCTTTTGAATTATGGTGCTGGAGGAGACTCTTGAGAGTCCCATGGACTGCAAGAAGATCAAACCTATCCATTCTCAAGGAAATCGGCCCTGAGTGCTCACTAGAAGGACAGATCCTGAAGTTGAGGCTCCAGTACTTTGGCCACCTCATGAGAAGAGAAGACTCCCTGGAAAAGACCCTGATGTTGGGAAAGATGGAGGGCACAAGGAGAAGGGGACGACAGAGGATGAGATGGTTGGACAGTGTTCTCGAAGCTACTAACATGAGTTTGGCCAAACTGCGAGAGGCAGTGAAGGATAGGTGTGCCTGGCGTGCTCTGGTCCATGGGGTCACGAAGCGTCGGACACGACTGAACGACTGAACAACAACAAACAGCACATAAGGACTTACCCATACACTCTGGTAAAGGGAGGCTCATTGAAGACGCTTGGCTTGAACACAACAGGTACTGCAGATACAACCCCGCTGATGTGGTAGTCTCCTGGCCTGAACCAATTCGAGGGTTCATTTGGATCCTTTATCAAAGTCAAAGGGCATTTTGCTTTTGGCACCCCAGATTTTACTTCAGGTAGTAGCAACTGCAGCCACAGCAGAAGTGGAAGAAGTCGACACATTCTGGGTCTGCCTGCTACCCCTCCTTCCCTATTGGCTGCTATCAGCAACAGATCTCTTAAAGTACCAGCAGCCAAAAGCCCAGCTGCCATGATGTAATCAAAGAGAGTATACGTGGCTTGAGAGACAACAGGGGTTCATTTGAACCTCACAACGGCAGCATAGGTTGCCCACACTTGGGGGCCCAGGAGAGAGGTATTTATGTCCAAGTTCTTTCAGGCAAAGTTTGTAGAACTTACATTATGCTGCTGTTCCTTGTGAATGGACTCAAATATGACCATATTTCTGGGGTGGTGATGGGGAGTCTCTTGAGCTTTGGTAAGAAGAGGAGTAAATCACCATTATTTTAAAAAATTGTGAAGGAGAGGATTGCCTCTGCAGCCTCATGGACTCCCCTGGTGGCTCCAGGTGCAGCGTGGGACAAAAACATGTTTCTGTGGACTTGTCATTGTAGTTCTACATTGTGACATGGGTCAGAAATCGGGCAGTGGAGCTTGGCACGACCTATCCCAGCGTCTCTGAAAGAGTCAGCCAAGGACCATCAGTGGACATCAGTTCCACAGCCCAACCCGTACCCCCTGACTCCCCCAATAGTCCCTTTGCCTAGACCAATGGCAGTACTGCCAGTTTAAAGTATGCTGGATACAGGTTTCTAGGAGATAAGGAAGCTTAAGGGGAAGGGATGGAGAAGGCTGAGTGGTGTAAGGTTAATATCTTAAATCATCATCCTAATAACCTGGCAATAGAGAGGAAAGAGATAAGAGAGGAGAACTGTTATAGGAGGAGGAAGTGAATGTAAAAGGATTGGGGAGGAAGGATGACAGTTTTTGGAGTAATATGATAGAAGCTGTGAAGGGAGGAGGGAAGATAAAATGTGGGCTAGACAATGCTACCATTCAGTGGATTTGTAACTGGCTGACTGACCAAACCCAAAGGGTGCTCATCAATGGCTCCTCTTCATCCTGGAGAGAAGTGACTAGTGGGGTGCCACAGGGTTCTGTCTTGGGCCCAGTCTTATTCAACATCTTCATCAATGACTTGGATGATGGGCTTGAGGGCATCCTGATCAAGTTTGCAGATGACACCAAATTAGGAGGGGTGGCTAATACCCCAGAGGACAGGATCACACTTCAAAATGACCTTAACAGATTAGAGAACTGGGCCAAAGCAAACAAGATGAATTTTAACAGGGAGAAATGTAAAGTACTACACTTGGGCAAAAAAAATGAAAGGCACAAATACAGGATGGGTGACACCTGGCTTGAGAGCAGTACATGTGAAAAGGATCTAGGAGTCTTGGTAGACCACAAACTTGACATGAGTCAACAGTGTGATGCAGCAGCTAAAAAAGCCAATGCAATTCTGGGCTGCATCAATAGGAGTATAGCGTCTAGATCAAGGGAAGTAATAGTACCACTGTATTCCGCTCTGGTCAGACCTCACCTGGAATACTGTGTCCAGTTCTGGGCACCACAGTTCAAGAAGGATACTGACAAGCTGGAACGTGTCCAGAGGAGGGCAACCAAAATGGTCCAAGGCCTGGAAACGATGCCTTATGAGGAACGGCTTAGGGAGCTGGGTATGTTTAGCCTGGAGAAGAGAAGGTTAAGGGGTGATATGATAGCCATGTTCAAATATATAAAAGGATGTCATATAGAGGAGGGTGAAAGGTTGTTTTCTGCTGCTCCAGAGAAGCGGACACGGAGCAATGGATTCAAACTACAAGAAAGAAGATTCCACCTAAACATTAGGAAGAACTTCCTGACAGTAAGAGCTGTTGGACAGTGGAATTTGCTGCCAAGGAGTGTGGTGGAGTCTCCTTCTTTGGAGGTCTTTAAGCAGAGGCTTGACAGCCATCTGTCAGGAATGCTTTGATGGTGTTTCCTGTTTGGCAGGATGGCCCTTGTGGTCTCTTCCAACTCTATGATTCTATGAAAATGAGAAGTTTGGGGGTATATAGGATAAAAAGCAGGATAACCATATCTGCATTCAAGGTATTTGAAAGGAGAAATGAAGAGATATGAAGTACTGAATTTGGGGAGGGACCATAGCTCTGGGCTTAGAATCTTAGAGTGCATGATTTGCATGCAGAACATTCTATGTTTCATCCCCATAATTTCCAGGTATGGCTGGAAAAGGGCACCAGCCCGGAAGTCTGAAGTGCCACTCCCAATCACTGTGGACCAGGGATCTCCAATGCTCCTGATATTTTTGGACTTGGGTGCATAGACCCAATCTTTCCCACACTTTCATCCTCTGTGTGTTAATGGTCCAAACAAATGGCCTCATGTTTCATCAGTTCAATGTAAAATTGAATATCATTATATATAAAATTGCTCCCTTCTTTTGTTGTTGTATCATATATATATATATAATTCAAAAGTTACAATACAGTTCTTTCCACTGCCATAATATCACAGAATGATCACTCCAATCCTCAATCCCATTTCACTTGTTGACTCGCCAGATAACCTCAATAGGGACCCAAATACAAATCTGATTGTCTCTCTTCTCAGCATGATTGATTCCAAAAGGACCAGTACAAGAGGAAGCTGCTTTGGGCACTGCTCAGCTGCAAGGGCTGGATGTCCCTGTTGTCAGACATTTTAATTGTGTTATAACGTGGTGACACTAGATGGCACTGTAGAGTTCCAGCATTTGCCAACTTGATTTCCCATTGTGATGTTTACAACATGTATTCCTGATGTGTCTAGATCCAGTCTAGATAGGATGTACATTGGGTTAAGAACTTAATTCGTTCTGGAGGTCTGTTCTTAACCAGAAACTGCTCATAACTTGAGGTACTACTTTAGCTAATGGGGCCTCCCACTGCCGCTGCACCAGTCAGTTCTGCGTGATTTCTGTTCTCATCCTGAAGCAAAGTTCTTAACCTGAGGTATTATTTTTGGGTTAGGGGAGTCTGTAACCTGAAGAATCTGTAACCTGAAGTGTTTCTAACTACAAGGATAATTGCTCAAACTACAAGGATAATGTTGTGCAAAAATGTTCTAACAGGGGTATCCACGGACAGCCGGAAAGCAAAGAAACTACTAGACAAACTGATTTGAAATGTACAAACCTATTTTAATAACTTCCTAATATCTCTTTGCATATTTTGAAATTATCCAGCATATCTTGGGCATGACTCATGCCTATTCTGTGTCAACTGCTTTAAAAAATGTTTTGCACCTTGTACCACTTGAAGAATACCCATGGCATCAATATTCAAGGTGACTCTCTTGATATGCACAGCAGGAAATAAAGAGATGGCAATGGAATATGGTTCTTTTCATTTTGAAAAACAATCTAAGAAATTTTATTTTCTTAATGAACAGCATTCATTATTATTAAATTGAGATAAGGATTTCTTATTAGTAAAATATACAAACAGTTTCCAGAAAAGAATTCATAAAAAAGGTTTAGCGAGGGGGGGAGATGAACAGTGGTAAGGATGGAATGTGATTCAAATGATAATTTTCTGTTCTGATTTCCAAAACAATAGCTTTTAAGGAGCTACATTCCCAACTCATGTGTTCTGGCTTTATTGCTACCATGCTGGATATCAATTGCAAAAACCAAAAACAAATTATAGGAATCAGGTGCCATATTAAGTCTTTGTAGTCAGGTGTTCCTTTGTATTGAGACTAGGCCTGAGTACAATAATGTAGCACTTGGGAATGAAGATGCAGCCTAGAAGCCCAGCACTGGAGGCCAACATAGAGAAAACCTGCACGGCTACCATGTACTTCCCCTTGGTGCTCAGGTAGGTGGGAATAAAGGACACCCAAACACTGCAGAAGACCAGCATGCTGAAGGTGATCAGCTTGGCTTCATTGAATGAGTCAGGCAGCTTCCTGGCTAGGAAAGCCACTGTGAAGCAGATGGCAGCCAGGAAGCCCATGTAGCCAAGGACAGTGTAAAACATGGCAACAGATCCTTCATTGCATTGCAGTATGATCTCTCCAGGTTGGGAGTGCATGTCAGAGTTTGGAGAATGGGGGAGAGGTACCCAGCCAGATGACACAGATGAGAATTTGGATACCGGAGCAGCAAATGACAATGGAATTAGCCAGACTCTTTCCCAGCCATCTCCTCACCCTGTTTCCTGGCTTAGTGGCCAGAAAGGCCAGCACAACGGTAATAGTTTTTGCTAACAAAGAAGAGACAGCAACTGAGAAGATGATGCCAAAGGCTGCCTGCCTGAGAAGGCAGGTCACTTTCCTTGGCCGGCCTATAAACAGAAAGGAGGACAAAAAGGACAGGAGGAGGGAGACAAGGAGGATGTAGGAAAGGTCCCTGTTGTTGGCTTTGACTATGGGAGTGTCAAGATATTTAATGAATATTCCTAAAACAAGGCCAGTGATTAAGGACAGAAACAGGGCAGTGGAAGCCAAGAGGGTCCCCAGATATTCATCATAGGACAGGAAGGTGATAATCTTGGGGATGCATCGATCTCTGTCCTTGTTAGGGTGTTGATCTTCTGGACATTTGGTGCAGTGGTCTGCATCTGGAAGAAGAAGAGTGTCTGCTTGAACATATTCCTGTACTGTAGCAAAAAAAAGCAGGTAACATATTTTACGCTCCATAAGACGCACTTTTTCCTTCCTAAAAAGGAAGGGATATCCCTGTGCGCCTTATGGAGGGAAGGCTTCTCTCCCGCGGCCTCCTGCTATTTCTGCTAATCAACACAGAGTTGGTCCTTTCCATTTAGGTCTCTTGTGCAGATACCCCCTTATTCACCTCCCAAGGAAGAGCTTGGAGTGATTTACAAGTTCCAAGTTGTTGATTGCTGATACATTTGATCTCACCCCTAACACCAGGTGTTGTCAGATGGGTGTAATTTACAGAAAAAAAGTTCCTTGGAGGAGCATGGACTAGAACTCTTGTCTTCCCACTATAAGCAAAACACCCTAGCTACTTTGCCACACTGACTGGTCAAGGGAACCTACCAGATGCAGCAACACTGCCTAATTCTTACATACTGAAGGCTGTCTCAATGGTACATGGACACTGGTACCAGAGCCTGCAATAAACCCAGATGCCAACTTTGCTGCCACATAAACCCGGACAACACCATTACTGGTCCCAACAACATCAAACATACCATCTCAGGACTATTTAATTGCTCATCTTCCAACATTGTGTATGCAATCAAATGCCAACAGTGCCCTTCAGCTCTCTATATTGGACAAACAGGCCAAACCCTACGCCAAAGGATAAATGGACATAAATCTGATATCAGGAATCACAAGACAGAGAAACCAGTAGGAGAACACTTCAATCTCCCAGGACATTCTATAAAAGATCTCAAAGTAGCTGTCTTAATACAAAGAAATTTCAGAAATAGACTGGAAAGAGAAGTGGCTGAATTGCAACTAATCACCAAACTTAAAACCACGGAGAAACCTGGTCTGAACAAAGACATTGGATTCTTATCTCATTATACATAACAAAGCTATCTTTAGCCATCTCACCACTTGCCTTTCCCTGCAAGACTAATTACAGCCATTAAGAGTCGTCAACAGGTTTTCCACACCTATCAGCTGATCACCCATTCCCACCACCCTTCTGAGCAATACCCCTCCCCACTCCCTCACTATATTTAAGGATCTGGTGACTTCTGTTTCAGTGTATCTGAAGAAGTGTGCATGCACACGAAAGCTCATACCAAGAACAAACTCAGTTGGTCTCTAAGGTGCTACTGGAAAGAATTTTCGATTTTGTTTTGACTATGGCAGACCAACACGGCTACCCACCTGTAACTGAATCAATGGTACCTGGAAAGCTTTTTAAGACTATATAAATCACTGTTGAAACTATATCAAATTGAAGTATAAGATTATACTGGAATATGATTATAAAGGACATATTTATTGTTCTTTTCCCTGCACATTCCTCCGAAGTCTCCTACCTTCCTGAGTGGAGATCATCCCTTTCGCAAATGGAGCACAAGCATGACAGCAAATCGGTTTCCCTTCCTGAACCTTCTTGGCATATCCAGGCCGACAGCTTTTGGTACACCTGGACTGAGGAAGGGTCTGACCCAAAACACAGAAAGCATCAGTGAAGGACTGTTACCAAGTAACCTCTGGGCCAGTGTACAGTCTTGGTCTATGTGGAATAGACACAGATTTGGTGTAGATGCTTCTTTTGACCCATGGGACAAAACAGAGGGTCATAGTGCTTGGGACACAGTTGGGGCAGAAAGAGATAATCAAGAAGAAAGAATTACATGGAGACTGTATTGGCCTTGGATTTAGGAGTCAGAGGTGTCTGCCATTACTACAAAGGTTTAGTAAACACAGTACAAATCTTCAGTCGTGGAAACCATTTAAAAATATCAAAATCCAGAGAACCAAACAAGATGAAACAGAAACGTATCTGGAGCATCCATGTTGTGCTCAATTCTGAAGTCTTGTCTGCTTCCTGAACACTGCAAAAGCCATGCCTCAGTTGTAATCCAAACTGCTTCTCCATTTTCATGTTTCTTATTTTGACTTTCCTCCATTCATCTCCTCCCCCATATAGTGTTAGCCCATTAATTCTATAGGCAGCAGTTTTATTGTTGTGTTCCCCAACAGTCTCATAGGTTAACACATCTCTAAAAAAAATACAATGCAATGAATGGTTTTTCCAAACCTGGTTGAACAGCCTGGACCGCTCAAGAGCCTCTTGGTCAATGGTGAATTTTGTGCCTGAGGATCCCTGTCTGCTTATGCTCCCAAATTTCACTGCACCAAAGGATTTGTTGGGAAATGGCACCCAGTTAACAATGTCTGATTCGACTGTCAACTGCCCATTCTCATCCAAATACACTCCTTCCATGGAAGTATTGTAAAACTGGGAACTTCCCAGGAAAGGGTGGAGCTAGAACAGGAAAAAAAGCATGCCGATTTAGAGAAGAATTAAATTATCTAGATAACATTGCTGAAGATCTTTGTACAGACTGACACAGGTTGAGGACAGGTGAAAGCCATGAGATCCATAAGCATCATTCCTCACCCTGGGAAGAATTCTGCAAGCATACGCTTCCAATTTGTCAAAGCAAAGTTGTTGGAATTGGTGTGTTGACATTAGCTTACTTGGCTAGTAATAGCAGGAAGCCTTGCTGAGGGATCAGGTGGTAAAGTGGAGGCAGATTGCCTCTCAGAAGCAAAATTAGGATGTGGGTAAGAGTACAATAAGGACCCATGTGGTGCTGTGGGTTAAACCACAGCGCCTAGGGCTTGCCGATCAAAAGGTCGGTGGTTCGAATCCCTGCGACGGGTTGAGCTCCCATGCTTGGTCCCCGCTCCTGCCCACCTAGCAGTTCGAAAGCATGTCAAAGTGCAAGTAGATAAATAGGTACCGCTCCGGTGGGAAGGTAAACGGCGTTTCCGTGCTGCTCCGGTTCACCATAAGTGGCTTTGTCATGCTGGCCACATGACCCAGAAGCTGTACACCGGCTCCCTCGACCAATAATAATAATAATAATAATAATAATAATTTATTATTTATACCCCGCCCATCTGGCTGGGTCTCCCCGGCCACTCTGGGCGGCCTCCAACAAATACTAAAATACAATACAAAGTCACAAATTAAAAACTTCCCTAAACAGGGCTGCCTTCAGGTATTTTCTAAATGACAGGTAGTTGTTTATCTCTCTGACCCCTGATGGGAGGGCGTTCCACAGGGCGGGCGCCACTACCGAGAAGGCCCTCTGCCTGGTTCCCTGTAGCTTTGCTTCTCGCAGTGAGGGAACCGCCAGAAGGCCCTCGGTGCTGGATCTCAGTGTCCGGGCTGAATGATGGGGGTGGAGACGCTCCTTCAGGTATACAGGACCAAGGCCGTTTAGGGCTTTAAAGGTCAGCACCAACACTTTGAATTGTGCTCGGAAACGTACTGGGAGCCAATGTAGATCTCTCAGGACCGGTGTTATGTGGTCCCGGCGGCCACTCCCAGTCACCAGTCTAGCTGCCGCATTCTGGATTAATTGCAGTTTCCGGGTCACCTTCAAAGGTAGCCCCACGTAGAGCGCATTGCAGTAGTCCAAGTGGGAGATAACCAGAGCATGCACCACTCTGGCAAGACAGTCTGCGGGCAGGTAGGGTCTCAGCCTGCGTACCAGATGGAGCTGGTAGACAGCCGCCCTGGACACAGAATTAACCTGCGCCTCCATGGACAGCTGTGAGTCCAAAATGACTCCCAGGCTGCGCACCTGGTCCTTCAGGGGCACAGTTACCCCATTCAGGACCAGGGAGAACAGTGAGATGAGTGCCGCAGCCCCAGAGTCGGACACAACTGGACCTAATGGTCAAGGGTCCCTTTACCTTTAACAGTACAATAAAAGGAGGAAAGTAAAGCCAGTGGTGAGGCAAGCCTGATTTCACATGAGAATGGAATTCACGGCACCGATTCCGGTTCAGAAAAGATATATGTGAGGGAAACAGGAATACCTGCCAAGACTGCATCTTTTGATATTTCAGCCTCTTTTTACCCTTCGTCACCATCTGACTGGAAAGCGCAGCCCTTAAGGCCCGTGACAGAGCAAGGACAAGGTTGTAAATACTGTAATTATCCAGAGACAGGGTTTTCTCAATCACTTCGTCAGGCAGGGACTCCAGAATGTCAACTTCCCTACACCTTTTCCTTCCTTTCACAGACAATATGTGCCTTGAATAGGAACAATTAAATGATTTCTCCCCAAACTGAAACATAGAATAAAGAAATCTTTCATAATCATCACAGTTTGGCCTTCTTTTAATACGAGTTAAGAAAGAAAAAAACCCACGAATGTGCAGGGGAGAAAGCAGATCATACGACAAGTTCAGGGTGAGGTCCCACAAAGCTGTTGTGATCCAGACTTTCCCCACAATGGGCCTTATATGCTTTTTAACTGCATTTTGCAAATTATATATTGAACTATAGAAGAAGCGTATCTCTCCATAGTAGACTAATACATTGACTTTGTTCCAGATGGAAAATGTTTTGAAAGGCAACACTACTCTCCTATTCTGTACTGGGAAGCTCAGTGAGAAGGCAGCACAAATTGTGTTCCTGGTTAGCAGAGGCATCAATGTCCTCATGAACCTCTCTCCATTGTTGTTGTCTGGAGCAACGAGGCCAATCCAAGTCCAGTTGAAGTGCAGGAGGAGTTGGACTATCCCCAGATAATGATGTTCTTCTTTGGGGACCATTCGGTAGACAAAAGGGAACTGAGTTTTGTCGTTAAGAGCGTCAGAAACAAAACCATAACTGACCTGGTAAAGAACAGAAGAGATTAGTGTTGTCACCCCCAACAAAATCCCAATTGCGTGTCAAGGTCCCCAAACCACCCCTCAAATAAATTCACACAACAGACATAATTTTTGGTTTTGGTTTTTGGCATAATTTTGGCCACAACTTTATTGACTTACAAGAGACGTGAGTGGTTGCTTAGGCATTGGTTCAGACTATCTGTCCCTAAGGACAGAACTGACATTTGTCAGTAAGGGGAAAACCTTCCAGGTAGAGAAAGTGAGTGGGAATCACCTCTCCCCTCTTCCCACAGGCTCCCAGGGGCTCTTGCGTGGCCCTGGCCCCCGACCGGGGGTTACGGACAAAAGCATATCGAGCCCCTGTGTTCTTTTAACAGAAATCCCCACACCATGATGAACTCGGAGGGGCAAACAAGTCAACAGTCCCCTTCACCAACAGCAAGGTAAGAACCAATGCCCAACCACCAACCTTACAAGCTGTGACTATTTGCTAAGCTGTAGGCAAAAACCAGATGGCACCAGCCAATCAGCCAAATGGACAAAATTCCTACCAGGCCACTGCCTCAAAAGCAGACGACCCCATGACAGGCATAGCAAGGTCTATTCAGAGGTCTATAATTAGGGAGGGAAGGGTGGGTGATCCGAAGCTCGCAGTCAAAGAGGCGGAACACTCTGCGAGCTAACCTTTTATAACAAGCTGGGCTGTCCATCACAGAATGGCAACATATAAATCTCCCCAACAACACCCCGGGTCCAATCATAACACTGGCCACCCAAACTAACCCGCCCAGCAACTAGGGGGAAGTTTACAGGCCCCCACCGCAACATGTGCTTTCCATGAAGGAGAACCCGCTTTGTAGTATTTTGTACTTGCCTGAATGATACCTTTTCTTGGACATGGGAAATAGAGAAAAGACACAGTTTCATGGAGACTGAGGGGCTTTACTCCAGGGAGCTTAACAACATATTTAGTTGTTTGCTTTAAAAAAAACGGTGACAGAGTCTTTGGAATGGGTTGTGTTTGCTTTATCTTATGCCCAGTAGTAATGTACGGAAGTGAGAGCTGGACCATCAAGAAGGCTGATCGCCGAAGAATTGATGCTTTTGAATTATGGTGCTGGAGGAGACTCTTGAGAGTCCCATGGACTGCAAGAAGATCAAACCTATCCATTCTTAAAGAAATCAGCCCTGAGTGCTCACTGGAAGGACAGATCCTGAAGTTGAGGCTCCAGTACTTTGGCCACCTCATGAGAAGAGAAGACTCCCTAGAAAAGACCCTGATGTTGGGAAAGATGGAGGGCACAAGGAGAAGGGGACGACAGAGGATGAGATGGTTGGACAGTGTTCTCGAAGCGACTGGCATGAGTTTGGCCAAACTGCGAGAGGCAGTGAAGGATAGGCGTGCCTGGCGTGCTCTGGTCCATGGGGTCACGAAGAGTCAGACACGACTGAACAACAACAGGGGGTAAATGGAGACCTTTCTCTGACATTGAAGCTAAGTAATTCAGTTATTTTTCATGAAACTAATTATCTTTTATGAGTCAAGGTAGCATATAAATATGTAAATAATAAGCAGGACCACATTAGGAATGTAAATCTCAAGTCTTTCGCTTACTGTAAATTGCTCTTACTTTTACAGGTTTATCTAAGGTTTGCTTAGTCTGAGCATACAGAGTTTGTTTCAGAGACGATGACATTCCATTGTCTTGTCATGCACTTTTTGTATGTTGCCTCTTGTTTCTTTAATGTTTCCTTTTGCATATTTGCTCATTTGTATCTCACACAGCATTGCTATCATTACCTATTCCATTCCGACTCACATTTTGCAACACAGGGGTTTAGAAGCAGGAATGACGTTTTCACATCTCTCCAAAGAAACTGCAAAGGATATTAGGGATTTGTCCTTCCCTCCTGATATTCATACCTGTGGCGTTTTGTAGATGCTTGACATGATTGAAATATCTTTGGATTTGTCAGAGTCAGCCCCTTCAATAACGGCCAATACTTTATTCCATGGCCCACAGTAATAGTTTGGGATGTTTGCCTGCCCAGGACATAGCAGGTCCACCATGGCACCATAAGTCTTTCTGGCATCGTAAAAGTTGTCATAGATGTCATAGCCCAGGGTGAGATTGGGGGAAAGCCTGTGGTTCTCATTGACTTTCCAAACGGCAAACAAGAAGGAAAGGATATGCCAGTATACCAGGGGTCCCATCCTGGAAAAAAACCTGTATGTCACCTTGACATCCTGTTTTTTCCCACACAGAGACAATATTGTGTCACCCTTACCGGTGATGGGGGGGCAGAAATCATGAAATGGGTCTGCATACCTGAGATCCATAAACCCCTTCCTGTCCAAATATTAGAAGAATGGGGTATTTCTAATGCAAATGTCTTACTAGAGTGGGTGAAAGCACACAGTATGCAGTAGATGAGTACTGTATCTAATATTCAGAATGAATCTGAACATTTTCCTCTAAAGGGAGTAAAATAGAAGACACGATTTACCAAACAAAAGTACCAGAAATGAGCAGACGTGTCTGGTAGCATGGCATAGCCAAGGGGAGGCAGGAAGTGTAGCTGCCACCCCCAGTCAATAAAAATAGTTAACTAGCTAAGTCTCTGTCCCCCCGAACAAAAGCCTGCCCCCTCAAACAAAACTCCTGGCTACACTCATGCCTGGTAGACAAGGCAAGGACTTAGGTGTCCATGAGGCCTTATTCAGTTTGCATAAAGCTTTTACAACAATAGGCACCTAAGGACTTACCAATAAACTCTGGTAAAAGGAGGCTCATTAAAGACGCTTAGTTTGAACACAGGATTTGCTGCGGATATGACCCCACTAATGTGGTAGTCTCCTGGCCTGTACCAATTCCAGGCTTCATTTGGATCCCTTAGCAAAGTCAATGGGCATTTTGAGTTCAACATCTCTGGTGTTGCTTTAAGTAGTAGCAAGAGGAACAGCAGAAGCCGGCTTATTATATGTCTGCCTTTTACTCCAGTCTCCTCCTTGAGTGCTATCAGCAACACAGTCAGCAAATTACCAGCAGCTAAAAACTGTTTGGAAGACCCAGGCTGCAGTGACTTAATCACGGGGAACATGCCTGGCGTACATGGCTTGAGAGCCAAAGAGGATTCAATTCAGCCCCACATGGGCAGCATAACCCCACCCCACCCTCAGGGGCACAGTGGAGAAGTATTTATGTACCAGACTCTTCTGGCTGAGATTGATGGAGTTACATCATGTTGTTGTTCAATGTTGAATGTAAATACGATTCTATTCCTCTTGAGCTTTGGCAAGACGATGACAAAGAAATCACCATTATTTTTAATAATTACATTTTCCTCGCACCTTGCTGCCTTCATGGCTCCAGATGTAGAGCTGAAGAAAAGCATAATGGAACCATAGAATTGTAGAGTTGTGGGAAACCTCCAGCGTCATCTAGTCCAACCCCCAGCAATTCAAGAATCTCAGTTAACCATCCATGACTGGAGGCCATCCAACCTCTGCCTAAATACCGCGAAGAAAGAAAGAAAAGTCCACAACATCATGAGGGGATTCATTTCACTGTTGAACAGTTCTGACCATCAGAAAGTTCTTCCCAGTTTTTAGTCTGAATAATCTTTCTTCTAGCTTGAATCCATTGTTTCAGGTCCTATCCTCCAGAGCAGGGGAAACAAAATTTCCTCCACCTTCTATGTAACAGCCCTTTAGGTATTTGAAGAACTTGCCACTGCAATGTGCAGTGACAATGTGCAGAGAGGAGAAGGGGAGGTTGCCTTGACCTGTACCAGCATTGCTCCCAACTTTTCCAGCTACAATCTAAGGTCACAGAATGTCCTTGGAAACGCTGACCTAAAGCAGACACCTGCTGGGTTTCAAATTTTTAATAATTACATTTCCCTCGCACCTTGCTGACTTCATGGCTCCAGGTGTAGAGCTGAAGAAAAGCATGATGGAACCATAGAATTGTAGAGTTGAAGAGTTGTAGAGTTGTTGGAAACCTCCAGGGTCATCTAGTCAAACTACCTGCAATGCAGGCACCTCAACCAATGTATCCATGACAGATGGCCATCTAAGCTCTGCTTAAAACCTTCCAAGAAAGGACAGCCCACAGTCTCCTGAGAGAAACTGTTCCATTGTCAAACACCTCTTACTGCCAAAGTTCCTTTCTTGTACCTTGAAGCCATTGGTTCAAGTCCTACCCTCCAGAGCAGGAGAAAACTAGTTTGTTCCGTCTTCCATGTGACAGCCCTTGAGGTATTTGAAGATGACTATCATAACTTCTTTCAGTCTCCTCTTTTCCTGGCTAAAGACACTCCACTCTCTCCACCATTCTTCATAAGGCTTGGTTTCCAGACCCTTGATCACCGTCATTGTCCTCCCTTACACAGGTTCTAGCTTGTCAACATGCTTCTTAAGTTGTATCAGAGTGGGAGTGAAAGAGTATAAATTGAGAGGCTTTGCAGACGACTTGGTGTTGACCTTACAAGACCCAGAAACCAGTGTGGTGAAAGCACTGGAGACAATGGAAGAATTTGGGCAAGTTGCAGGCTTTAGACTGAACAAAGCTAAAACTAAGGTTTTGACTAAAAATATAACAGGACTAGAAAGAGACAAACTACAGAATATGATAGGTCAGGTTTGAACTTTGTCAACAAAGTGAAATACCTGGGGGTGAATATGACTGCGAAAAACCTAAACCTGTATAAAGATAACTATGATAAATTGTGGAATGAGGTAAAGAGAGACTTAGAAACATGGACAAGACTGAAATTATCGTTGCTAGGCCGAATCTCTGTGATTAAGATGAATGTATTACCAAAGATGTTGTTTTTATTCCAAGTTTTACCGATCATTGAGAAAATGGATTGTTTTAAGAAATGGCAGACAGATTTATCGAAATTTATCTGGCAGGGGAGAAAACCCAGAATAAAATAAAAGATATTGACGGATTCTAAAGATAGAGGGGGATTCTCCCTGCCAGATTTAAGGATTTATTTTGAAGCTGCAGCTTTCTGCTGGATGAAAGAATGGTTTGTGTTAAAAGATGCAGATGTGTTAGACTTGGAAGGTCATGATAATGTGTTTGGTTGGCATGCATATCTTTGGTATGACAATGTAAAGGCCCACAAAGGATTTAAATCGCATATTATTAGAAATGCCCTGTTGAAGGTTTGGTTGGGAAATAAAGATTTGTTAGAAAGAAAAACCCCCAGGTGGCTTTCACCTTTAGAGGCGAAAGCTCATAAAAAGACAAATATGCAAACTAATTGGCCAAAATATGAGGATATATTGATACAAAAAGGAGATGTTTATAGGTTGAAGAGTTATGAGCAATTGAAAGACAAAGTGACAGATTGGTTGCAGTATTGTCAGATAAATGAATTGTACAAGATGGATAAGAAACAAGGCTTTCAGTCAGAGAAATCCAAATTGGAAACAGAATTGATGGAACCTAATACAAAAAAACCTTTCCAGAATGTACAATTTACTGCTAGAGTGGCATACAAAAGATGAAATGGTAAAATCAGCAATGATTGATTGGACGAAAGATGTTGGACATAATATTATGTTAGAGGACTGGGTAAAACTGTGGAAAACAGGTATTAAATTTACAGCGTGTAATACTTTGAGAGAGAATTTAATGAAAATGATGTATAGATGGTATTTAACTCCGGTAAAAATAGCAAAAATTTATCATGGATCTTGTAATAAATGTTGGAAATGTAAGCAAATAGGTACCTTTTTCCACATGTGGTGGACATGCCCGAAAGTGAGAGACTTCTGGGAGAAGATTTATAATGAACTTAAAAAGGTGTTGAAGAACACATTTACTAAGAAACCAGAGACCTTCTTGCTGGGCATTGTAAACCATGAAATCCCAGTAAAAGATAGATCAATCTTTATGTATGCCACGACAGCGGCAAGGATGTTAATAGCGAAGAACTGGAAGATGGAAGCGATTCCAACAGTGGCAGATGAAAATGATTGACTATATGGAGCTTGCAGAACTGACCGGGAAACTCCGAGACCAGAGGGACGACGCAGTGGAGAAAGAATGGAAGAAATTTAAGGACTATTTAAAATCTCATGTTAAGATAATGGTGTAAGAAAAGAGCAGGCAGAATTGATAGGTTACAGATTTAGAAATGTTAAGAAGATTAGATAGAAGATAGGTTTAAGAAAAATAAATTTAAGGTAGATAATTGAATAATTAGATATAAATTGATAGTTCAATGTAAAGAAATTACTAAAGATGTAATATAGTGAACGCAGAAGGGGAGGATGAGAGGAAGTCACCATAACGATGTTAAAGACCTTGGAAGTTAATATTTAGATTTTTTCTGTTTATTTTTATTTTATTATTATTATTTTTATTATTATTATTATTATGTTTGTTATGTTTTTGTTGTTTGTAGTGTATTTTATGTTTGTGTTCTTTTTGTGTGAAAATAAAAAAAATTATTATAAAAAAAACCATGCTTCTTAAATTGTGATGCTCACAACTGGACACAGTATTCCAGTTGTGGTCAGACGAAGGCAGAATAGAGTGGTAAAGGTAAAGGGACCCCTGACCGTTAGGTCCAGTTGCAGACGACTCTGGGGTTGCGGCGCTCATCTCGCGTTACTGGCCGAGGGAGCCAGCGTACAGCTTCCGGGTCATGTGGCCAGCATGACAAAGCCGCCATCCTATATTTGTGCATCTGGCCCTTTCTGCCTAAGTGCAGAACCTTTCAGAACATAAGTGCAGGTTCTCTAACACCCACCTCTCTCTCTCTCTCCTTTTTTTGGTTGAAAAGGAATCTTGGTGTGGTAAGAATTCACCTCTACACCCTCTTGTTTGTTACCCAGGTGAGGGAACTTTTGAATAAACCACAGAACCAAGGAAACTATTTTCAAGTCCAGCATCCGGATTTGGGAACCCAGTGTTTATTATAGCTATTGCAATAGGACAGAGCTCACTCAACAGAATGTGCCAGCTGAGAAGGTCTTGTTAGTAAGCACACAATTAAAAATCAAACCAAGAACCCAGGCCACCAATTATCATTCAAAAAGGAGAGTAATCACTATTCAAAACTCAACAGTAAACACAGAGAACGAGAAGCATAAAATATGCATGAGACACAATTGTATTCCCAGGCAAGAAGCATAGTTCAAATATATTCATCAATAAATTATATATCTATTGATTCTCTAAAAAGGTGTTTCTTTAGCAAATTTTGTAAGGTGTCAGGCTATGGGACACAGTGGCGATTTCTCACAAAAATGTTTTCCCCACCAGTTCTGCACCTGTTCCTTGATTAGTCCAGGAGATTGCAGGAGGAGATGTTTAATTATGTGTCTAATTGTGTGATTATAGTCTTCTCGCCAAATCTCCAGGGATTTCTCCGCAAAGATTGCCTTTGCTACCAATAATGTAAAGTCAGAACCAAGGTCAAAATGAAAAAGTAACTTCTCAAGTTATAGGTAGGTAGCCAGCCATGTTGGTATGCCATAGTCAAGACAAAATAAAAAATAAAAAATTCCTTCCAGTAGCACCTTAGAGACCAACTAAGTTTGTTCTTGGTATGAGCTTTCGTGCGCTTGCACACTTCTTCAGAGGTGCTCTGCTTCAAGGCCGAAGGCCAATGTGGTCCAGCATTTCTGTGCACTTTGGCGCTTGTCATGATGTCCTGTTGCATCAGAAGTGGTTTAGTCACATGACACAGAAAACTGTCTGAATGAAAGCCGGCTCCCTCAGTCTGAAAGCCAAGATGAGCACCGCACCCTAGGTCAAATTTGACTGGACTTAACCACCCAGGGGTCCTTTAACTTTACCTGCAGTTTCCGAACCACCCTCAAAGGCAGCCCAACATATAACTCACCGCAGTAGTCCAACCAAGAACAGAAGTTGGGCTATTGCAGTTGTACTTTGGGGTTCTGCAAGGTTCTGCATCATTTGGTTGGAGGAGTTATCTGTTCTTGCACGAAGTGGTGGGGAGGTTGTGTCTCCTTTTTTGTCTGGTTTTTTATTTTGTTGTACTTATTTTGCCTTTGTGGGCGACCATTGCCAGTTTTTCCTCCATGAAATAGCTATTTTTGGTGCCCACAACAGTGTCTTAATTTTCCAAAAGTGCACCCAACCAAGCCCAAAAATGCTGGGGGACCCCAAGCGCCAAGAAAGAATACCTGTTTTCTCTCCACTTCACTATGAAACATTCACATCCCACTTCTCTCTCAGCAGAAAACTGTTCCAAAAATGTTCAAGGCTAGCTAGATAAATCTTGATTTCGACTCAAATGAAGGTATAGCAGAGCTCAGGCAGAGCACTCTAGAAAGGGTGGGAAATTACTGACACTCACCAGTCATAAAATGGCACTGCAGGGATGAAGCCAGTGACAAAGAAGAATTCCTAAAATGCTCAACCAACAGCACAGTAATAATAATAAGAAATCCTACACGACCCCACCAAAAGTTCAGCACCACGGTTAAGGCCAGCTTAACAACCAAAGGCATGTGTAGGTGGAAGTGTCTTAGGTGGCACCAAGCACATTTTGGGGGGGGGGCATTCCACAGTTTTGCTCCAGAAACAGTCATCCTTCCTGACATTCTTGTAGGGGCCAAATCACAGGGCTGAAACTTAATGAGATCCACAAGTCACAAAATAGCAGGTCCACAGGAGGAGCCAGGGAGAAAACTATGGCAGATGAAGGCCGAGTTTGACTTAATCCAGTATTGTGACTCAGCCTCCCCAAATTAAGCAGACTCTCTGCGTTCCAAAACACTAAGTGGAAAATGCTTTTAATTTTGTATCCCCTGTCATGCCTCACATTATACTTGTCAATTCGTGTGTCTTCTTCCCTCTTCTTTTCAAAGCTTGTATCATATCCCTCCGAAAACTGTTATCTTTCTTCCCTACTCATTTTATATTCATTTTTTCTTCCTTTACCCCTCTCTTATTCCTTTACTCTCTTTTCCCAGGTTGTTGTAATTTTAGATATTAACCCTTTATCACTCACCCTAATTTCCCACAGCACATCCTCTTGCCCTTTCCCCTCCGACCAGAGAGATCTCCCTTTCATTCTTTAAACCCTTGCCCTCCTTCAGCCTCTCTATCTCCCGGACACTTTTATGTTGCTTTTAACTGCCAGTAATGCCCTTGGTCCAACCAAAGATCTATGTGTGGCCCAGGGGCAGGACAGGTGAATTAGGAGGCACTGGGCGGGCTGTGGCACTGAGGCCTACTGCTGGACTACTGGCCCAGTCTTTCAGAAGTGCTAGAAAAGGTCATGCCAGCCTCCTGTGCCCCTCTCTGACCTATGTCACAATGTAGAACCACAATGCAGTGGCAAGTTCTTCAAATATCTAAAGGCCTGTCACATGGAATATGAAACAAGCTTGTTTTCTTCTGCTCTTGTTTTCTTCTGCTCTGTTTCATATTCCATGTGACAGGGTAGGACCTGAAAAAAGAAAAGAGATTCAGACTAAACTTTAGGAAGAACTTTCTGACAGCTGTTCGACAATGTAAATGACTCCCTCAGGAGGTGGTGAACTCTACTTCCTTGGAAGTTTTTAGCTATAGATTGGATGGCCATCTTTCATGGATAGTTGAGATTCCTGAATTGCAGGGGGTTGGAAGAAATGACCCTCAGGGTCACTTCCCATTCCACAATTCTATGACTCTATGATTCTATGGAACATGTATTCCTTCAGCTCTACACCTGGCGCTATAAAGGGAGTTCAACATGGTGTGAAGACAAACGTAATTATTAAAAATAATGGTGTTTTCTTTGACGTCATCTTGCCAATGCTTAAGAGGAATAAAATCATATTTGAATTCTACATTGAACAACAACATGATGTAAACTTCATCAAACTGTGTCCAGTTGTGAGCATCACAATTTAAGAAGTATGTTGACAAGCCGGAACCTGTGTAAGGGAGGTCAACCAAGGGTCTGGAAACCAAGCCTTATGAAGAATGGGGGAAAGAGTGGAGTATCTTTAGCCAGGAAAAGAGGAGACTGAGAGAAGATATGATAGTCATCTTCAAATACCTCAAGGGTTGTCACATGGAAGAGGGAACAAACTAGTTTTCTCCTGCTCTGGAGGGTAGGACTTGAACCAATGGGTTCAAGTTACAAGAAAGGAGATTATGACTGAGCATCGTGGGGAAACTTTGGTAGGAAGAGGTGTTTGACAATGGAACACTTTCCCTCAGGAGACTGTGGGCTGTCCTTTCTTGGAAGGTTTTAAGCAGAGCTTGGATGGCCATCTGTCATGGATACTTTGGTTGAGGTGCCTGCATTGCAGGGAGTTTGACTAGATGACCCTGGAGGTTTCCAACAACTCTACAATTCTACAACTCTACAATTCCATGGTTCTGTTATGCTTTTCTTCAGCTCTACACCTGGAGCCATGAAGGCAGCAAGGTGCGAGGGAAATGTAATTATTAAAAATAATGGTGATTTGTCATCGTCTTGCCAAAGCTCAAGAGGAATAGAATTGTATTTGCATTCATCATTGAACAACAACATGATGTAACTTCATCAAACTCAGCCAGAAGAGACTGGTACATAAATACTTCTCCACTGCGCCCCTGAGGGTGGGGTGGGGCTATGCTGCCCAAGTGGGGCTGAATTGAATCCTCCTTGGCTCTCAAGCCACGTACGCCAGGCATGTTCCCCATGATTAAGTCACTGCAGCCTGGGTCTTCCAAGCAGATTTTGGTTGCTGGTAATTTGCTGGCAGTGCTGCTGATAGCACTCAAGAAGGAGATTGGAGTAAAAGGCAGCCACATCATAAGTCACCTTCTGCTGGTGCTATTGCTACTACCTGATGCAACGCCGGAGATGCTGAACTCAAAATGCCCATTGACCATGATAAGGGATCGCTATGAACCTTGGAACTGGTACAGGCCAGGAGACTACCACATTAGTGGGGTCATATCCGCTACACCTGTTGTGCTCTATCCAAGCGTCTTCAACGAGCCTCCCTTTACCAGAATTAATGGGTAAGTCCTTATGTGCCTACTGTTATAAAAGCTTTATGCAAACTGAATCTGTTTAGGGAAGTTTATAATATGTAATATTTTAATATTTGTTGGAAACCGCCCAGAGTGGCTGGGGAGACCCAGCCAGATGGGCGGGGTACAAATAATACTTCTTCTTCTTCTTCTTCTTCTTCTTCTTCTTCTTCTTCTTCTTCTTCTTCTTCTTCTTCTATCTGACCTCATGGACACCAAATGTTGTTGTCTGCCAGGAATGTCTCCTCATTTCTGGTTCTTTTGCTTGGTAAATCATATCTTCTATTTACGTCCCTGTGGAGGAAAATGTTCAGATTCATTCTGAATGTCAGAAAGTCATCTACTGCAAACTGTGTGCTTTCACCCACTCTAGTGAGACCTTTGCTTTAGAATAGCCCGTTCTTCTAATATTTGAACAATAAGCGGTTTATGGATCTCAGGTGTACAGATGCTGCAGACCCATCTCATGATTTTTGCACCCCAACACAGGTAAGGATGACACAATCTGGTCTTTGTGTGGAAAGAATGTCAAGATGACACTCACTTTTTTCCAGGAGAGGAGTCCAGGCCTTCTGGCATATCCTGTCCTTCTTGTTTGCTGTTCTGGAAGTCAATCAGAACCACAGGCTTTCCCCCAACCTCACCCTGGGCTATGACATCTATGACAACTTTTACGACACCAGAAAGACGTATGGTGCCATGGTGGACCTGCTCTGCCCTGGGCAGGCAAACATCCCAAACTATTACTGTGGACCACAGAATAAAGTATTGGCTGTTATTGAAGGGGCTGACTCTGACACATCCAAAGATATTTCCACCATGTCAAGCATCTACAAAACCCCACAGGTATGAATGTCAGGAGGGAAGGAAAAATCCCACAATATTATTGCATTATATATATTTTTTAAAGATGTGAAAATGTCATTCCTGCTTCTAAGGCAGAAGGAGCATTTGCTCTCAACCCCCTCTTGACAAAGATGACTCAGGAAATTCTGGACTCATCCACACTTATCCCATGGTTTGAAAGCTTTCCATTTGCCCTGTGCTTTTTTGGCATGGGTCTGAGCAATTTCCCCCTTATCCTACTCCTTTCCCACAGAAAACCCACTCTTTTACTCTAATTTGGAAAAACAACAATCTGTGTTTCACCCCAGGAAAAGCAACAGGACAAGGGAAGTGTGAATAAGCCCTTAGTTAATCATCATCATCACCATAAATGTATATATACCCTCCCTCCTCGACCAGGACCGGGCACAGGGTGGCTAACATCAAAATATATTATACATTAAAATACATAAAATCCTTTGATAACCTAGAATGGGATTTCATGGAAAAGGTTTTGGAGAAAACGGGGATAGAAGGCAATTTCATGAAAGGAATCAATGCGATATATAATAAACAAATAGCAAAGTTAATCATAAATGGTGAAGTAATGGAAGGATTTGAGATATGGAAAGGAACCCGCCAGGGTTGCCCCCCCTATTATTTATTATGTCAATAGAATGTCTGATTAGAGAAATGAAAAAGGAAGAAATAGTAAAAGGAATAAAAATAGGAAGGAATACATATAAAATCAAAGCTTTCGTGGACGACATTATATTGATGTTAGAGGACCCGCAAGATAGTTTTGTTGTTGTTCAGTCGTTCAGTCATGTCCGACTCTTCGTGACCCCATGGACCAGAGCACGCCAGGCACGCCTATCCTTCACTGCCTCTCGCAGTTTGGCCAAACTCATGTTAGTAGCTTCGAGAACACTGTCCAACCATCTCATCCTCTGTCGTCCCCTTCTCCTTGTGCCCTCCATCTTTCCCAACATCAGGGTCTTTTCTAGGGAGTCTTCTCTTCTCATGAGGTGGCCAAAGTACTGGAGCCTCAACTTCAGGATCTGTCCTTCTAGTGAGCACTCAGGGCTGATTTCTTTGAGAATGGATAGGTTTGATCTTCTTGCAGTCCATGGGACTCTCAAGAGTCTCCTCCAGCACCATAATTCAAAAGCATCAATTCTTCGGCGATCAGCCTTCTTTATGGTCCAGCTCTCACTTCCATACATTACTACTGGGAAAACCATAGCTTTAACTATACGGACCTTTGTCGGCAAGGTGATGTCTCTGCTTTTTAAGATGCTGTCTAGGTTTGTCATTGCTTTTCTCCCAAGAAGCAGGCGTCTTCTAATTTCGTGACTGCTGTCACCATCTGCAGTGATCATGGAACCCAAGAAAGTGAAATCTCTCACTGCCTCCATTTCTTCCCCTTCTATTTGCCAGGAGGTGATGGGACCAGTGGCCATGATCTTAGTTTTTTTTGATGTTGAGCTTCAGACCATATTTTGCGCTCTCCTCTTTCACCCTCATTAAAAGGTTCTTTAATTCCTCCTCACTTTCTGCCATCAAGGTTGTATCATCAGCATATCTGAGGTTGTTGATATTTTTTCCGGCAATCTTAATTCCGGTTTGGGATTCATCCAGTCCAGCCTTTCGCATGATGAATTCTGCATATAAGTTAAATAAGCAGGGAGACAATATACAGCCTTGTCATACTCCTTTCCCAATTTTGAACCAATCAGTTGTTCCATATCCAGTTCTAACTGTAGCTTCTTGTCCCACATAGAGATTTCTCAGGAGACAAATGAGGTGATCAGGCACTCCCATTTCTTTAAGAACTTGCCATAGTTTGCTGTGGTCGACACAGTCAAATGCTTTTGCGTAGTCAATGAAGCAGAAGTAGATGTTTTTCTGGAACTCTCTAGCTTTCTCCATAATCCAGCGCATGTTTGCAATTTGGTCTCTGGTTCCTCTGCCCCTTCGAAATCCAGCTTGCACTTCTGGGAGTTCTCGGTCCACATACTGCTTAAGCCTGCCTTGTAGAATTTTAAGCATAACCTTGCTAGCGTGTGAAATGAGTGCAATTGTGCGGTAGTTGGAGCATTCTTTGGCACTGCCCTTCTTTGGGATTGGGATGTAGACTGATCTTCTCCAATCCTCTGGCCACTGCTGAGTTTTCCAAACTTGCTGGCATATTGAGTGTAGCACCTTAACAGCATCATCTTTTAAAATTTTAAATAGTTCAGCTGGAATATCATCACTTCCACTGGCCTTGTTGTTAGCAAGGCTTTCTAAGGCCCATTTGACTTCACTCTCCAGGATGTCTGGCTCAAGGTCAGCAACCACACTACCTGGGGTGTATGAGACCTCCATATCTTTCTGGTATAATTCCTCTGTGTATTCTTGCCACCTCTTCTTGATGTCTTCTGCTTCTGTTAGGTCCTTTCCACTTTTGTCCTTAATTGTGGTAATCTTTGTACGAAATGTTCCTTTCATATCTCCAATTTTCTTGAACAGATCTCTGGTTTTTCCCATTCTGTTATTTTCCTCTATTTCTTTGCATTGCTCGTTTAGAAAGGCCCTCTTGTCTCTCCTTGCTATTCTTTGGAAATCTGCATTCAATTTCCTGTATCTTTCACTATCTCCCTCGCATTTTGCTTGCCTTCTCTCCCCCGCTATTTGTAAGGCCTCATTGGACAGCCACTTTGCTTTCTTGCATTTCTTTTTCATTGGGATGGTTTTCGTTGCTGCCTCCTGTATAATGTTACGAGCCTCCATCCACAGTTCTTCAGGCACTCTATCCACCAAATCTAAATCCTTAAACCTGTTCTTCACTTCAACTGTGTATTCATAAGGAATTTGATTTAGATTGTATCTTACTGGCCCAGTGGTTTTTCCTACTTTCTTCAGTTTAAGCTGGAATTTTGCTATAAGAAGCTGATGATCTGAGCCACAGTCAGCTCCAGGTCTTGTTTTTGCTGAGTGTATAGAGCTTCTCCATCTTTGGCTGCAGAGAATATAATCAATCTGATTTCGATGTTGCCCATCTGGTGATGTCCATGTGTAGAGTCGTCTCTTGTGTTGTTGGAAAAGAGTGTTTGTGATGACCAGCTTGTTCTCTTGACAGAACTCTATTAGCCTTTGCCCTGCTTCATTTTGATCTCCAAGGCCAAACTTGCCAGTTGTTCCTTTTATCTCTTGACTCCCTACTTTAGCATTCCAATCCCCTATAATGAGAAGAACATCCTTCTTTGGTGTCATTTCTATAAGGTGTTGTAAGTCTTCATAGAATTGGTCAATTTCAGTTTCTTCAGCACTGGTAGTTGGTGCATAAACTTGGATTACTGTGATGTTAAAAGGTCTGCCTTGGATTCGTATCGAGATCATTCTATCATTTTTGAAGATTGCATCCCAGTACAGCTTTCACCACTCTTTTGTTGACTATGAGGGCCACTCCATTTCTTTTACGGGATTCCTGCCCACAGTAGTAGATATGATAGTCATCCGAACTGAATTCGCCCATTCCCGTCCATTTTAGTTCACTGATGCCCTAGGATGTCAATGTTTATTCTTGCCATCTCATTTTTGACCACATCCAGCTTACCAAGGTTCATGGTTCTTACATTCCAGGTTCCTATGCAATACTTTTCTTTACAGCATTGGACTTTCCTTTCGCTTCCAGGCATATCCGCAACTGAGCGTCCTTTCGGCTTTGGCCCAGCCGCTTCATCAGCTCTGAATCTACTTGTACTTGTCCTCCGCTCTTCCCCAGTAGCATGTTGGACGCCTTCCGACCTGAGGGGCTCATCTTCCAGCGTCATATCTTTTATATGCCTGTTGTCTTTGTCCATGGAGTTTTCTTGGCAGGGATACTGGAGTGGCTTGCCAGTTCCTCCTCCAGGTGGATCACGTTTGGTCCAAACTCTCCACTATGACCTGTCCATCTTGACCTGTCCATAGCTTCCCTGAGTAATTCAAGCCCCTTCGCCAGGACAAGGCAGTGATCCATGAAGGGGGCAAGATAGTTTAGGAGATCTCAAATATAAATTACAACAATATGGGGAAATAACGGGATTTAAAATTAATGAGAAAAAAAACTAAAATAATTACCAAAAATATAAAGGAGAAAAAATTGACAGAATTAAAAAGATTGTCGAATTGGGAAATAGTAAAAAAAAGTCAAATATTTGGGTATAACAATCTCGGCAAATAATATAAATTTATTTGAAGATAATTATGTAAAAGTATGGAAAGAAATTAAAAAGAATTTGGAATGGTGGGATCACCTAAATTTATCTATGATGGGGAGGATAGCAGCTATAAAAATGTCAGTTTTACCTAAGATCTTATTCCTTTTTCAGATGTTACCAATAGTGGGGGGGGGGAAGACACTTTGATATGTGGAAAAGGGATTTAAGTAAATTTATCGGGGGGGGGGAAGCAAGAATTCAATATAAGGTATTGACAGACGCAGTAAGGTATTGACAGATCTTAGATTGTATTATGTGTCTGCAGGCCTTTGTTGGATTAAGAATTGGATATTGTTAGATGATAAAGAATTACTGGATCTGGAAGGCTTTAGAAATGTAGCGGGATGGCATACATACCTGTTACAAGAAAAAAGGGGTAAATGCAAAGAATTCACAGACCATATAATAAAAAATCCTTATATAAAATTTGGCTAGATTATAGATTAATATTGGAACCAAAAACACCTTGGTGGGCCTCCCCGTTTGAAATGACAGCAGTGAATCAGAAAGGGGAAGAAGGTTGATGGATAACATACAGAGAATTATTAGTGAAAGAGGAGAATCAATGGAAACTGAGACCGTATGACCAGATAAAAAAATATTGTGTGAATTGGTTAAATTATATGCAAATACAGAGTTTATTTAAGAAACATAAGAAGACAGGCTTTTTGGAGAACAATTCTAAATTACAAGAGTTGTTAGTAGATAATTCAAACAAACCATTGGCAAAATTATATAAATACCTGTTGGAATATGAACTAAAGGAAGAAGAGGTAAAGAGTGTAATGGTTAAGTGGGCCCAAGATATAGGGAGAACAATTTACCGAACCCAATGGGATAACTTATGGAACATTAGTATGAGATGTTAAAAATTACTTTTAAGAAGACACCGGAGGCATTGCTGTTGAGCATGCTGCCGGGAAAAGTAGCAGAGGATAGAAGAAATGTTTTCCTTTACTCGTGTGCGGCTGCTAGAATGTTAATTGGACAACAGTGGAAAGGGGAAGATGTTCCAAAATTACAGGAATGGCATTTAAAACTGGTAGAGTTTATGAATTTGGCAAGAATGACAGCAGCTATCAGAAACATTTCAAACCAAAAAGTGACAGAAGAATGGAAATATGTGGAAGAATATATGAAAAAAGAAGGAGTTGAAACAAGATTGGTGATCTGTTTGGAGTGATTCACTCACAGGAATAAGGAAAACGTAGACATAAATAAAAAATACTTTGATGTAAGCTTGATTGGGGAAAAACAATCAGCATTGACAGGAGTATTTGTAAGGAACACGAAGCAGAACTTTAGGAAGTCTTTTAATTTGTAACTCTAACTTTTATTTCTAATTTACTTCTATTCTTTGTAATTCTTAGTAATTGGATGTGAGTTGTGTGTTATAACTTATCCAACTGCTTCTTTCTTTTTTGTAACTCTTTAATTTCAAATGTAATACTGTAACAACGTGTGTATGATTATTTGATTATACTTTTAAGGATATTTCAATAAAATTGTTTTTAAATTAAAAGAAAAAAATCGGCCTGTGGACGGTCCAGGAATCAACATGTTTTTACATGAGTAGAATGTGTCCTTTTATTTAAAATGCATCTCTGGGTTATTTGTGGGGCCTGCCTGGTGTTTTTACATGAGTAGAATGTGTGCTTTTATTTAAAATGCATCTCTGGGTTATTTGTGGGGCATAGGAATTCGTTCATATTTCCCCCAAAAAATATAGTCTGGCCCACCACATAGTCTGAGGGACGGTGGACCAGCCCCCCTGATGAAAATGTTTACTGACCAATGGTTATAGCAACTAATTTTAGGGTTTTCTTTTATATAGAAGAACTGATGGCTATTATATGTCTAATGTGAGCTAAAAATGTTCATTGTAATAGTATGTGAGTTTTTTCCTTTTTTAAAAAAAATGTTCTTCTTTCTTATGCTTTGATGATGTTTCCTGCTTGGCAGGGGGTTGGACTGGATGGCCCTTGTGGTCTCTTCCAACTCTATGATTCTATGATTCTTAAATGTGACACTTTAATGAATAAATAAAGATGAGATTATATACAATTAAATAAAACTGCTACAAGAAACATGTTCTAAAAGCAGTAACAAAATGCAATCAGGGCATAAGATAAAGAAAACACAACCCATTCCAAAGACTCTGTCACCTTTTTTTTGTAAGCAAACAACTAAATATGGGGTGTTCTTAAGCTCCCTGGAGTAAGGCCCCTCAGCCTCCATGAAACTGTGCCTTTTCTCTGTTCCCCATGTCAGAGAAAAGTTAACATTCAGGCAAGTAAAAAGTACTAAATTTGGGGTTTTGCTGGGGGGTGACAACACTGATCTCTTCTGTTCTTTACCAGGTCAGTTATGGTTTTGTTTCTGATGCTCTTAGTGACAAAACTCAGTTCCCGTTTGTCTACCGAATGGTCCCCAAAGAAGAACATCAGTATCTGGGGATAGTCCAACTGCTCCTGCATTTCAACTGGACTTGGATTGGCCTCGTTGCTCCAGACAACAACAATGGAGAGAGGTTCATGAGGACATTGAACCCTCTTCTAACCAGGAACACAATTTGTGCTCCCTTCTCACTTAGCATCCCAACACAGAATCAGGAAATACCGTCGCTTTTAAAAATAATTTCCACGTGGAACACAGTCAATGTATTAGTCTACTATGGAGAGAAACGCTTCTTCTATAGTTTAATATATAATTTGCAAAATGCAGTTAAAAAGCATATAAGGCCCATTGTGGGGAAAGTCTGGATCACAACAGCTTTGTGGGACGTCACCCTGAACTTGTCGTATGATCTGCTTTCTCCCATGCACATTCGTGGGTTTTTTTCTTTCTTAACTCGTATTAAAAGGCCAAACTATGACGATTATGAAAGATTCCACATTTCTATGTTTCAGTTTGGGAGGAAATCATTTAAGTGTTCATATACAAAGCACATATTGTCTGTGAAAGGAAGGAAAAGGTGCAGGGAAGATGACCTTCTGGAGTCCCTGCCTGACGAAGTGATTGAGCATACCCTATCTCTGGATAATTACAGTATTTACAACCTTGTCCTTGCTCTGGCACGGGCCTTAAGGGCTGCGCTTTCCTCCAAATCCAATCAGATGGTGGCGAAGGGTAAAAACAGGCTGAAATATCAAAGGATACAGTCTTGGCAGGTATTCCTGTTTCCCTCACAGATATCTTTGCTGAACAGGAATCGGTGCCATGTATTCCATTCTCAGATGAAATCAGGCTTGTCTCAACATTGTCTTTGCTTTGCCTCCGTTTACTGTACTGTTACCCACATCCTAATTTTGCTTCTGAGAAGGCAATCTGCCTCCACTTTACCACCTGATCCCTCAGCAAGGCTTCCTGAAATTACTAGCCAAGGAAGCTGATATCTACACAAAACTTCCAACAACCTTACTTTGACAAATGAGAAGCAGATGCTTGCAGAATTCTTCCAAGGGTGTGGAATGTAACTTATGTATCTCATGGCTTTAATCCAGGGTGGATTTGATTTAAATCAAACTGATTTAAATCACAATTTATATCGCTAATCAGGTCGATTTAAATAAAAAAAATCCAATTTAAATAAAAAAATCCGATTTTTAAAAAATTTAAATCGGATTTTATTAAATTTAAGTCGGATTTGTTTTATTTAAATCGACCTGACTAGTGATTTAAATCGTGATTAAAATCATTTTGATTTAAATCAAATCCACCCTGCTTTAATCTGTCCCAAAAGACTGAAGCAGAAACAATGGGCCACAGATCCATTGCCCAAACAAACACCTTGTGTCAGTCTGTACAAAGATCTTCAGCAATTAGGCTATGTTATCTAGATAATTTCTTTTCTTCTCTAAATCTGCATGCTTTTTTTCCTGTTCTAGCTTCACCCTTTCCTGGGAAGTTCCCAGTTTTACAACACTTCAATGGAAGGAGTGTATTTGGATGAGAATGGGCAGTTGAGAGTCGAATCCGACATTGTGAACTGGGTGCCATTTCCCAACAAATCCTTTGGTGCAGTGAAATTTGGGAGCATAAGCAGACAGGGATCCTCAGGCACAAAATTCACCATTGACCAAGAGGCTCTTGAGCGGTCCAGGCTGTTCAACCAGGTTTGGAAAAACCATTCATTGCACTGTATTTTTTTTTTAGAGATATGTTAACCTCTGAGACTGTTGGGGAACACAACAATAAAACTGCTGCGTATAGAACTGGCTATAGAATTGGCCGAACTGCGAGAGGCAGTGAAGGATAGGCATGCCTGGCGTGCTCTAGTCCATGGGGTCACGAAGAGTCGGACACGACTGAAGACTGAACAACAACAACAACATAGAATTAATGGGCCAACACTATATGGGGGAGGAGATGAACGGAGGAAAGTCAAAATAAGAAACATTAAAATGGAGAAGCAGTTTGGATTACAACTGAGGCATGGCTTTTGCAGTGTTCAGGAAGCAGACAAGACTTCAGAATTGAGCAGCACAAAGCTGCTCCAAATATCTTTCTGTTTCAGCTTGTTTGTTTTTCTGGATTTTCATATTTTTAATGGTTTCCATGACTGCAGATTTGTACTGTGTTTACTAGACCTTTGTAATAATGGCAGGCAGCCCTGCCTCCTAAACACAAGGCCAATACAGTCTCCATGTAATTCTCTATTCTTGATAATATCTTTCTGCCCCAACTGTGTCCCAAGCACTATGACCCTCTGTTTTCTCACAAGGGTCAAAAAAAGCATCAACACCAAAAGCGTGTCTATTAGATTGTACAATGACCCCGAAGTTAGTTGGCAACAGTCTTTCATTGATGCTTTCTCTGTTTTGGGTCAGACCTTTCTTCAGTCCAGGTGTACCAAAAGCTGTCGTCCTGGATATGCCAAGAAGGTTCAGGAAGGGAAACCGATTTGCTGCCATGCTTGTGCTCCATGTGCGGAAGGGATGATATCCACTCAGGAAGGTAGGAGACTTTAATCCTTGGGTGATGAATATTCCAGTATAATCTTATGGTTGTATTTAATAAAGGTTCAATAGTCATTTACACAGTCTTAATAAAGCTATACAGGAACCACTGAAACAGCCATGAGTATGTAAGAAGTAGGCAGTGTTGATGCCTCTGGTAGGCTCCCTTGACCAGTCAGTGTGGCAAAGTAGCTAGGGTGTTTGGTTTGTACTGGGAAGACCAGAGTTCCAGTCCATGCTCCTCCAAGGAACTTTTTTTCTGTAAATTACACCCATCTGGCAAGCACCAGGTGTTAGAGGTGAGGTCAGATGTATCTGCAATTAAAAAACTTGGAACTTCAAGATCACTCCAAGCTCTTACTTGGGAGGTGACAATAAGGGGGTATCTGCAATAGAAAACTGCACAGAAAGGACCAACTCTCTGTGTTGATTAGCAGAAACAGCAAGTCCCATCACTGTTTCCATTTGTAGCGGTCATAGCTGTCAACTATTCCCTTTTCTTGCAAGGAATCCTATTTGGAATAAGGGAATTTCCCTTAAAAGGGGAAAAGTTGACAGCTATGGTAGGGGTTGGCTGCATTCCCAAGTTACCTGCTTTTTTTTGCTACTGTATAGGAATATATTTCAAGCAGACACTCTTCTTTTTCCAGATGCAGACCACTGCACCAAATGTCCAGAAGATCAACACCCTAACAAGGACAGAGATCAATGCATCCCCAAGATTATCACCTTCCTGTCCTATGATGAATATCTGGGGACCCTCTTGGCTTCCACTGCCCTGTTTCTGTCCTTAATCACTGGCCTTGTTTTAGGAATATTCATTAAATATCTTGACACTCCCATAGTCAAAGCCAACAACAGGGACCTTTCCTACATCCTCCTTGTCTCCCTCCTCCTGTCCTTTTTGTCCTCCTTTCTGTTTATAGGCCGGCCAAGGAAAGTGACCTGCCTTCTCAGGCAGGCAGCCTTTGGCATCATCTTCTCAGTTGCTGTCTCTTCTTTGTTAGCAAAAACTATTACCGTTGTGCTGGCCTTCCTGGCCACTAAGCCAGGAAACAGGGTGAGGAGATGGCTGGGAAAGAGTCTGGCTAATTCCATTGTCATTTACTGTTCCGGTATCCAAATTCTCATCTGTGTCATCTGGCTGGGAAGCTCTCCTCCATTCCCATACTCTGACATGCACACCCAGGCTGGAGAGATCATCTTGCAATGCAATGAAGGATCTGTTGCCATGTTTTACACTGTCCTTGGCTACATGGGCTTCCTGGCTGCCATCTGCTTCACGGTGGCTTTCCTGGCCAGGAAGCTGCCTGACTCATTCAATGAAGCCAAGCTGATCACTTTCAGCATGCTGGTCTTCTGCAGTGTTTGGGTCTCCTTTGTGCCCACCTACCTGAGCACCAAGGGGAAATACATGGTAGCCGTGCAGGTCTTCTCTATGTTGGCCTCCAGTGGTGGCCTTCTAGGCTGCATCTTCCTTCCCAAGTGCTACATTATTGTACTCAGGCCTAGTCTGAATACAAAGGAACACCTGACTACAAAGGCATAATATGGCACCTGATTCCTGTTATATTTTGAAGTTCTCACCCTAGGCCACTAGGGGTGTTGTGTATATAGTTTCACTCTGCCCACCGTGACTGCAGTTCTCACTCAGGTCCACAACATGCAAATGAAGGATTGAGAGTGCCGTTCACGGATTGGGTAGCTAGAGAGAGTTGTTACTGTTGCATGTTACTGAGTACTATATAAGCAGGCTGGCTCAGCCCTTCAGTTCAGTTCTGTTCCAGCCTGAGAATAAAGAGAGCTGCTTGGAGAATCACCGTGTCATCTGCTATGTCCACCCACTACTTAATAATTCCTATAATATGTTTTTGGTTTTTGCAATTGATAGCCAATATGGTAGTAATAAAGCCAGTCGACACGACTGAACGACTGAACAACAACAACAAAAGCCAGGACACATGAGTTGGGAATGTAGCTCCTTAACAGCTATTGTTTTGGAAATCAGAACACAAAATTATCATTTGAATAATATTCCATCCTTACCACTGTTCATTTTTTACCTGATTTAGGAATTCTTTTCTGAATACTGTTTATATATTTTGCCTAATAAGAAATCCTTATCACAATTCAATAATAATGAATGCTGTTCATTAAGAGAATTTTTTAAGATAGTATTACAAATAAATTGCTTACGGATTGTTTTTCAAAATGAAAAGAAACATATTCCATTGCTATCTCTTTATTTTCTGCTGTGCATATTAAGAGAGTTAGCCCTGAATATTGCTGCCATGGGTGTTTTGATGCCACCTGGAGGCAGCCCTCAGAAGTCCTGGTGTGCTGAAGGTGGCAGGCGAGAAAAAAGAAGACTGGGAATGAGCAGGTTGCGAAGGGAGGGGTGCAAAGGGAGCTGCAGGGGACATGGTAGCTCAGGAGTGTTGCAGATTGAAATATACTCGGAGTCAAGTGTGAATTTCATGCTCTTTATTCAGCTCATAGTAGCAAGGAATGAGTCTTTCCCCAAAACGTCTGCTATATATACATTATTTACACAATGGGCCCCACGTGATTGGCTAATTACGGGCTACTCCTGTAGGCCAATCAGGTTGAGAATTCACTTCCTCCAGGGGCCTGGTTGGCTGCTCTTGCAGGCCAATCAGGTCTCTGATTCACTTCCACGTGGAGCTGGATTGGGTGGCTCCTGCGGGCCAATCAGACTGCTGCATTCTGGATCCTATTGTTATGTACTAACACAGATTTTTTTTTAATTTTAATTTTTTTTATTAAACAGCAAAATCACTACACATCATATATATGACTCAATAAAACACATGACGATTTCACAACACAAAAACACACACACTTCTACATACAGCCCATACACAATTTAACAATACTAGAAAAAAGAATAGTCCTAAAAAGGAGCCAAAAAGCAAAAAGAAGAGAATAGAGAGGGAGGGGGGGAAGGAGGGGAGAAGGGAGGGGAAGGAAAAAAAGAAGAAAAGAAATCTACATTGAAATTACAACTTACAACATTAATATACAAATAAATAAATTTGACTTCCGTTTGTACTCTTTGTTCCTTTATCTTAACCCTTCTTTTTCCCACACAGGTCTTGTTACATCCAATTTAGTCTTATGTTTCTTTCTAATGGTATATTAATATTCAATACATACACAAAAGTCACCTTCCTATTACCAAGAGATTTTGATGTTATTGTACTGGTTTAAATAATCTGTAAAAACTTCCCATTCCTTTTGTGCCTTTTGATTTAAGTGACCTCTCATTCTTCCCGTCATTACTGCCAACTGCATATATTCCAGTTACAGGTGGGTAGCCGTGTTGGTCTGCCATAGTCAAAACAAAATAAAATAAAAAAATTCTTTCCAGTAGCACCTTAGAGACCAACTAAGTTTGTTCTTGGTATGAGCTTTCGTGTGCATGCACACTTCTTCAGATGCGATACATATATTCCGTCACTAGAGCTTCCCCCAGTATTCCTTGACTATATCACATTCCCACCACATGTGGAAGTACGTTCCCAAACCACTTTTACATTTCCAACATAAGGGTGACTGATCCTCCTGCCCTTTTCCCTCAGAGCAGAGAGATCTCCCTTCCTGCTTTAAGCCCCTGCTCTCCTTCAGCCTCTCTGTCTCCTGGACACCTTTATGTTGCTTTTAGAGGTCAGTAATGGCCTTGGTCTAACCAAAGAACTATGTGTGGCAGGACGGGTGAATTAGGAGGCACTGGTTGGGCTGTGGCACTGAGGCCCACTGCTGGACCATGGCCCAGTCTTTCAGAAGTTCTAGGAAAGGTCATGCCAACCTCCCATTCCCCTCTCTGACCCATGTCACAATGCAGTGGGATGTTCTTCAAATATCTTAAGGGCTGTCACATGGAAGATGAAGCAAGCTTGTTTTCTTCTGCTCTGGAGGGCAGGACCTGAAACAATGGATTCAAGTTACAAGAAAGGAGATTCAGACTAAACTTTAGGAAGAACTTTCTGACAGCTGTTCGACAATGTAAATGACTCCCTCAGGAGGTGGTGAACTCTACTTCCTAGGAAGTTTTTTTTTTAATTTTTTTTTTAATGTTAAGAAACTTTATTTAAATTTTAAATTAAAATATACAAATCCATAAAACAAATTGAGAAAAAAAATACATACTAATCAAAACAAGCAAATCTTACTCCCATACCCCCTCCCCCCCTCTGACTCCCCTCCAGCAACATTTCTTCTTCTGTCATAAATCCTTTTCACAATATGCATTCTGTATTATCATTCTTTATAATACATTTTCTTATCTTCTTAATCTCTTTTTTCCCTTTATTAATCTCCATATCTCTTAATCTAGACATGCAAGCACATCGTCCCTTGAGTAATGTTTGGCCATATATTCCTCATAACATATCCATTCATTTTTTAAATTTTGCTTTGATGTATTCCTTATTGCCGCTGTTAATTTTGCCATTAATAAATACTCATTCAATTTACAGATCCATTCCTCTTTCGATGGTGCCTTTTCATCCTTCCACTTAGCTGCTATAACTACCCTGGCTGCTGTACTAGCATATAAGAATACTTTTTCCTTCCCTTTTGGTATGTCTTCATCTATTAAACCTAACAAATATGCCTCAGGCTTTTTTACTTCCTAGGAAGTTTTTAACTAGAGATTGGACGGCCATCTGTCATGGATGCTATGGTTGAAATTCCTGCATTGTCGGGGGTTGGACTAAATAACCATCAGGGTCCCTTCCCATTCTACAATTCTATGATTCTATGAAACATGCATTTCTTCAGCTCTACACCTGGTGCCATGAAAGCGAGTTCAACATGGTGCAAAGAAAAACATACTTATTAAAAATAATGGTGGTTTATTTGTCACCATCTTGCCAAGGCTCAAGAGGAATAAAATCATATTTGAGTTCAACATTGAACAACAACATGGTGTGACTTCATTAAACTCAGCAAGAAGAGACTGGTACATAAATACTTCCCCACTGTGCCCCTGAGGGTGGGGTGGGGCTATGCTGCCCAAGTGGGGCTGAATTGAGTCCTCTTTGGCTCTCAAGCCATGTACGCCAGGCATGTTCCCCGTGATTAAGTCACTGCAGCCTGGGTCTTCCAAGCAGATTTTAGCTGCTGGTAATTTGCTGGCTGTGCTGCTGATAGCAGTCAAGAAGGAGGTGAAGGTTAAAGTCAGGCACATCATAACTCACCTTCTGCTGTTGCTATCGCTATTACCTGAAGCAACACCAGAGATGCTGAGCTCAAAATGCCCACTGACTTTGAGAAGGGATCCCTATGCACCTTTGAATTGGTACAAGCCAGGAGACTACCAAATTAGTGGGGTCATATCCGCAGCATCTCCTGTGTTCAAACCAAGTGTCTTCAATGAGCCTCCCTTTACCAGAGTTTATGGGTAAGTCCTTATGTGGCTACTGTTGTAAAAGTGTCTGTGCAAACTGAATCTGATGTCATGGACACCAAATGTTGTCTGCGAGGCACTTCTCCTCATTTCCGGTACTTTTGCTTGGTAAATCATGTCTTCTATTTTGGAGGGAAATGGTCAGAATCATTCTGAATGTCAGAAAGTCATCGACTGGAAACTGTGTGCTTCCACCCACTCTAGTGAGACCTTTGGATTAGAATAGCCCATTCTTCTAAGATTGGGACAGGAAGGGGTTTATGGATCTCAGGTGCACAAATGTTGATGACCCATTTCATGATTTTTGCCCCTCATCACAGGTAAGGATGACACAATCTGGTCTCTGTGTGGAAAGGATGTCAAGGTGACATACAATGTTTCTTTCCAGGATGGGATTCCTGCCATACTGGTATACCCTGTCCTTCCTGTTTGCTGTTCGGGAAGTCAATCAGAACCACCTGCTTTCCCCCAACCTCACCCTGGGTTATGACACCTATGACAACTTTTATCACTCTAGAATGACTTGTGGTGCCATGGTGGATCTGCTCTGCCCTGGGCAGGCAAATATCCCAAACTATTACTGCGGACCACAGAATAAAGTATTGGCTGTTATTGAGGGGGCTGACTCTGACAAATCCAAAGATATTTCCACCATGTCAAGCATCTACAAAACCCCACAGGTATGAATGTCAGGAGGGAAGAAAAAATCCTGAATATTCTTTGCAGTTTCTTTGGAGACACGTGAAAATGTCATTCCTGCTTCTAAGGCCCTCAACCCCTCTTAACAAAGAAGACTCAGGAGATTCTGGGATTGTCCTGACTTCCTCTCATCCCATGGCCAGAAAGCATGGGTCCGAGTAGCTTTCCATTTGCCCTATCTTTTTTAGGCATGGGTCCAAGCATTTCTGCCTCACCCTACTTTTTTCCCACAGACAACCCACTCTATCACTCTAAATTGCAAAATTGTGGTTTTCCCCAGGAAAAGCAATGGGACAAGGAGAAGTGTAGATAAGCCCTTACCTTAGTTAAATCTATAAGATCCCACAGGTGTAAATGGTGTGTTTTATGGAGAAGGAGATTTGAGGAAATTGTCAAAATTAATGCAGAAGAATGGAATAGTTAATGAAAGCTAGTGCCATGTGAGATGCAAATGAACAAATATGCAAAAGGAAGCATTAAAGAAACAAGAGGCAAAACACAAAAAGTGTGTGACAAGGCAATGGAATGTCATCATCTCTGAAACAAACGCTGTGAGCTCAGGCTAAGCAAACCTTAGATAAAACCTGTAAAAGTAAGAGCAATTTACAATAAAGGCAAGACTTGAGATTTACATTCCTAATGTGCCAGTTACAGGTGGGTAGCCGTGTTGGTCTGCCATAGTCAAAACAAAATAAAAATTTGTTTCCAGTAGCACCTTAGAGACCAACTAAGTTTGTTCTTGGTATGAGCTTTCGTGTGCATGCACACGAAAGCTCATACCAAGAACAAACTTAGTTGGTCTCTAAGGTGCTACTGGAAACAAATTTTTATTTTATTCCTAATGTGGTCCTGCTTATTATATACTTATTTATTTGCAACCTTGACTCATGAAAGATTATTAGTTTCATGAAAAATAACTGGGTCACTTAGCTTTAATGGCATAGAAGGATCTCTCTATGCCCTCCATGGCCTCTTCTCTATGGCCCCCTTTAATCAAAGGACAGAATACATGTCAAGTCTTAGAATCATAGAATCATAGAATATTAGAGTTGGGAGAAACCCAAGGGTCATCTAGTCTAACCTGTTAGGGCGCCAACAAATTGGCGTGCTGAAGTGCAGCAGTCAGTCAGATAAGCCAAGGTCAAACAGTCCGGGTCAGAAGCCAGCTGAAGTCAGATATCAGTATGGGGTCAGGAGAAGCCGAAGTCAGAACAGTCCAAGTCAGGAACCAGCCAAGTCAGTCAGGGAAAAGCCAGGAGCCAGGAACAAGCCAAGGGTCAGGAACAAGCCGAGGTCAGGAACAAGCCAGGAGTCAGGAACAAGCCAGGAGTCAGGAACAAGCCAGGAGTCAGGAACAAGCCAGGAATCAGGAACAGAACGAGCAAGAGCAACCACGCACTCAGCATATCAGTTGCAGGTGCTAGTGAAGGGAGGAGCTAGCCTTTCTTAAGTAGCTGGCCTGCAACCACGTCTCTTACGAGTTGCAGCTGCCTCTAATTGTTCCCTGCGTCTCTCAGCTCTACGCTCTACAGCTGAGAAGGGAGGAGGGGAAGGGCTGTTTCTCTCCTCACAAGGGCCTGATTCTGGCTCGACTTCCTCCTCCTCCTGTTCTGGTCTTTCCCCCTCTCCATCTGACTCTTCCTCTTCCGAGGAGTGCCGCCACCAGTCTTCTCCAGGTACGAACTCCTCCATTTCCCCAGGTTCTTCCGTGGGTGCAGCCTCACCAGGGGGGGCTTGCCACCACTCCTCCTCATCTGGCTCAACCCTGACATAACCCCCTGCAATGCAGGAATCTCAGCTAAAGCATCAAGGACAGATGGCCATCCAAACTCTGCCTGAAAACCTTCAAGGAAGGAGAGTCCAGAACCTCTCGAGTGAGACCTTTACAGTCTCAAACAGCACTTACAATCAAAAAGATGTTCCGTATATCCCTTTTCTATGTGACAGACCTTAAGATATTTGAATATAGCTAGCATATCTCCTCTCAGTCTTCTCTTTTCCAGGCTAAACATATCCAACTACTTCAACCATTCCTCATAAAGCTTGGCTCATAGACCCTTGATAATCCTAACTGACCTCTTCTGCCCACGTTCCAGCTTGTCAACATCCTTCTTAAATTGTGGTGCCCAGAACTGGACACAACATTCCAGGTGTGGTCTGACCAAGGCAGAATAGAGTGGGACTATGACTTCCCTTGATCAGACACTATACAACCTATGAACAGATAGCTTACAGCTGTTGAATGAATGTTTATGGACATATATTATGATGTTTGGAAAGCATTCATTAAAAATATAGTATGTTATAAACATTTGTATATATATTAAAATCATCATGTATATACCAGTGTATTATATATAGTTATGTATAGCATTATAGTTTTCCCTTGTTTTTTACGAAACCTTTTCTCTCATTTTACTTTGTTTAACTGAAATATTTTCTGTAAAAAATAAAATTTAAAAAGTAAGAATTTCTTTTTTTTAAAGGCGGCCTTTTTTAAAAAGATATTCAGGCAAGTACAAAGTACTACATTTAGGATTTTGTTGGGGGTGAGAACACTAATCTCTTCTGTGGTAGAGGGAGCCAGTGTGGTGTAGTGGTTAAGAGTGGTAGACTTGTAATCTGGGGAACCGGGTTCGCGTCTCCGCTCCTCCACATGCAGCTGCTGGGTGACCTTGGGCTAGTCACACTTCTCTGAAGTCTCTCAGCCCCACTCACCTCACAGAGTGTTTGTTGTGGGGGAGGAAGGGAAAGGAGAATGTTAGCCGCTTTGAGACTCCTTTGGGTAGTGAAAAGCGGGATATCAAATCCAAACTCTTCTTCTTCTTCTTCTTCTTCTTCTTCTTCTTCTTCTTCTTCTTCTTCTTCTTCTTCTTCTTCTTTTCTTTACTAGGTAAGTTATGGTTTTGTTTCTGATGCTCTTAATGACAAATCTCAGTTCCCATTTGTCTACCGAATGGTCCCCAAAGAAGAACATCAGTATCTGGGAATAGTGCAACTGCTCCTGCATTTCAACTGGACTTGGATTGGCCTCGTTGCTCCAGAAACCAACAATGGAGAGAGGTTCATGAGGACCTTCAGGCCGCTGCTAACCAGGAACACAATTTGTGCTGCCTTCTCACTTAGCATCCCAATACGGAGTATGGAAATACAGTCGCCTTCTAAAACATTTTTCATGTGGAACAAAGTCAATGTATTAGTCTACTATGGAGAGATGCGCCACTTTTTTAGTTCAATGCGTTTTCTCCAAGCTAATGTTGAAAAGTATGTAAGACCCATTTTGGGGAAAGTCTGGATCACAACAGCTTTGTGGGACCTCACCTTCAACTTGGCTTATGATATTCTCCCTCCCCAGCACATTCATGGGTTTTTTTCTTTCTTAACTCGTATTAAAAGAAGGCCAAACTATGACGATTATGAAATATTTCTCAAGTCTATGTTTCTGTTTGGGGAGAAATCATTTAAGTGTTCATATTCAAAGCACAAGTTGTCTGTGAAAGGAAGGAAAAGGTGCCGGGAAGTTGAACTTCTGGAGTCCCTGCCTGACGAAGTGATTGAGAAAACCCTGTCTCTGGATAACTACAGTATTTACAACCTTGTCCTTGCTCTGTCACGGGCCTTAAGGGCTGCGCTTTCCTCCACATCCACTCAGATGGTGGCGAAGGGTAAAAAGAGGCTGAAATATCAAAGGATACAGTCTTGGCAGGTATTCCTGTTTCCTCACAGATATCTGAACAGGAATCAGTGCCATGAATTCCATTCTCAGGTGAAATCAGGCTTGCCTCAACACTTGCTTTACTTTCCTCCATTTACTGTACTGTTACCCACATCCTAATTTAGCTGCTGAAAAGATAATCTACCTCCCCTTTACCACCTGATCCCTCAGCGAGGCTTCCTGCTATTACTAGCCAAGGAAGCTAATTTCTGCACACCAATTCCAATAACTTTGCTTTGACAAATTGGAAGCTTATGCTTGCAAAATTCTTCGGAGAGTGAGGAATGACGCTTATGGATCTCATGGCTTTAATCTGTCCCAAAAGGCAGAAGCAGAAACGATGGGCCACAGATCCATTGCCCAAACAAACACCCTGTGTCAGTCTGCACAAAGATCTTCAGCAATTAGGCTATGTTATCTAGATAATTTTTTTCTTTTCTTTTCTAAATGTGCATGCTTTCTTTCCTGTTCTAGCTTCACCCTTTCCTGGGAAGTTCCCAGTTCTACAATACTTCCATGGAAGGAGTCTATTTGGATGAGAATGGGCAGTTGACAGTCGAATCAGACATTGTGAACTGGGTGCCATTTCCCAACGAATCCTTTGGTGCAGTGAAATTTGGGAGCATAAGCAGACAGGGATCCTCAGGCACAAAATTCACCATTGACCAAGAGGCTCTTGAGCGGTCCAGGCTGTTCAACCAGGTTTGGAAAAACCATTCATTGCACGGTAGTTTTTTTAAAGAGATATGTTAACCTCTGAGACTGCTGGGGGACACAACAATAAAACTGCTGCCTATAGAATTAATGGGGCAACACTATATGGGGGAGGAGATGAACGAAGGAAAGTCAAAATTAGAAACATGAAAATGGAGAAGCAGTTTGGATTACAACTGAGGCATGGCTTTTGCAGTGTTCAGGAAGCAGGCTAGACTTCAGAATTGAGCAGAACATGTCTTCTCCAAATACCTTTCTGTTTCAGCTTGTTTGTTTCTCTGGATTTTGATATTTTTAAATGATTTCCACGACTGAAGATTTGTACTGTGTTTACTAAACCTTTGTAATAATGGCAGACACCTCTGACTCCTAAATCCAAGGCCAATACAGTCTCAATGTAATTCTTTCTTCTTGGTTATTTCTTTCTGCCCCAACTGTGTCCCCCAAAGGACTATGACCCTCTGTTTTGTCCCAATGGGTCAAAAAAAGCATCTCCACCAAATATGTGTCTATTCCACATAGATTGAGACTGTACACTGGCCCAGAAGTTAATTGGTAACAGTCCTTCATTGATGCTTTCTGTGTTTTGGGTCAGACCCTTCCTCAGTCCAGGTGTACCAAAAGCTGTCGCCCTGGATATGCCAAGAAGGTTCAGGAAGGGAAACCGATTTGCTGTCATGCTTGTGCTCCATGTGCGAAAGGGATGATCTCCACTCAGGAAGGTAGGAGACTTCAGAGGAATGTGCAGCAAAAAGAACAATAAAATATGTCCTTTGTTGATGAATATTCCAGTATAATCTTATGGTTGAATTTAATAAAGGTTCAATAGTAATTTACATAGTCTTAAAAAACTTTCCAGGTACCATTGAAACAGCCTTGAGTATGTAAGAATTAGGCAGTGTTGCTGCATCTGGTAGGTTCCCTTGACCAGTCAGTGTGGAAAAGTAGCTAGGGTGTTTTGCTTGTAGTGGGAAGACAAGAGTTCCAGTCCATGCTCCTCCAAGGAACTTTTTTTCTGTAAATTACACCCATCTGACAACACCTGGTGTTAGGGGTAAGATTCAAAATTGACCTGCCTTTTTTGCTAGTGTACAGGAAAATGTTCAAGCAGACACTCTTCTTTTTCCAGATGCAGACCACTGCACCAAATGTCCAGAAGATCAACACCCTAACAAGGACAGAGATCAATGCATCCCCAAGATTATCACCTTCCTGTCCTATGATGAATATCTGGGGACCCTCTTGGCTTCCACTGCCCTGTTTCTGTCCTTAATCACTGGCCTTGTTTTAGGAATATTCATTAAATATCTTGACACTCCCATAGTCAAAGCCAACAACAGGGACCTTTCCTACATCCTCCTTGTCTCCCTCCTCCTGTCCTTTTTGTCCTTCCTTTCTGTTTATAGGCCGGCCAAGGAAAGTGACCTGCCTTCTCAGGCAGGCAGCCTTTGGCATCATCTTCTCTGTTGCTGTCTCTTCTTTGTTAGCAAAAACTATTACCGTTGTGCTGGCCTTTCTGGCCACTAAGCCAGGAAACAGGGTGAGGAGATGGCTGGGAAAGAGTCTGGCTAATTCCATTGTCATTTACTGTTCCGGTATCCAAATTCTCATCTGTGTCATCTGGCTGGGTACCTCTCCCCCATTCTCAAACTCTGACATGCACTCCCAACCTGGAGAGATCATACTGCAATGCAATGAAGGATCTGTTGCCATGTTTTACACTGTCCTTGGCTACATGGGCTTCCTGGCTGCCATCTGCTTCACGGTGGCTTTCCTAGCCAGGAAGCTGCCTGGGGCCTTCAATGAAGCCAAGCTGATCACCTTCAGCATGCTGGTCTTCTGCAGTGTTTGGGTGTCCTTTGTGCCCACCTACCTGAGCACCAAGGGGAAGTACATGGTAGCCGTGCAGGTCTTCTCTATGTTGGCCTCCAGTGCTGGGCTTCTGGGCTGCATCTTCCTTCCCAAGTGCTACATTATTGTATTCAGGCCTAGTCTGAATACAAAGGAACACCTGACCACAAAGGCTTAATATGTCACCTGATTCCTATAATATGTTTTTGGTTTTTGCAATTGATATCCAGCATGGTAGCAATAAAGCCAGGACACATGAGTTGGGAATGAAGCTCCTTAAAAGCTATTGTTTTGGAAATCAGAACAGAAAATTATCATTTGAATAATATTCCTTCCTTCCCACTGTTCATTTTTCTCCTGCTAAACCTTTGTTTATGAGTTCTTTTTTGAAAACTGTTTGTATATTTTACTAATAGGAAATCCTTATTGCAATGTAATAATAATAATGAATGCTGTTCATTAGGAAAATAAAAAATTCTTAGATAGTATTACAAATAAATTGCTTATGCATTGTTTTTCAAAATGAAAAGAAACATATTCCATTGCTATCTCTTTATTTTCTGCTGTATATATCAAGAGAGTTAGCCCTGAATATTGCTGCCATGGGTCTTTCGATGCCACCTGGAGGCAGCCCTCAGAAGCCCTGGTGTGCTGAAGGTGGCAGGCGAGAAAAAAGAAGACTGGAAATGAGCTGGTCGCGAAGGGAGGGGTGCAAAGGGAGCTGCAGGGGACATGGCTGCTCAGGAGTGTTGCAGATATTCACATTGCACAGTTTGAAGCGATTGGAAGCACAAGGACTGACTCCTTCTGGAAGAAACCATTGTGCAGGACCCATAAAAATATTATTCAAAGTTTTAGTGGTAGAAATATTCAAAAACAGAGCACAATAATCAAAGATACTACCAAAATATCCTTACAATGTCTTGTGCTGTCCAGCACAGGCTCAGCACCTTACGAAAATATGGAATAATCCATGCAGACCTAGAAGCAGAAGTCTGTCTCTCCCCAGGCAGCCTGCATTCCAGCTGCCATTGGGAGAGATTGCCTGGAGTTGTTAACCTTTCTTCGGGGGTGGGGAGGGTTGCCCAGTTGTCCAATTGAATATGGCAGACCCACCTCACAGTATACCAGTTAAATGAATGCCTACTATTTTCCGCAGGCTATCCTGTGGTGGAGTTTTGTTCATGAAAATTAATGATTTAGAGTCTAAGGAAGGAGTTCATCAAACAAGAAAATTTTTATTTACAGATAAAGTTTGTGAAACCAAGTTACATCTGGAGATGTGTTCTTTTAGGTAGAAGTTGACTTATTACGAAATATAAGCATGTCATGGGCTTAAAGACAGTAGTATTTACACAGCTTTTCTTGAACTTCAGTTGCTAAAAACCAGTTGGTCCAGGTTTCTAGAATAACTGGTAGAATGCTTAACTCAGTTCCTGTTACTTAACTCTCATTTCTTTACTAAGTTATGACATATGTTACAGTTTAAATACTTTTGACACAGCACAGCTTCCTTCACCGCTTAATCTTTGCTTCATATAAGAGGGTTGTTGTGGTTGTCTTGAAAGATGTGATTTGACCAATCTGAAAATTTCCAAGCTGTACTCATGGGTTTATTACTGCTACTACCTGGTTCCTAAAACCAGTTGTTTGGGAAGTGTAGATGATGGAGAGGTATGTGGCAAGACAATTGAAAATACTCAGGTCATCTATGATACTATGACTTAATAGTGTTTTCAATTGTCCTGACACAAACCAGGGTAGGGTCCACCTTAACAACATCATATTTGGTATGAAGCTAAGAATCTTTAGAGAAGCTAAAAATCAAACACTGCCTTCACTTTTTGTAGTTAGATGTGCTTTCGTGTTCAGGTTGGGCCTGAGTATGATAATGTAGCACTTGGGAAGGAAGATGCATCCCAGAAGCCCAGCACTGGAGGCCAACATAGAGAAGACCTGCACGGCTACCATGTACTTCCCCTTGGTGCTCAGGTAGGTGGGCACAAAGGACACCCAAACACTGCAGAAGACCAGCATGCTGAAGGTGATCAGCTTGGCTTCATTGAAGGCCCCAGGCAGCTTCCTGGCCAGGAAAGCCACCGTGAAGCAGATGGCAGCCAGGAAGCCCATGTAGCCAAGGACAGTGTAAAACATGGCAACAGATCCTTCATTGCATTGCAAGATGATCTCTCCAGCCTGGGTGTGCATGTCAGAGTATGGGAATGGAGGAGAGCTTCCCAGCCAGATGACACAGATGAGAATTTGGATACCGGAACAGTAAATGACAATGGAATTAGCCAGACTCTTTCCCAGCCATCTCCTCACCCTGTTTCCTGGCTTAGTGGCCAGAAAGGCCAGCACAACGGTAATAGTTTTTGCTAACAAAGAAGAGACAGCAACTGAGAAGATGATGCCAAAGGCTGCCTGCCGGAGAAGGCAGGTCACTTTCCTTGGCCGGCCTATAAACAGAAAGGAGGACAAAAAGGACAGGAGGAGGGAGACAAGGAGGATGTAGGAAAGGTCCCTGTTGTTGGCTTTGACTATGGGAGTGTCAAGATATTTAATGAATATTCCTAAAACAAGGCCAGTGATTAAGGACAGAAACAGGGCAGTGGAAGCCAAGAGGGTCCCCAGATATTCATCATAGGACAGGAAGGTGATAATCTTGGGGATGCATTGATCTCTGTCTTTGTTAGGGTGTTGATCTTCTGGACATTTGGTGCAGTGGTCTGCATCTGGAAAAAGAAGAGTGTCCGCATGAGCATTTTTTTGCATACTAGCAAAAAAAGCAGGTAAATTGGGAATCCAGCCAACCCCTACAAATGGAAACAGTGATGGGACTTGCTATTTCTTCTAATCAACACAGAGAGTTTGTCCTTCCCGTGTAGGTCCCTTGTGGAGATACCCCCTTATTCACCTCCCAAGGAAGAGCTTAGAGTGATTTACAAGTTCCAAGTTGTTAATTGCAGATACATTTGATCTCACCCCTAACACCAGGTGTTTTCAGATGGGTGTAATTTACAGAAGAAACACCTTAGAGGAGCATGGTACCAAACACCATAGCTACTTTGCCAAGTGGTAACTTGAAAGGCTTTTAAAACTATGTAAATCACTGTTGAAACTTTATTAAATTCAACCATAAGTTTATACTGGAATATTCATCATCCAAAGACATATATTGGGGGTTCTTTTTGCTGCACATTCCTCTGAAGTCTCCTACCTTCCTGAGTGGAGATTGTCCCTTCTGCACATGGAGCACAAGCATGGCAGCAAATCGGTTTCCCTTCCTGAACCTTCTTGGCATATCCAGGGCAACAGCTTTTAGTACACCTGGCATGAGGAAGGGTCTGACCAAAAAGAGAGAAAATATCAATGAAAGTAATTTTCATGTTTCTTATTTTGACTTTCCTCCATTCATCTACTCCCCCATATAGTGTTAGCACATTAATTGGATAGGCAGCAGTTTTCTTGTTGTGTTCCCCAACAGAGTCTAAGAGGTTAACATATCTCTAAAGGGGAATACAATGCAATGAATGGTTTTTCCAAACCTGGTTGAACAGCCTGGACCGCTCAAGAGCCTCTTGGTCAATGGTGAATTTTGTGCCTGAGGATCCCTGTCTGCTTATGCTCCCAAATTTCACTGCACCAAAGGATTTGTTGGGAAATGGCACCCAGTTCACAACGTCAGATTCGACTGTCAACTGCCCATTCTCATCCAAATACACTCCTTCCATGGAAGTATTGTAAAACTGGGAACTTCCCAGGAAAGGGTGAAGCTAGAACAGGAAAAAATGCATGCACATTTAGAAAAGAAGAAAGCCATCTAGATAACTTGGCCTAATTGCTGAAGATCTTTGTACAGACTGACACAGGGTGTGTGTTTGGGCAATGGATCTGTGGCCCATCGTTTCTGCTTCTGCCTTTTGGGACAGATTAAAGCCATGAGATCCATAAGCGTCATTCCTCACCCTGGGAAGAATTCTGCAAGCATAAGCTTCCAACTTGTCATAGAATCATAGAATCATAGAGTTGGAAGAGACCACAAGGGCCATCCAGTCCAACCCCTGCCAAGCAGGAAACACCATCAAAGCATTCCTGACAGATGGCTGTCAAGCCTCCGCTTAAAGACCTCCAAAGAAGAGACTCCACCACACTCCTTGGCAGCAAATTCCACTGTCAAACAGCTCTTACTGTCAGGAAGTTCTTCCTAATGTTTAGGTGGAATCTTCTTTCTTGTAGTTTGAATCCATTGCCCCGTGTCCGCTTCTCTGGAGCAGCAGAAAACAACCTTTCTCCCTCCTCTATATGACATCCTTTGATATATTTGAACATGGCTATCATATCACCCCTTAACCTTCTCTTCTCCAGGCTAAACATACCCAGCTCCCTAAGCCGTTCCTCATAAGGCATCGTTTCCAGGCCTTGGACCATTTTGGTTGCCCTCCTCTGGACACGTTCCAGCTTGTCAGTATCCTTCTTGAACTGTGGTGCCCAGAACTGGACACAGTATTCCAGGTGAGGTCTGACCAGAGCGGAATACAGTGGTACTATTACTTCCCTTGATCTAGATGCTATACTCCTATTGATGCAGCCCAGAATTGCATTGGCTTTTTTAGCTGCTGCATCACACTGTTGACTCATGTCAAGTTTATGGTCTACCAAGACTCCTAGATCCTTTTCACATGTACTGCTCTCAAGCCAGGTGTCACCCATCCTGTATTTGTGCCTTTCATTTTTTTTGCCCAAGTGTAGTACTTTACATTTCTCCCTGTTAAAATTCATCTTGTTTGCTTTGGCCCAGTTCTCTAATCTGTTAAGGTCATTTTGAAGTGTGATCCTGTCCTCTGGGGTATTAGCCACCCCTCCCAATTTGGTGTCATCTGCAAACTTGATCAGGATGCCCTCAAGCCCATCATCCAAGTCATTGATGAAGATGTTGAATAAGACTGGGCCCAAGACAGAACCCTGTGGCACCCCACTAGTCACTTCTCTCCAGGATGAAGAGGAGCCGTTAATGAGTACCCTTTGGGTTCGGTCAGTCAGCCAGTCAAAGCAAAGTTATTGGAATTGGTGTGCAGTAATTAGCTTCCTTGGCTAGTAATAGTAGGAAGCCTCGCTGAGAGATCAGGTGGTAAAGTGGAGGTAGATTATCTTTTCAGCAGCTAAATTAGGATGTGGGTAACAGTACAGTAAATGGAGGAAAGTAAAGACAATGTTGAGGCAAACCTAATTTCACCTGAGAATGGAATTCACAGCACCGATTCCTGTTCAGCAAAGATATCTGTGAGGAAACAGGAATACCTGCCAAGACTGTATCCTTTGATATTTCAGCCTCTTTTTACCCTTCGCCACCATCTGAGTGGATGTGGAGGAAAGCGCAGCCCTTAAGGCCCGTGACAGAGCAAGGACAAGGTTGTAAATACTGTAGTTATCCAGAGACAGGGTTTTCTCAATCACTTCGTCAGGCAGGGACTCCAGAAGTTCAACTTCCCGGCACCTTTTCCTTCCTTTCACAGACAATATGTGCTTTGTATATGAACATTTAAATGATTTCTCTGCAATCTGCAACATAGGAACGTGAAATGTTTCATAATTGCCATAGTTTGGCCTTCTTTTAATACGAGTTAAGAAAGAAAAAAACCCACGAATGTGCAGGGGAGAAAGGAGATCATAAGACAAGGTCAAGGTGAGGTCCCACAAAGCTGTTGTGATCCAGACTTTCCCCACAATGGGTCTTATATGCTTTTCGACCATATTTTGCAAAATACGTATTATACTAAAGAAGTAGCGCATCTCTCCATAGTAGATTAATACATTGACTTTCTTCCATGTGAATAATATTTTAAATATTTTTAAAAGCAACGGTAATTCCGCATTCTGTATTGGGATGCTAAATGAGAAGACAGCACAAATTGTGTTCCTGGTTAGCAGAGGCCTCAATATCCTCATGAATCTATCCCCGTTCTCAGTGTCTGGGGCAACGAGGCCAATCCAAGTCCAATTGAAATGCAGGAGAAGTTGGACTATTCCCAGATACTGATGTTCTTCTTTGGGGACCATTCGGTAGACAAAAGGGAACTGAGTGTTGTCATTAAGGGCGTCAGAAACAAAACCATAACTGACCTAGTAAAGAACAGAAGAGATTAGTGTTCTCACCCCCAACAAAATCCGAAATGTAGTATTTTATACTTGCCTGAATGATGACTTTTCTCTGACTTGGGAAACAGAGAAAAGACACAGTTTCATGGGGGCTAAGGAACTTTACCCCAGGGAGCTTAAGAACACCCCAGATTTAGTTGTTTGCTTTAAAAAAAATGGTGACAGAGTTTTTGCTTTATGTTATGCCCTGATTTTTTTCTTTTTTATTATTATAAGATTTTATTAACTTTATTGCATCAAATACAAAAAGGAAAAAAGAACGATGAAAGAAACAGTAAAGATTTAAAAATTACATATTGAGTTTCTTCTTAGAAAGAAACCATAAATTACATTCAAATAATACATTCATATATTCCAAATAATTCGGTTCTATATTATAAATAATAATAATATCCAATTTCAATAATCGCATAAATCAATTTCTACTAACCTTTAGTGATAATTCTTTCTTCCATTCTTCTGTATATTCTTGTCTATTTCTACTATATGTTACTTCCCCCTCCCATTTGGCTTCCACTTGTCATCATCCCAGGATATCGATCTATCCCTTCTTTTTTACTACTATGATATTCCTTATAATCCTTCTATTTTATTTTCTTCTATCCTTCCTTCCTAACTTTGGTTCACAATACAGGATGTTTAGAAATGGATCCAGCATTTCACAGTGGGGCATTGCTTTTTCAAGTAGTCTCCAAATTTCCCCCAATTTTGTTGGAATTTTTGGTCGCTACGTCCTCTCATTATATCAGTTAATTTAGCCAGATCTATATAATTAAATAATTTTTCCTGCCATTCTTTGATTCCCGGTACTTCTTTCCTTTTCCAATATTGAGCAATCAAAATTCTAGCCGCAGCTGTGTATGCCCTGATTTTTTTTAACCGCTTTTAGAACATGTATCTTGTAGGAGTTTTATTTAATTGTATATGACCTCTTCATTATTTCTGCATTAAAGTGTCACATTTAAGAAAAAAGAACACTTTTTTCTACAAAAGGAAAGGACACAAACAATTACAATGAACAGTTTAAACTTTCATTAGATCTATAATAGCCACCAGTTCTTCTATATAAAATTAAACCCTAAAATTAGTTGCCATAAACACTACAGATGTCTAAATGGGTGTCTACACTAGATTGCTGAGGTATTTGTAGTAGAGGAAACTTGCCGGTTGCTTGTTCATGATAAAAGATATGCCTTGTGGCATAAACTCATATCTGGAAGATGAAATACTCCTCCTGATACCATCAGCTCACTTTTCTTAAGATTTATCGCAAATAAATGTACAAAGTGTACAACTAATCTTTGGAGAATAAATATTTTTAGACAACCTTCCATGTTTTTTTTAATTAAATATTTTCTTGGTTTACAAAATGCGTGAAATGTCTCTCGTATTTTTCCATAAAGCATTTTTACAGATCAATTTTAGTTGTTGAGACATTAGGGGGGGGGGAAGGAAGTGGGTGGGATGGGTGGGGTGGGGAGATGATGTTTTCTATTTTCCTTAAATATATGTAGGATTTGGTATCAGCGTCGCTTGTGTTGGTTCTCTGTTGTTTGCTTGTGTTTCTTTGGCGGTGAGAGGTTGCGATTGGCGTAGGGTTTGATTGTTCATTTGTGGTTGGCTGTGGTGGTCTTTGGTTTCCTGTGTGAGTGGGGTGGGTGGGTGTTTTGGATCAGGTTAGCCACATTGATTTGTATGCTGTCGGTAGACACCTTCACCCCCGTATGGACAACCTTTCATTTTGTGTTTACAATAGCACAATGCAAAAATCATAACTTTTTACTGTCTCATTGATATGTTCCATTTTTAAAAAATTAGAATTCATTTGGGTTCTCATCCTAGCTGTTTTTCCTCCAGATGACATTTCATTGAGCTCCTGTGGAGGTAGACAAATCCTTCCTCCATTCACTTTCAAGATCTGATTGCTGTGCTTTGAATATGAACATTTAAATGCTTTCCACAGAACCACAAAAGTGTGGTTCTGCATTTTTATACTGCATTCCCTGTATTTCATCAACACTGGATACAATACTAGTGAATCATAGAATCGTCAAATGGAATGGGACCACAATGAAATAAATAAATTTTGGGCGAAAATATATAATGAAATAAAAAAGACAGTCAAATATTCCTTTAAGAAAGACCCTGAAATCTTTTTGTTAGGATTGCTAGGCGATGAAATTAAGGGGGGGAAACAGGTGTGTGTTAATGTATGCTACCACAGCGGCAAGGCTCCTAATCGCAAAAAAATTGGAAGAGTATAACAGTACCAAATGTGGAAGATTGGCAAGTAAAACTATTATCATACAAAAATATGGCAAGAAAGATAGGCTTTAGCCGAGATTCCTGCATTGTAGGGTGTTGGACGAGATGACCCTTGGGTTTCTTTCAACTCTAATATTCTATCATTCTCTGATTCTAAGAGTTGTCATGTCTTCTATGTTTGATTAAATGGGGCCATAGAGGGGAGGCATAGAGAGACCCTTCTAATTAAAACTAATTATCTTTCATGAGTCAAGGTAGCATATAAATTTAAGCAGGACCACATTAGGAATGTAAATCTCAAGTCTTGCCTTTACTGTAAATTGCTCTTACTTTTAAAGGTTTATCTAGGGTTTGCTTAGCCTGAGCTCACAGAGTTTGTTTCAGAGATGATGACGTTCCATTGCCTTGTCATGCACTTTTTTTGCATTTTGTCTCTTGTTTCTTTAATATTTCCTTTTGCATATTCGTTCATTTGCATCTCACACGGCACTAGTTTTCATTACCTATTCCATTCTTCTGCATTAATTTTGACAATTTCCTCAAATATCTTTCTCCATAAAACACACCATTTACACCTGTGGAATCTCCAGGATTTAAATAAGGGCTTATCTACACTTCTCTTGTCCTATTGCTTTTCCTGTGTAAAAACACAGATTGTGCATTTTCCAATTTAGAGTGGGTTTTCTGTGGGATAGGAGTAGAGTAAGGCAGAAATCGCTTGGACTCATGCCTACAAAGCACAGGGTAAATGGAAAGCTGCTCAGACCCATGCTTTCTAGCAATGGGATGGGAGGAATCTGGACGACTCCAGAACCCCCTGATTCATCTTTCTTAAGAGGGGGTTGAAGGCAAACTCTCCGTCTGCCTTAGAAGCAGGAATGACATTTTCACATCTCTCCAAAGAAACTGAAAAGAATATTCAGGATTTTTTTCTTCCCCCCTGACATTCATACCTGTGGGGTTTTGTAGATGCTTGACAGGATTGAAATATCTTTGGATTTGTCAGAATCAGCCCCTTCAATAACAGCCAATACTTTATTCTGTGGTCCGCAGTAATAGTTTGGGATATTTGCCTGCCCAGGGCAGAGCAGGTCCACCATGGCACCACAAGTCATTCTGGCATCGTAAAAGTTGTCATAGATGTCATAGCCCAGGGTGAGGTTGGGGGAAAGCCGGTGGTTCCGATTGACTTCCCGAACAGCAAACAGGAAGGACAAGATATGCCAGTAGACCAGGGCTGGTTCCCTGGGGGGGGAAAGTGTGTGTCACCTTGACATTCTTTTCACACAGAGACCAGATTGTGTCATTCTTATCTGTGACTGGGGGCAAAAATCATGAAATGGATCTGCAGCATCTGTACACCAGAGATCAGGGGTCAGCAACCGTTTTTAGCCATGGGCCGGTCTACCGTCCTCAGACCATGTGGTGGGCAAGACTATATATATTTGGGGGGGGGGGATGAACAAATTCCTATGCCCCACAAATAACCCAGAGATGCATTTTAAAGAAAAGGACACATTCTACTCATGTAAAAACAAGCTGATTCCTGGACCTTCTGTGGGCTGGATTGAGAAGGCGATTGGGCCACATCCGGTTCACGGGCCTTAGGTTGCCTACCCCTGCCTGAGATCCATCAACCTCTTCCTGCCCGTATCTTAGAACAGGGGTGGCCAACTTCCAAGAGACTGTGATCTACTCACAGAGTTAAAAACTGGCAGTGATCTACCCCCTTTTTGGGGGGGGGGGGTTCATGTAAAAGTTGTTGAGCTTCTTTGGGGAAGAGGAAAGCGACATTGAGCTTTTCTTTTTAGGAAGGAAAGCCCTATTTTTGGTGGTTCAAGGTCATTTTAGGGGTGCAGGGCAAAGATGTTGAGCTTTTTTTAGGGGAGCCAAAGTTTTTTTAGCTTCTTTGGGGGCAGCCACTGATCTACCGGTGATCTAACACAGATGTCCAGTGATCTACTGGTAGATCACGATCTACAAGTTGGACATGCCTGTCTTAGAAGAATGGGCTGTTCTTATGCAAATGTCTCACTAGTGTGGGTGAAAGCACACAGATTGTGGTAGATGACTTTCTGACATTCAGAATGAATCTGAACATTTCCCTTCAAAGGGACGAAAATAGAAGACACGATTCACCAAAGAAAAATACCAGAAATGAGGAGACATGCCTGGCAGACAACAGCATTTGGTGTCCATGAGGTCAGATTCAGTTTGCATAAAGCTTTTACAGTAGTAGGCACATAAGGACTTACCCATAAACTCTGGTAAAGGGAGGCTCATCGAAGACGCTTGGTTTGAACACAGGAGATGCTGCGGATATGACCCCACTAATGTGGTAGTCTCCTGGCCTGTACCAATTCAAAGGTGCATTGGGATCCCTTATCAAAGTCAATGGGCATTTTGAGTTCAGCATCTCTGGTGTTGCATCAGGTCGTACCAGTAACAACAGCAGAAAGTGACTTATGATGTGCCTGCCTTTTGCTCCAGTCTCCTTCTTGAGTGCTATCAGCAGCACAGCCAGGAAATTGCCAGCAACCCAAATCTGCTTGGAAGACCCAGGCTGCAGTGACTTAATCACAGAGAACATGCCTGGCGTACATGGCTTGAGAGCCAAAGAGGATTCAGTTCAGCCCCATGTGGGCAGCATAGCCCCACCCCACACTTAGTGGTACAGTGGGGAAGTATTTATGTACCAGTCTCTTCTGGCTGAGATTGATGAAGTATCATCATGTCGTTGTTCAATGTTGAACGCAAATACGATTCTATTCCTCTTGAGCTTTGGCAAGACGGTGACAAATAAATGACCATTATTTTTAATAATTACATTTGCCTTCGCACCTTGCTGCCTTCGTGGCTCCAGGTGTAGAACTGAAGAAAAACATGTTTCATAGAACCATAAAATAGAGCCATTGAATCGTAGAATGGGAAGGGACTTCAAGGGTCATCTAGTCTAACCCCTTGCAGTTAAGGAAACTCAGTTAATATAATAATAATAATTATTATTATTATTATTATTATTATTATTATTATTATTATTTTATTTATACCCCGCCCTTCCCCGCCAAACCGGGCTCAGGGCGGCTAACACCAATAAAATCACAACAAAAACATAAAACAGTTCATTAAAATACAGATTAAAATAAGTTTTATGAAACTAAGAGAAAGAAAAGGATATAAGAAATTAAGATTTGTAACATGAGGTTGTATTTTTATTTAGAAGTTATATGACAGAAGATTTTGAGATAAAATTAAGAAGGATAGTAAAGGAATAGTTAAAATGATTAGAAATGTTATTAAAGTAAATTAGAATTGAACGCAGGAGAAAGAACGGGGGAAGTCCCCCTAATAAGATTTGGAACTAGATTATAATTAATAGTTGGTGTTTGTAAGGTATGTATTTGTTTTCTTTTATTTAGTTGATGTTGTTTGTAATATTTTTTTTCCTTTGTGATTGTTATTATTTGTTGTTGTTTTTCTTTGCTTGGTTGTTTTTATTTGTTCTTTGGAAAACCAATAAATTTTTGTCAAAAAAAATAAAAAATAAAATACAGATTAAAATACAATTTAAAACTAAATCTAAACTGCAGCCTCATTTTTAAGTAGCCCACCAATCACACCAAAAGAACGAAACATCAGGGTTAAACTGAAACCAACCCAAAGGCTAGGTGGAACAGCTCCGTCTTGCAGGCCCTGCGGAAAGATGCCAAATCCCGCAGGGCCCTGGTCTCTTGTGACAGACTGTTCCACCAAGTCGGGGCCAGTACTGAGAAGGCCCTGGCCCTAGTTGAAGCCAACCTAGCATCCTTGTGGCTCGGGACCTCCAACAAATTATTATTTGAGGACCTTAAGGTCCTACCCAGGACATACCAGGAGAGGCGGTCCCTTAGGTATGAAGGTCCTAAGCATCCATTACACATGGCAATCCAACCTCTGCTTCAATACCTCCAAAAAAGGAGAGTCCACAACCTCCTGAGGGAATTCATCCCACTGTCAAACAGTTCTTACTGTCAGAAAGTTTTTCCCAATGTTTAGTCTTAATCATCTTTCCTGTGTCTTGAATCCATTGTTTCAGGACCTACCCTTTGGAGCCGAAGTTAAAAAAAGCTTCTCCATCCTCTATGCAACAGCCCTTTAGGTATTTGAAGAATTTGCCACAGCAATGTGCTTCTACATTATGGCATGGTTCAGAGAGGGGAAGGGGAGGTTTCCTTGACCTATACCAGCACTGTTCCCAACTTTTCCAGTTACCATCTAAGGTCACTGAATGTCCTTGGAGATGCTGACCTGAAGCAGACACCTTTTGGGTTTCAGAACACCTACAGACAACTTCATCTTAGCCTTATCAAACCATAGAATTGTAGAGTTGTTGGAAACCTCCAGGGTCATCTAGTCAAACTCCCTGCAATGCAGGCACCTCCACCAAAGTATCCATGAAAGATGGCCATCCAAGCTCTGCTTAAAACCCTCCAAGAAAGTACAGCCAACAGTCTCCTGAGGGAAACTGTTCCATTGTCAAACACCTCCTACTGCCAAAGTTGACTCGTAATCTGGGGGACCGGGTTCGCTTCCCTGCTCCTCCACATGCAGCTGCTGGGTGACCTAGGGCTAGTCACAACTTCCTTGGAAGTCTCTCAGCCCCACTCACCTCACAGAGTGTTTGTTATGGGGGAGGAAGGGAAAGGAGAATGTTAGCCGCTTTGAGACTCCTTCGGGTAGTGATAAAGCGGGATATCAAATCCAAACTCTTCTTCTTCTCTTCTTTCCATCAGATTTTTCAGAATCTCCTTTCTTGTAACTTGAAGCCATTGGTTCAAGTCCTACCCTCCAGAGCAGGAGAAAACTAGTTTGTTCCCTCTTCCATGTGTCAGCCCTTGAGGTATTTGAAGATGACTATCATATCTTCTCTCAGTCTCCTCTTTTCCTGGCTAAAGATACTCAACTCTCTCCACCAGTGTGAGAGCCAGTGTGGTGTAGTGGTTAAGAGCGGTAGACTTGTAATCTGGGGAACCGGGTTCGTGTCTCCACTCCTCCACATGCAGCTGCTGGGTGACCTTGGGCTAGTCACACTTCTCTGAAGTCTCTCAGCCCCACTCACCTCACAGAGTGTTTGTTGTGGGGGAGGAAGGGAAAGGAGAATGTTAGCCGCTTTGAGACTCCTTCGGGTAGTGAAAAGCGGGATATCAAATCCAAACTCCTTCTTCTTCTTCTTCTTCTTCTTCTTCTTCTTCTTCTTCTTCTTCTTCTTCACCATTCTTCATAAGGCTTGGTTTCCTTTGATCACGTTGGTTGCCCTCCATTACACAGGTTCCAGCTTGTCAACATGCTTCTTAAATTGTGATGCTCACAACTGGACACAGTATTCCAGGTGTGGTCCGACAAAGGCAGAATGGAGTGGTACCATTACTTCCCTTGATCTGGGCACTGTACTTCTGTTGATGCAGCCTAAAATAGCACTAGCCTTTTCTTGCTGCTGCATCACACTGCTGACTCATGTTCAGCTTGTGGCCCACTAAGATCCATGATCACTGCAGATGGTGACAGCAGTCACAAAATTAAAAGACGCCTGCTTCTTGGGAGAAAAGCAATGACAAACCTAGACAGCATCTTAAAAAGCAGAGACATCACCTTGCCGACAAAGGTCCATATAGTTAAAGCTATGGTTTTCCCAGTAGTGATGTATGGAAGTGAGAGCTGGACCATAAAGAAGGCTGATCACCGAAGAATTGATGCTTTTGAATTATGGTGCTGGAGGAGACTCTTGAGAGTCCCATGGACTGCAAGAAGATCAAACCTATCCATTCTGAAGGAAATCAGCCCTGAGTGCTCACTGGAAGGACAGATCCTGAAGCTGAGGCTCCAATACTTTGGCCACCTCATGAGAAGAGAAGACTCCCTGGAAAAGACCCTGATGTTGGGAAAGATGGAGGGCACAAGGAGAAGGGGACGACAGAGGACGAGATGGTTGGACAGTGTTCTCGAAGCTACCAACATGAGTTTGACCAAACTGCGGGAGGCAGTGGAAGACAGGAGTGCCTGGTGTGCTCTGGTCCATGGGGTCATGAAGAGTCAGACACGTCTAAATGACTAAACAACAACAAGATCCCTAAATCCTTTTCACGTGAGCTGCTAGTAAGCCTGGTGTCCCCCATCCTATATTTGTGCACCTGGCCCTTCCTGCCCAAGTGCAGAACCTTTCAAAACCTAAGTGCAGGTTCTAACACCCAGCCTTGTTTCTCTCTCTCTCTCTCTCTCTCTCTCTCTCTCTCTCTCCCTCTCTCTCTCTCTCTCTCTCTCTCTCACACACACACACACACACAGCCCTTCTAGTCTGCCTTTAACACACACACCCTTGTGTGTGCACCTTTTTTTGGATGAAAAGGAATCTTGGTGTGGTAAGAATTCACCTCTAACTACAACTAAAGAAAATAACAGCAGATAGAGATCTACAATAAACACCACATAATTTTTTTTTTTTAAATCAAATTTATTAATAATAAATAAAGCTGCCAAATATCTGTAATTCTCAGTAAATAAAATCAATGAACTTAAGTATAATTTCCGGGAATGTCAATGGATGTCAATGCACCACCCTCGGCAGCATTGGGGAGGGGGGTATCATCACGCCTCCCTCCCCCGGACATGCGTGGTGCCCCCCACTGCCAGGCACCACACCATCGCGGGCGCCACACTACGCTCCCAGGACGCACACCACGCCCCCCTGGGATGTGCGCCAGTCATGCCCCCACCTGTTCTCCGCCCCCTGGCATGCAGCTTTGCCACTGAGGAGATAAAGCCCAGCCAAGGCAGAAAAGGAGGCAGGTGCTGGTTGCCCAGAATGAGATAGGCTGTGCTGCCTAACCTTCCATCATAAGAGAAGCCTGCTGGATCAGTCCAGTGTCCCATCTAGTCCAGCCTCTTGTTCTCACAGCGGCTGGTTATATAGCCTCTGGATCAACCAGGGGAAAACATTGGTCTCTGAACTCAGCTGCCCCAGCCACTTGCCACTGCCCTCCCCTTCCCCAAACACTGCCAATCTCCAGTTTCTCTCCAATTCCTAACATTATTCTGCCTTCCTTGCAAGCAAAAGCCATAGTCGCTTGGTACTATCATCCACTCCTGCCTTTAAAATCCAGCTTTCTGCTTCCATGGCAGGTAACATGTTGCACCCGGAGCATTTCCTTGGAGAGTGGCTCAAGCATCATAGAATTGTAGAATTAGAAGGTACCTAAAGGGTCATCTAGTCCAACCCCCTGCAATCTATAGCACCCATGACAGATGGCCATCCAACCTCTGCTTAAAAACATCCAAGAAAGGAGAAAGGAGAGTCCACAACCTCTTTTTTTTTTTTTACAAATCATATTTATTAAGGTTTCCAATAAAACAGAATCACATGAAACATTCCAAATTACATTCCAAATTATTTCTCCAATTATAAAACAAAAAAAAGGTTCCAAATTGTCCAAATTATTACTTTACATTTTATTTAAGGCTTCCCATGCTTCAAATTCCAGAGGCTCCATTATCATAACTATTGCTTTGCTTTCACTTCCAATATTTTCGCAGCCGCTGACATATCCAACAAGTAAGATAAGTCCAAACAAACAGTATCGCTGTGTGGTTTTAAGTCTGTACTCCACATTCCTTCCTTCGCCCTTGCTGGTTGAAATCCAAAAGTCACATTTAGGCGGTCGCCATCTTCTTCTTTTTTGTATTTCATATATTTTTCCACTTTTAAAAGCCCTGATCTACACCAAACTTATAGATCTTCAGAGGGTTAGCCATCTCACTTATAATCATCACGTAAAAAAGAAAAAGAAATGCAGCTATGTCCTCTTTGTATCTCACTTTGCAGTCCGGGCATAATTCCAACTGCGTCATTTCTGGGCAGTCAACCAAATTCTTCTAATTAAAGTCAGTCAATGTCCAAGGGATTCATCTTTGCCAAGAATCACAGATAAAAAACGCTCTTCCCTCTTCCAAATGTTTGCAAAACATTCCACTCAAAGGGATAGCGTCTCTTTTTCATAATTCACACATTTATAGATTAATACTTCAAATATTCTCCTCCAAATTCAATTTTTCAGTCCTTCAAATCTCACCTGTTATATAAACGTTGGGTCTTCTGGGGGGGTATTTGCCCAGTATAGAATCTTACAATCACATAGTCCATGGCTCCTCCCCCCCTTCTGTCCCGTTTCACATACCGATACAGTAGTAAATTCTCATCCTCTTCTTTTCAAGCAGTGGCTGAGTTCTTTAGCAAAATACTTTCTCCTCTTTCGTTTGAAGCATGCCCAAGGCTTCTCACTAATCTATATTTCATAGCGTTGGGGATCTCGGACGGTCAGGCCGGTCGCAGGAGTGCCGAACCTCCGGGGGGGCTCTCTGCCCAGGCTCCCCTGCTCATTTTCCCAAAGGGTCAGAGCAGGTTTTGGAGCACCGCGGGCAAGACAGTGTCTTCCCACACTCCTGGGAAGATAAGGGAGGTTGCATACTCCCAAAACAGCCTCAAAATTCCCCATGGGGGTCGGGAGCAGGTGGAATTCCAACCATACCAGTCCGTACCGGAAACCGGAAGCCGAGTCCACAACCTCATCAGGAAGTACGCTTCACTGTCAAACCGCAGCATGAAACACAATTGTATTCCCAGGCAAGAAGCATAGGATTTCTGCTGATGGCTCCCATGGGGGTTAGGAAGGGAGTAACAAATCCAAGACAAGCCAAAGTTGGTGATCAGCTTCAGAGAAGGTGTCTCAAAGGAGAGGAGGATAACTGCCCCCATCCGGTCATCATGGTGTGCAGATATGGAAGTTCAAATATATTCATCAATAAATTATGTATCTATTGATTCTCTAAAAAGGTGTTTTTTAGCAAGCTTTGTCAGGTGACAGGCTATGGGACACAGTGGCGATTTCTCACAAACATGTTTTTCCTCAAGTTCTGCACCTGTTCCTTGATTAGTCCAGGAGATTGCAGGAGGAGATGTTTAATTATGTACCTAATTGTGTAATTATAGTCTTCTCGCCAAATCTCCAGGGATTTCTCCACAAAGATTGCCTTTGCTTCCTATAGTGTAAAGTCAGAACCAAGGTCAAAACGAAAAAGTAACTTCTCAAGAACTCAGTTACAGGTAGGTAGCCATGTTGGTCTGCCATAGTCAAGACAAAATAAAAAATAAAAAATTCCTTCCAGTAGAATCATAGAATCATAGAGTTGGAAGAGACCACAAGGGCCATCCAGTCCAACCCCCTGCCAAGCAGGAAACACCATCAAAGCATTCCTGACAGATGGCTGTCAAGCCTCCGCTTAAAGACCTCCAAAGAAGGAGACTCCACCACACTCCTTGGTAGCAAATTCCACTGCCGAACAGCTCTCACTGTCAGGAAGTTCTTCCTAATGTTTAGGTGGAATCTTCTTTCTTGTAGTTTGAATCCATTGCCCCGTGTCCGCTTCTCTGGAGCAGCAGAAAACAACCTTTCTCCCTCCTCTATATGACATCCTTTGATATATTTGAACATGGCTATCATATCACCCCTTAACCTTCTCTTCTCCAGGCTAAACATACCCAGCTCCCTAAGCCATTCCTCATAAGGCATTGTTTCCAGGCCTTTGACCATTTTGGTTGCCCTCCTCTGGACACGTTCCAGCTTGTCAGTATCCTTCTTGAATTATGGTGCCCAGAACTGGACACAGTATTCAAGTAAACCAACTAAGTTTGTTCTTGGTATGAGCTTTCGTGTGCATGCACACTTCCTCAGAGATGCTCTGCTTCAAGGCCAAAGGCCAATGTGGTCCAGCATTCCTGTGCACTCTGGCACTTGTCATGATGTCCTGTTGCATCAGAAGTGGTTTAGTCACATGACACAGAAAACTGTCTGAATGAAAGCCGGCTCCCTCAGTCTGAAAGCCAAGATGAGCACTGCACCCCTGCAGTTTTCGAACCATCCTCAAAGGCAGCCCAACATATAACTCATTGCAGTAGTCCAACCAAGAACAGAAGTTGGACTATTGCAGTTGTGCTTTTGGGTCCTGCAAGGTTCTGCATCATTTGGTTGGAGGAGTTATCTGTTCTTGCACGAAGTGGTGGGGAGGTTGCGTCTCCTTTTTTGTCTTGTTTTTTATTTTGTTGTACTTATTTTGCCTTTGTGGGCAACCATTGCCAGTTTTTCCTCCATGAAATAGCTATTTTTGGTGCCCACAACAGTGTCTTAAACCTTTCCAAATGTGCACACAACCAAGCCCAAAAATGTTGGGGGACCCCAAGGGCCAGGAAAGACTACCTGTTTTCTCTCCACTTCACTATGAAACATTCACATCCCACTTCTCTCTCAGCAGAAAAATGTTCAAAAAATGTTCAAGGCTAACTAGATAAATCTTGATTTTGACTCACATGAAGGTATAGCAGAGCTCAGGTAGAGCACTCTACAAAGGGTGGGAAATTACTGACACTCACCAGTCACAAAATGGCACTGCAGGTTTGAAGTCAGTGACAAAGAAGAATTCCTAAAATGCTCAACCAACAGCACAGTAATAATAATAAGAAATCCTACACGACCCCACTAAAAGTTCAGCACCACGGTCAAGGCCAGCTTAACAACCAAAGGCATGTATAGGTGGAAGTGTCTTAGCTGGCCACCTAAAATGATGAATGATGGCACCAAGCACATTGGGGGGGGGAGCATTACACAGTTTAGCTCCAGAAATAGTCATGCTTCCCGACTTTCATGTAGGGGACAAATCACAGGGCTGAAACTTAATGAGGTCCACAAGTCACAAAATGGCAGGGCCACAGGAGGAGACAGGGAGAAAACTATAGAATCATAGAGTTGGAAGAGACCACAAGGGCCATCCAGTCCAACCCCCTGCCAAGCAGGAAACACCATCAAAGCATTCCTGACAGATGGCTGTCAAGCCTCCGCTTAAAGACCTCCAAAGAAGGAGACTCCACCACACTCCTTGGCAGCAAATTCCACTGTCAACAGCTCTTACTGTCAGGAAGTTCTTCCTAATGTTTAGGTGGAATCTTCTTTCTTGTAGTTTGAATCCATTGCTCCGTGTCCGCTTCTCTGGAGCAGCAGAAAACAACCTTTCTCACCCTCCTCTATATGACATCCTTTTATATATTTGAACATGGCTATCATATCACCCCTTAACCTTCTCTTCTCCAGGCTAAACATACCCAGCTCCCTAAGCCGTTCCTCATAAGGCATTGTTTCCAGGCCTTTGACCACTGTTATACAGTGGTTCCACTCCTTCCTTCTGGGCCGTGTTCAGAAAGTGGTGATGGGGATGAGTGTTCAGACCCCTGGGCTCTCACTTGTGGGGTGCCTCAGGGTTCCGTCCTCTCCCCCATGCTTTTTAATATCTATATGAAGCCGCTGGGAGAGATCATCAGGGGGTTTGGGCTGGGTGTTCATCAGTATGCAGATGACACCCAGCTCTACCTCTCTTTTAAATCAGAACCAGTGAAGGCGGTGAAGGTCCTGTGTGAGTGCCTGGAGGCAGTTGGAGGATGGATGGCGGCTAACAGATTGAGGTTGAATCCTGACAAGACAGAAGTACTGTTTTTGGGGACAGGGGGCGGGGGTGTGGGGGACTCCCTGGTCCTGAATGGGGTAACTGTGCCCCTGAAGGACCAGGTGCGCAGCCTGGGAGTCATTTTGGACTCACAGCTGTCCATGGAGGCACAGGTTAATTCTGTGTCCAGGGCGGCTGTCTACCAGCTCCATCTGGTACGCAGGCTGAGACCCTACCTGCCCGCAGACTGTCTCGCCAGAGTGGTACATGCTCTGGTTATCTCCCGCTTGGACTACTGCAATGCGCTCTATGTGGGGCTACCTTTGAAGGTGACCCGGAAACTGCAATTAATCCAGAATGCGGCAGCTAGACTGGTGACTGGGAGTGGCCGCCGGGACCACATAACACCGGTCCTGAGAGATCTACATTGGCTCCCAGTACGTTTCCGAGCACAATTCAAAGTGTTGGTGCTGACCTTTAAAGCCCTAAACGGCCTCGGTCCTGTATACCTGAAGGAGCGTCTCCACCCCATCATTCAGCCCGGACACTGAGATCCAGCGCCGAGGGCCTTCTGTCGGTTCCCTCACTGCGAGAAGCAAAACTACAGGGAACCAGGCAGAGGGCCTTCTCGGTAGTGGCGCCCGCCCTGTGGAACGCCCTCCCATCAGAAGTCAAGGGAATAAACAACTACCTGACATTCAGAAAATACCTGAAGGCAGCCCTGTTTAGGGAAGTTTTTAAACTGTGATATTTTAAATGTATTTTAATGTTTGTGGAAGCCGCCCAGAGTGGCTGGGGAGACCCAGCCAGATGGGCGGGGTACAAATAATAAATTATTATTATTATTATTATTATTATTATTATTATTATTATTATTATTTTGGTTGCCCTCCTCTGGACACGTTCCAGCTTGTCAGTATCCTTCTTGAACTGTGGTGCCCAGAACTGGACACAGTATTCCAGGTGAGGTCTGACCAGAGTAGAACTATGGCAGATGAAGGCAGAGTTTGGCATTATCAAGCAGCAATTGAGGACTCAGGGCCTAGTATTTTGATTCACTACCCCCATGTTAAGCAGACTCTCTGCATTCCAAAGCACTAAGTCAGGGGTCAACAAACTTTTTCAGCAGGGCGCCAGTCCACTGTCCTTCAGACCTTGTGGGGGGCCAGACTATATTTTGGAAAAAGATATGAACGAATTCCTATGCCACACAAATAACCCAGAGATGCATTTTCAGTAAAAGCACACATTCTACTCATGTAAAAACACACAGATTCCCGGACCGTCCACGGGCCGGATTTAGAAGGCGATCGGGCCACATCCAGCCCCTGGGCCTTAGTTTGGGGACCCCTGTACTAAGTGGAAAAGGCTTTTTATTTCATATCACCCGGCATGCCTCACATTTTACTTGTCTGCTCTTGTTTTGTCTTCCCTTATCTTTTCTCAGCTTGTATCACATTCCTCCTAAAACTGTCATCTTTCTTCCCTGCTCATTTTATATTCACTTTTAGATATTAACCCTTTATCACTCATCCTAATTTCCCACAAAACATCCTCTTGCCCTTTTCCTTCAGAGCAGAGAGATCTCCCTTCCTTCTTTAAACCCCTGCCCTCCTTCATTTTTAAATAATTTTTATTCAGTTTTATCAAACAAAAATACAGATATATAATAACACAAAATGAAAAAGAAAAAAGGGGAGAAAGAAACATTTTTATTTCTCATCTATCCTTTAACAAATTTAGGTTATTTCTCTTGATTTCTTCCATCTGAGTTTCATTCTGTATCATCCTTAACAGTTTCATTTTCATATTTTTAACACATATATAATACTTATCATTCCTCTATTACAATTCTTAAATTTACCTATAAACCCTTGCCCTCCTTCAGCCTCTCTGTCTCCTGGACACCTTTATGTCACTGGTACATGGCCCAGTCTTTCAGAAGTTCTAGGGAAGGTCATGCCAGCCTCCCGTGCCCCTCTCTGACCGATGTCACAATGCAGTAGCAAGTTCTTCAAATATCTAAAGGGTTGTCACATGGAATATGAAGAAAGCTTGTTTTCTTCTGCTCTGGAGGGTAGGACCTGAAACAATGGGTTCAAGTTACAAGAAAAATTGATTCAGACTAAACTTTAGGAGCAGGTCCTGAAGTTGAGGCTCCAGTACTTTGGCCACCTCATGAGAAGAGAAGACTCCCTGGAAAAGACCCTGATGTTGGGAAAGATGGAGGGCACAAGGAGAAGGGGACGACAGAGGATGAGATGGTTGGACAGTGTTCTCGAAGTGACTGGCATGAGTTTGGCCAAACTGCAGGAGGCAGTGAAGGATAGGCGTGCCTGCGTGCTCTGGTCCATGGGGTCACGAAGCGTCAGACATGACTGAACGACTGAACAACAACAACAAACTTTAGGAAGAACTTTCTGACAGCTGTTCGACAATGTAAATGACTCCCTCAGGAGGTGGTGGACTCTACTTCCTTGCAAGTTTTGAAGTGGGGGTTGGATGGCCATCTGTCATGCATGCTTTTGCTGTGATTCCTGCATTGCAGGGGGTTGGACTAAATGACCCCCAGGGTCCCATCCAACTCTATGATTCTATGGTTCTATGAGTCTATGAAACATGCATTCCTTCAGCTCTACACCTGGCGCTATAAAGGGAATTCAACGTGGTGTGAAGGCAAATGTAATTATTAATAATAATGGTGATTTCTTTGTCATCGTCTTGCCAAAGCTCAAGAGGAATACAATCATATTTGCGTTCAACATTGAACAACAACATGATGCAACTTCATCAAACTCAGCCAGAAGGGACTGGTACATAAATACTTCTCCACTGTGCAACTGAGGGTGGGGTGGGGCTATGCTGCCCAAGTGGGGCTGAATTGAATCCTCTTTGGCTCTCAAGCCACGTACGCCAGGTATGTTCCCCATGATTAAGTCACTGCAGCCTGGGTCTTCCAAGCAGATTTTAGCTACTGGCAATTTGCTGGCTGTGCTGCTGATAGCACTCAAGAAGGAGACTGGAGTAAAAGGCAGGCACATCATAAGTCACTTTCTGCTGGTGCTATTGCTACTACCTGATGCAACGCCGGAGATGCTGAACTCAAAATGCCCATTGACTTTGATAAGGGATCCCAATGCACCCTCGAATTGGTTCAGGCCAGGAGACTACCACATTAGTGGGGTCATACCCGCAGCATCTCCTGTGTTCAAACCAAGTGTCTTCGATGAGCCTCCCTTTACCAGAGTTTATGGGTAAGTCCTTATGTGCCTACTACTGTAAAAGCTTTATGCAAACTGAATCTGACCTCATGGACACCAAATGTTGTTGTCTGCTAGGCATGTCTCCTCATTTCTGGTACTTTTCTTTGGTAAATCATGTCTTCTATTTTCGTCCCTTTGTAGGGAAATGTTCAGATTCATTCTGAGTGTCAGAAAATCTACTGCAAGCTGTGTGCTTTCACCCACACTAGTGAGACATTTGCATTACAATAGCCCATTCTTCTAAAATTTGGGCAGGAAGAGGTTTGAGAGCCGGTGTGGTGTAGTGGTTAAGAGTGGGTAATCTGGGGAACCGGGTTCGTGTCTCCGCTCCTCCACATGCAGCTGCTGGGTGACCTTGGGCTAGTCACACTTCTCTGAAGTCTCTCAGCCCCACTCACCTCACAGAGTGTTTGTTGTGGGGGAGGAAGGGAAAGGAGAATGTTAGCCGCTTTGAGACTCCTTCGGGTAGTGATAAAGCGGGATATCAAATCCAAACTCCTCCTCCTCCTCCTCCTCCTCCTCCTCCTCCTCCTCCTCTTCTTCTTCTTCGGATCTCAGGTGTGCAGACCCATTTCATGATTTCTGCCTCCCATCACAGGTAAGGATGACACAATATTGTCTCTGTATGGAAAGAAACAGGATGTCAAGGTGACATATAGTTTTTTTCCAGGATGGGACCCCTGACATACTGGCAAATCCTTTCCTTCTTGTTTGCCATTTGGGAAGTCAATCAGAACCATCATTTTTACCCCCTCCCCCCATCACAGGTAAGGATGACACAATCTGGTCTCTGTGTGAAAAGAATGTCAAGGTGACACACACTTTTTTCCAGGCTAGGAGACCCGTTCTACTGGTACACCCTGTCGTTCTTGTTTGCTGTTCGGGAAGTCAATGAGAACCACAGGTTTTTCCCCAACCTCACACTGGGCTATGACATCTATGACAACTATTATGACTCCAGGATGACTTGTGGTGCCGTGGTGGACCTCCTCTGCCCTGGGCAGGCAAACATCCCAAACTATTACTGTGGAGCATGGAATAAAGTATTGGCTGTTATTGAAGGGGCTGACTCTGACAAATCCAAAGATATTTCCACAATGTCAAGCATCTACAAAACCCCACAGGTATGAATGTCAGGAGGGTAGAAAAAAAAATCCCAGAATTTTATTGCAATTTCTTTGGAGAGATGTGAAAATGTCGTTCCTGCTTCTAAGGCAGAAGGAGAGTTTGCCCTCAGTCCTCTCTTAACAAAGATGAATCAGGAGATTCTGGGTTTGTCCACACTTCCTCCCATCCCATGGCTAGAAAGCATGGGTCTGAGAGGCTTTCCATTTACCCTGTCCTTTGTTTACCCTACTCCTTTCCCACAGAAAACCCACTCTAAATTGGAAAAGCAACGGGATAAGGGATGTGTCATTAAGCCCTTAGCTAAATCTACATGATCCCACAGGTGCAAATGGTGTGTTTTATGGAGAAGGATATTTGAGGAAATTGTCAAAACTAAGGCAGAAGAATGGAATAGGTAATGAAAGCTACTGCCGTGTGAGATGCAAATGAATAAATATCAAAAAGGAAACATTAAAGAAACAAGAGGCAAAATGCAAAAAAGTGCATGAAAAGGCAATGGAATGACATCATCTCTGAAACAAATTCTGTATGCTCAGGCTAAGCAAACCTTAGATAAACCTGTAAAAGTAAGAGCAATTTACAGTGACGGCAAGGTTTGAGACTTACATTCCTAATGTGGTCCTGCTTATTATTTACATATTTATATGCTACCTTGACTCATGAAAGATAATTAGTTTCATGGGGAAAAACTGGCTCACTTAGCTTTAATGTCATAAAGGTCTCTCTATGCCCCCCCTATGGCCCCCTTTAATCAAAGGATAGAAGACATGGCAACTCTTAGAATCATAGAATGATAGAATATTATAGTTGGGGAAAATCCAAGGGTCATGTAATCCAATCCCCTGCAATGCAGGAATCTCAGCTAAAGCATCCATGACAGATTGCCATCCAACCTACCTAAAAACCTATGAGAAAGGAGAGTCCACAACCTCTGAGAGAGACCACTCCACTGTCAAACAGTGCTTACAGTCAAAAAGTTTTTCCGTATGTTTTATTGGAATCTCCTTTCCTGCAACTTGAAGCCATTGGTTCGAGTCCTACCCACCAGAGCAGGAGAAAACAAACTTGCTCCCTCTTCTATGTGAGAGCCCTTAAGATATTTGAATCCATGATCACTGCAGATGGTGACAGCAGTCATGAAATTAAAATACACCTCCTTCTTGGGAGGAAAGAGATGACAAACTTAGACAGCATCTTCAAAAGCAAAGACATCACCTTGCCGACAAAGGTCCGTATAGTTAAAGCTATGGTTTTCCCAGTAGTAATGTATGGAAGTGAGAGCTGGACCATAAAGAAGACTGATCGCCGAAGAATTGATGCTTTTGAATTATGGTGCTGGAGGAGACTCTTGAGAGTCCCATGGACTGCAAAAAGATCAAACCTATCCATTCTTAAAGAAATCAGCCCTGAGTGCTCACTAGAAGGACAGATCCTGAAGTTGAGGCTCCAGTACTTTGGCCACCTCATGAGAAGAGAAGACTCCCTAGAAAAGACCCTGATGTTGGGAAAGATGGAGGGCACAAGGAGAAGGGGACGACAGAGGATGAGATGGTTGGACAGTGTTCTCAAAGCGACTGGCATGAGTTTGGCCAAACTGTGGGAGGCAGTGGAGGATAGGGGTGCCTGGCGTGCTCTGGTCCATGGGGTCACGAAGAGTCGGACATGACTGAACGACTGAACAACAACAACAACAACAACAACAACAACAACAATCATATTTCCTCTCAGTCTCCTCTTTTCTAGGCTGAACACCACCAGCTCCTTCAACCATTCCTCATAAGGCTTGGTTCCTAGAGCCTTGATCATCCTAGTTGACTTCTTCTGCCCACCTTCCAGCTTGTCAACATGCTTCTTCAATTGTGGTGTCCAGAAATGGACACAGTAGTCCTGGTGTGATCTGACCAAGACAGAATAGAGTGGTACTATTACTTCCCTTGATCTGGACACTATATAACATATGAACAGATAGCTTATAGACACCAACTGTTTATGGGCATATATTAAGATGTATGGAAAGGATTCATAAAAATATACTATGTTATAAACAATTGTATATATATTAGAATCATGTATATACCAAGGTATTATATAAGTATGGACAGCGATACCTCGGGTTACATATGTTTCAGGTTACAAACTCCGCTAACCCAGAAATAACACTTCAGGTTAAGAACTTTGCTTCAGGATAAGAACAGAAATCGTGCTCTGGCGGCACAGTGGCAGCGGGAGGTCCCATTAGCTAAAGTGGTGCTTCAGGTTAAGAACAGTTTCAGGTTAAGAACGAACCTCCAGAACAAATTAAGATCTTAACCCGAGGTGCCACTGTATAGAATAATAGTTTCCCCCTTTTTTCATGGACCCCTTTTTTTCTTTTTTCTTTGTCTAACTGAAATATTTTCAATAAAAAATAAAATTTAAAAAGTAAGAAAAAATATTTTTAAAAGGCAGCCTCTCCATATATGAACTGACCCTTCTATAATTTCCCGTTTACCATTTCCCCTTCCTTATGTTTTGCCTCTGCTTTCTTCACAGTTGGTATTTGTGTTGTGATTGGATTGTTGCTGGTTGTGTTATATACATATATATATATATATATATATATATATATATATATATATATATATATATATAAAATTTCTGATGTTTTGGTTTTGAAGAGTACAGGGCAGGTCTTCATACATTTTGGCACCCAGGAGTGGGAGCTTTGTTCTAAATGGCCATTTCAGTTTCTGTCTGGCCACACACACCCTGAAATGATATATTCTTGTAATATGCTTTCAGCCTTAATCAGAACTCTAGCCACATAAGATTTCTGCATTTCACGGGGTTGGACTAGATGGCCCTTGTGGTCCCTTCCAATTTGATGATTCTGTGATTCACTAGTATTGTATCTAGGAAGGTAAAGGTAAAGGACCCCTGGATGGTTAAGTCCTGTCAAAGGTGACTATGGGGTGCAGAACAAATCTCACTTTCAGGCTCAGGGGGCCAGCGTTTGCCCACAGACAGATTTCTGGGTCATGTGGCCAGCATTCCTAAACCACTTCTGGTCATAGCTGTCAACTTTTCCCTTTTTTAAAGGGAAATTCCCTTATTCTGAACAGGATTCCCTGCAAGAAAAGGGAAAAGTTGGCAGCTATGCTTCTGGCACAACGGAACACCATTTTCATGCACCTTCCCGCCACAGCAGTACCTTTTTTTTTTTTACTTGCACTGGTATGCTTTTGAACTGTTAGGTTGGCAGAAGCTGGGACAGAGCAGCGGGAGCCAGTGTGGTGTAGTGGTTAAGAGCGGTAGACTCGTAATCTGGTGAACCGGGTTCGCATCTCCGCTCCTCCACATGCAGCTGCTGGGTGACCTTGGGCTAGTCACACTTCTCTGAAGTCTCTCAGCCCCACTCACCTCACAGAGTGTTTGTTGTGGGGGAGGAAGGGAAAGGAGAATGTTAGCCACTTTGAGACTCCTTTGGGTAGTGATAAAGCGGGATATCAAATCCAAACTCTTCTTCTTCTTCTTCTTCTCACTCCATCATGGGGGTTCAAACTGTCGACCTTCAGATCAGAAAGCCCAAGAGGGTTAGTGGTTTAGACCACAATGAAATACAGGGAAAGCAGTACAAAAATACAGAACCAACTAGAGGAGAAACAACTGGGAGGAGAACCCAAATGAATTCTAATATAACAACAACAACAACAACAACAACAACAACAACAACAACAACAACAACATTTAAAAATGGAACATAGAAATAAGTCAGTAAATAGTTATGATTTTGCATTGTGCCATCAGAAACCCAAAATGAAATGTGGTGTTGTTGTCAAACTACATTTATTCTCCAAAGATTGGACATTTATTTGGGATAAATCTGCATACACTTCTCACTGAAGAAAAGTGATATTAGGAGGGAGGATTACAGTTTATGCCACAAGACGTATCTTTTATCATGGACAAGCAATAGGCAGGTTTCTTCTACTACAAATACCTCAGCAATCTAGTGTAGCTACCCATTTAGACATCTGTAGCGTTTATGGCAACTAATTTTAGGGTTTAATTTTATATAGAAGAACTGGTGGCTATTATAGATCTAATGAAAGCTAAAAATGTTCATTGTAATTGTTTGTGTCCTTTCCTTTTTTAAAAAAAAATGTCTTCTATTTTCTTAAATGTGACAATTTAATGCAGAAAAAATGAAGAGATCATATACAATTAAATAAAACTGCTACAAGATACATGTTCTAAAAGCGGTTAAAAAAATTCAGGGCATAACATAAAGCAAAAACTCTGTCACCATTTTTTTAAAGCAAACAACTAAATATGCGATGCTCTTAAGCTCCCTGGGGTAAAGTTCCTTAGCCCCCATGAAACTGTGTGTTTTCTCTGTTTCCCATGTCAGAGAAAAGTTATCATTCAGGCAAGTAAAAAGTACTAAATTTGGGATTTTGTTGGGGGGGTGACAACACTAATCTCTTCTGTTCTTTACCAGGTCAGTTATGGTTTTGTTTCTGATGCTCTTATGGACAAAACTCAGTTCCCTTTTGTCTACCGAATGGTCCCCAAAGAAGAACATCAGTATCTGGGGATAGTCCAACTGCTCCTGCATTTCAACTGGACTTGGATTGGCCTCGTCGCTCCAGACACTGAGAACGGGGATAGATTCATGAGGACCTTGATGCCTCTGCTAACCAGGAACACAATTTGTGCTGTCTTCTCATTTAGCATCCCAATACAGAATGTGGGAAAAAAGATGCTTTTAACAGTATTAAAAATAATACTCACATGGGAGAAAGTCAATGTACTAATCTACTATGGAGAGATGCGCTACTTCTTTAGTACAATACATATTTTGCAAAATAAGGTTGAAAAATCTATAGGACCCACTGTGGGGAAAGTCTGGATCACAACAGCTTTGTGGGATCTCACCTTGACCTTGTCTTATGATCTGCTTTCTCCCCTGCACATTCATGGTTTTTTTTCTTTCTTAACTCGTATTAAAAGAAGGCCAAACTATGACGATTATGAAAGATTTCTTTATTCTATGTTTCAGTTTGGGGAGAAATCATTTACTTGTTCATATTCAAAGCACATACTGTCTGTGAAAGGAAGGAAAAGGTGCAGGGAAGATGACATTCTGGAGTCCCTGCCTGACAAAGTGATTGAGCATACCCTGTCTCTGGATAATTACAGTATTTACAACCTTGTCCTTGCTCTGTCACGGGCCTTAAGGGCTGCGCTTTCCTCCACATCCAATCAGATGGTGGCGAAGGGTAAAAACAGGCTGAAATATCAAAGGATACAGTCTTGGCAGGTATTCCTGTTTCCCTCACAAATATCTTACCTGAACAGGAATTGGTGCTGTGAATTCCATTCTCAGGTGAAATTAGGTTTGCCTCAACATTTTCTTTACTTTGCCTCCATTTACTGTACTGTTACCCACATCCTAATTTTGTTGCAAAGAAGGCAATCTCCCTCCGCTTTACTACCTGATCCCTCAGCAAGGCTTCCTGCTATTACTAGCCAAGGAAGCTTATGCTTACAGAATTCTTCCAAAGGTGTAGAATAAAGCTTATGGATCTCATGGCTTTGTTGTTGTTGTTGTTTAGTCGTTTAGTCATGGCCGACTCTTCATGACCCCCTGGACCAGAGCACGCCAGGCACTCCTGTCTTCCACTGCCTGCCCACAGTTTGGTCAGACTCATGATGGTAGCTTTGAGAACACTGTCCAACCATCTCATCCTCTGTCGTCCCCTTCTCCTTGTGCCCTCAATCTTTCCAACATCAGGGTCTTTTCCAGGGAGTCTTCTCTTCTCATGAGGTGGCCAAAGTATTGGAGCCTCAACTTCAGAGAGCCAGTGTGGTGTAGTGGTTAAGAGCGGTACTTGTAATTTGGGGAACTGGGTTCACGTCTCCGCTCCTCCACATGCAGCTGCTGAGTGACCTTGGGCTACTCACACTTCTCTGAAGTCTCTCAGCCCCATGCACCTCACAGAGTGTTTGTTGTGTGGGAGGAAGGGAAAAGAGAATGTTAGCCGCTTGGAGACTCCTTCGGGTAGTGATGAAGCAGGATATCAAATCCAAACTCCTCTTCTTCTTCTTCTTCTTCAGGATCTGTCCTTCCAGCAAGCACTCAGGGCTGATTTCCTTAAGAATGGATAGTTTGATCATGGGACTCTCAAGAGTCTCCTCCAGCACCATAATTCAAAAGCATCAATTCTTCGGCAATCAGCCTTCTTTATGGTCCAGCTCTCACTTCCATACATCACTACTGGGAAAACCATAGCTTTAACTATATGGACCTTTGTTGGCAAGGTGATGGCTTTAGTCTGTCCCAAAAGTCTGAAGCAGAAAAAACGAGCTAAAGATCCATTGCCCAAACACACACACAGTGTCAATCTGTACCAAGTTCTTCAGCAATTTGGCTATGTCATCTAGATAATTTTATTCTTTTCTAAATGTGCATGCTTTTTTTCCTGTTCTAGCTTCACCCTTTCCTGGGAAGCTCCCAGTTTTACAATACTTCCATGGAAGGAGTGTATTTCGATGAGAATGGGCAGCTGACAGTCGAATCTGACGTTGTGAACTGGGTGCCATTTCCCAATGAATCCTTTCGTGCTGTGAAATTTGGGAGCATAAGCAGACAGGGATCCTCAGGCACAAAATTCACCATTGACCAAGAGGCTCTTGTGTGGTCCAGGCTGTTCAACCAGGTTTGGAAAAACCATTCATTGCACGGTATTTTTTTAGAGATATGTTAACCTCTGAGACTGTTGGGGAACACAACAATAAAACTGCTGCCTGTACAATTAATGGCCTAAAACTATACGGGGGAGGGGATGTTTCTCTGGATTTTGATATTTTGTAATAATGCTAGACACCTCTGACTCCTAAATCCAAGGGCAATACAGTCTCCATGTAATTCTTACTTCATGATTATCTCTTTCTGCCCCAACTGTGTCCCAAGCACTATGACCCTCTGTTTTGACCCATGGATCAAAAGAAGTATCTACACCAAATCTGTGTCTATTCCACATAGACTGAGACTGTACACTGACCCAGAAGTTACTTGGTAACAGTCCTTCATTGATGCTTTCTATGTTTTGGGTCAGACCCTTCCTCAGTCCAGGTGTACCAAAAGCTGTCGGCCTGGATATGCCAAGAAGGTTCAGGAAGGGAAACCGATTTGCTGCCATGCTTGTGCTCCATGTGCGGAAGGGATGATCTCCACTCAGGAAGGTAGGAGAATTCGGAGGAATGTGCAGGAAAAAGAACAATAAAATATGTGTTGATGAATATTCAAGTATAAATGTATGTTGAATTTAATAAATTTTCAACAGTGATTTACTCAGTTTTAATAAAGCTTTCCATGTACCACCGAGACAGACTTGAGTATGTAAGAATTAGGCAGTGTTGCTGCATCTGGTAGTCTCCCTAGACCAGTCAGTGTGGCAAAGTAGCTAGGGTGTTTTGCTTGTAGTGGGAAAACAAGAGTTCCCCCCCATACTCCTCCGAGGATTTTTTTTTGAAAATCACACCCGTCTGACAACACCTGGTTTTAGGAGTGAGATCAAATGTTTCTGTAATTGCAGGTCTAGATCACTCCAAGCTCTAACTTGGCAGATGAAACAGAAACAGCAAGTCCCATCACTGTTTCCATTTGTAGGAGTTGGCTGGATTCAAACTTGACCTGCTTTTTTTGCTAATCTCCAAGAAAATGTTCATGCGGACACTCTTCTATTTCCAGATGCAGACCACTGCACCAAATGTCCAGAAGATCAACATCCTAACAAGGACAGAGATCAATGCATCCCCAAGATTATCACCTTCCTGTCCTATGATGAATATCTGGGGACCCTCTTGGCTTCCACTGCCCTGTTTCTGTCCTTAATCACTGGCCTTGTTTTAGGAATATTCATTAAATATCTTGACACTCCCATAGTCAAAGCCAACAACAGGGACCTTTCCTACATCCTCCTTGTCTCCCTCCTCCTGTCCTTTTTGTCCTCCTTTCTGTTTATAGGCCGGCCAAGGAAAGTGACCTGCCTTCTCAGGCAGGCAGCCTTTGGCATCATCTTCTCAGTTGCTGTCTCTTCTTTGTTAGCAAAAACTATTACCGTCGTGTTGGCCTTTCTGGCCACTAAGCCAGGAAATAGGGTAAGGAGATGGCTGGGAAAGAGTCTGGCTAATTCCATTGTCATTTCCTGTTCCGTTATCCAAATTCTCATCTGTGTCATCTGGCTGGGTAGCTCTCCTCCATTCTCAGACTCTGACATGCACTCCCAGCCTGGAGAGATCATCCTGCAATGCAGTGAAGGATCTGTTGCCATGTTTTACACTGTCCTTGGCTACATGGGCTTCCTGGCTGCCATCTGCTTCACAGTGGCTTTCCTAGCCAGGAAGCTGCCTGGGGCCTTCAATGAAGCCAAGCTGATCACCTTCAGCATGCTGGTCTTCTGCAGTGTTTGGGTGTCCTTTGTGCCCACCTACCTGAGCACCAAGGGGAAGTACATGGTGGCCGTGCAGGTCTTCTCTATGTTGGCCTCCAGTGCTGGGCTTCTGGGCTGCATCTTCCTTCCCAAGTGCTACATTATTGTACTCAGGCCTAGTCTGAATACAAAGGAGCACCTGACTGCAAAGACTTAATATGTCACCTGATTCCTCTAATATGTTTTTCGTTTTTGCAATTTATAAGCCAGCATGGTAGCAACAAAGCCAGGACACATGAGTTGGGAATGTAGCTCCTTAAAATCTATTGTTTTGGAAATCAGAACAGAACATTATCATTTGAATCATATTCCATCCTTACCACTGTTCATTTTTTACCTGATTTAGGAATTTTTTCTGAATACTGTTTATTTGTTGTTGTTCAGTCGTTCAGTCGTGTCCCGACTCTTCGTGACCCCATGGACCAGAGCACGCCAGGCACGCCTATCCTTCACTGCCTCTCGCAGTTTGGCCAAACTCATGTTAGTAGCTTCGAGAACACTGTCCAACCATCTCATCCTCTGTCGTCCCCTTCTCCTTGTGCCCTCCATCTTTCCCAACATCAGGGTCTTTTCCAGGGAGTCTTCTCTTCTCATGAGGTGGCCAAAGTACTGGAGCCTCAACTTCAGGATCTTTCCTTCTAGTGAGCTCTCAGGGCTGATTTCTTTGAGAATAATAGGTTTGATTTTCTTGCAGTGCATGGAATACTGTTTATATATTTTGCCTAATAAGAAATCCTTATCACAATTCAAAAATAATGAAGCTGTTCATTAAGAATTTTTTTAGATAGTATTACAAAAAAATTGCTTATACATTGTTTTTCAAAATGAAAAGAAACATATTCCATTGGTATCTCTTTATTTTCTGCTGTATATATCAAGAGAGTTAGCTTGCATATTGCTGCCATGGATGTTTCGATGCCACCTGGAGGCAGCCCTCAGAAGTCCTGGTGTGCTGAAGGTGGCATGTGAGAAAAAAGAAGACTGGAAATGAGCAGGTCGCGAAGGGAGGGGTGCAAAGGGATCTGCAGGGGACATGGCTGCTCAGGAATGTTGCAGATATTAATATTGCACAGTTTGATGTGACTGACTCCTTCTGGAAGAAATCATTGTGCAGACCCATAAAAATAATATTCAAAGTTTTAGTGGTAGAACTCTTCAAAAAAAAGAGCACAATAATCAAAGATACTACCAAAATATCCTTACAATGTCTTGTGCTGTCCAGCACAGGCTCAGCACCTTAGGAAAATATGGAATAATCCATGCAGACCTAGAAGCAGAAGTCTGTCTCTCTCCCACAGCCTGCTTTCCAGCCTCCAGTGGCCTTAGGCTGTTTACTCTCCCTTCATTTACATCCTCACTCCACGGAGTTTGGGAGAGAAAAACTAAAGGCAACTCCCTTTAGCCAGTGTGGTGTAGTGGTTAAGAGCGGTAGACTCGTAATCTGGGGAACCGGGTTTGCGTCTCCACTCCTCCACATGCAGCTGCTGGGTGACCTTGGGCTAGTCACACTTCTCTGAAGTCTCTCAGCCCCACTCACCTCACAGAGTGTTTGTTGTGGGGGAGGAAGGGAAAGGAGAATGTTAGCCGCTTTGAGACTCCTTCGGGTAGTGATAAAGCGGGATATCAAATCCAAACTCTTCTTCTCTTCTTCTTCTTCCCTTTCAAAATGGAGGTTTGCAACTCAATTCCTTCATCACATGATCAAAGGTTCACTCTCTGCACAGAGTAGAAAACAACCAACAGTAATTCGTTAACAAATTAAGGAGCTCAGAGTTCTTTAGGAAATAGCTTTGGAAAAGCCCTAATATTAGCAACGCTTCATTAATACACATCCAGCCATTTCCCATTTTAAAGCTTCGTTTTCATTTCAGTGTGAATTAAATCAATTATACTTAGCAAGGAAGAGGAGGGTGGCAAGAACAGGAGGCAGTGAGCACCATGCTCCTTGGAGCCAGATCTTCTGCTCCTCCCAGATGTCCCCAGCCTGCCACCCAAGGCAAATGTCTCACTGTGCCTCATGGGGGTGGGGTGGGGTGGCTGCCTCTGCACCCACAGAAACCTTGGGAAAGAGCAGAGCTCACAGCAGGAAGAGAACTCAGATGAATTTTTTGTCCCTTTCTAAATACTAGAGAGCATAAGTATTAACATAAGGTGCTACTGGAAAGAATTTTTGATTTTGTTTTAAGTATTAACATGTCATTGTCCCTTCCTAATCACAAGATAAAAATTGCCTGAAAATAATACCCATCTCTCTCACTGTCAATGAAAACTAATAAATGAACAGAAAGAAAATCTACCCATGTGATGCTGAAATGAAACCTCACACATACACTATGTAGAAAAATGAAAGTTTACTATCCCCCTCTCTCCTTCCTTCCTTCCTTCCTTCCTTCCTTCCTTCCTTCCTTCCTTCTCTCTCCCTCCCTACCTCTCTTCTCCCCGAACCTTATACAATATACAACATTACAACTTTACGTCAAATATAACTGATCTATAGAAAGGACTTCATGATATGAAAATAGAGACAATGTATGGTCTTTTGTAACCCAAGAAAATCTTTAATAAAAACATTAAAGAAATAAATAAAAGAAATATTCCATGAGGGGAGGGTAAATAATAATACAATGAATGTATCTAGTAGTGTCACTATCACAATGAAAACAGTATAAAAGGGGAAAAAAACGAAATCGCCATCAATAAATAGCACAAAAGACCCCAAAAAAACGAAGACAAACAAGTTGCTACAGCCAAATATTTTTTTTAATTTATATATTTATTTATACACCGCTTGATTTAAGAAACAAGCAATCTTTGATGTGGTTGCAACGTGATGCAACAACAACAATAACAAAACTCATCCCCACCCAATTGGTTCAGTTGGGCAAAAGGAAATGTTGGCATAGAATCATAGAGTTGGAAGAGACCACAAGGGCCATCCAGTCCAACCCCCTGCCAAGCAGGAAACACCATCAAAGCATTCCTGACAGATGGCTGTCAAGCCTCCGCTTAAAAACCTCCAAAGAAGGAGACTCCACCACACTCCTTGGCAGCAAATTCCTAATGTTTAGGTGGAATCTTCTTTCTTGTAGTTTGAATCCATTGCCCCGTGTCCGCTTCTCTGGAGCAGCAGAAAACAACCTTTCTCCCTCCTCTATATGACATCCTTTGATATATTTGAACATGGCTATCATATCACCCCTTAACCTTCTCTTCTCCAGGCTAAACATACCCAGCTCCCTAAGCCGTTCCTCATAAGGCATCGTTTCCAGGCCTTGATGGCATGATGGGATAAAGGTAAATGGTGAAGCGGGCTGCATTATGGAGGTAGGAAGGTTGGAAGCTGCCTTATGCTGAGCCAGATTCTTGGTTCACCTAGTTCATCCAGCTTCTCACTGACAGGCAATGGCTCTCCGAGATACCATACTGGGTTCCCCTCCCAGACCTGAAGTGAAGCACCACAAGCATAGTGAAGGAAGCTGCTCAGCCACAGAACAAAAATTAATGGACCTTCCCCGCTCCCCACACTTGCATAGTTGCTAGGAAAGAGAAAAATAGACAGAGCAGTATGTGTGAATTACGCCAGAAGCCAAATACATAGTTACATGCTTGCTCTGTACTGGATTCATAGCTGTGACCAGTACTGTTTTTCTATAAAAAAAAGAGGTGACGGAGCTCACCCTGAACACTTCCCTTGTTCTCTTAGAATGGCAATGATAACCACATGAGAGGAGCCAGAACCCGCCTGAGAGGATTACAACTAATCCAGAATGTGGCAGCTAGACTGGTGACTGGGAGCAGCAGCCGAGACCACATAACACAGTCTTGAAAGACCTACATTGGCTCCCAGTACGTTTCCGAGCACAATTCAAAGTGTTGGTGCTGACCTTTAAAGCCCTAAACGGCCTCGGTCCAGTATACCTGAAGGAGTGTCTCCACCCCCATCGTTCTGCCCGGACACTGAGGTCCAGTGCCGAGGGCCTTCTGGCAGTTCCCTCACTACGAGAAGCCAAGTTACAGGGAACCAGGCAGAGGGCCTTCTCGGTAGTGGCACCCACCCTGTGGAACGCCCTCCCACCAGATGTCAAAGAGAAAAACAACTACCAGACTTTTAGAAGACATCTGAAGGCAGCCCTGTTTAGGGAAGCTTTTAATGTTTAATAGATTATTGCATTTTAATGTTCTGTTGTTGTTTTTTCAATTTTTTTTATTGGTTTTAACAATTTTAAGCACTTTACAATATCGTTAAATTTTCATCCTCCCCCCCCCTCTCACTGGGGGAAGCAAATTTTCACTCCCCTCTCTCACCGGGAAAGACAATAAACATTTCGCATTTAACAATAATTAACATACTCAATATCATTGCTTAGGCCTGGCCCATTTCTGTAGGCCAGATATTCTTCCTTTCCTCAAGTTCATTTTCCCGTTGACTTCCTCAGGTCCCCCCCCCCGTTGAATTCATTATCTATCCTCTTTATCAGTTTTCCAAATTCATAGACATATCTATTTTTACCCCATTATTACATTTTTCTTTCCATTTCCTTGCCTTTTTTTAAACAAAATCATATAACACTAAAATCGTTTTCCTTCTTATTTTACCAAGCCTATTTCCACTTAGACAACTCCTTTTATTTTCTATACCTTGGCTCCCAGCTTCTTCTGAAACTTTCCTAAATCCTTATCAATTTCCCTTACTCCAACCTAATTTTATACTCCTAAATTTCTTCTTTTTGCACCCTTCCCTTCCTCCGGTCTCAAATTTTTTAGCTATTTTTCCCACCTCTATCCTCCTAATTTTTTAACACATCTTCATTAACGCCAAAATCCAGATCCAACTGTATTAACCACTTATAGAGGGAAAAGCAATCAAAGAATATCCTTTTTATCCCACTCCAACCCTCACAAGTTCCCGAGCCCGACAATCAGTCAATGCTGCTTGCCGTTCTCTTCTCTTCTTTTGCAGTGTACAGTTTCTCAGATCATCATCTTAGCTTGATACAGTCCAAACTGTTTGCAATTCTCTTCCCTTCTTTTGCAATATATTGTTCTTTACATCCTCATCTTTACAGATTCCTTCCTCTGTGTCTTCGTCTTTGCAAAACAATCCTTCTGGGTTAGATGCCACACCACTCCTTCCTGTTTTTTCTTGTACTCCGCTTAGCAAAAAGTCTATGGCTGGTTTAATTTCTTTCACTTTTCCCTCCAATTCCTTAAGTTCCTCTGGGGCTGGCACTGCCATCTCCAAAGTTCGATTCAAGGCTCTCATAGTCTGTTCCATCTCTTGTAGCAATTCCAAAGTCTTTTTTTAAAAAAAAGCATCGGACCATCTTTCCTTTGTCATTTTCAAGGTCAAAAAACAACTTTGTAGTCAAAACAATCCGTTATACTGCAACACCAACCACCATAATGTCCAAATTTCTTGCTAAATCTTTCAAGACCTTGCAAAAAAGGATAACTCTTTTCTAAATCCAAATGTGCAGCAATTAAATCTTAGCTCTCTTCCCCCCACTTTGGGGAAACCGTCACAGGAGTTTTTCTTTTCCCCCCACAACTTTTGGCAGCAGCCTTGGTTACGCTATTAGACTGTTCCTTCTGTTTCTACCGTAAGGGACCGACCTCCATAATTTTAAATCCCTTACTTCTTCTAAATTGGTTTCAATTGCTTTTTTTACTCACAGTTCGAATGATTCCAGTCCAAATTTAACAGAGAAATTGAGCGCTCCTGGTAATCAGCAGTCGCAGCTTCACGCAGCAAGGGTAGCCGCTGGATTCACAGTGCTCCGTCTCCCACCTCACTCGCTCGCTCTCAGCGGCTCTTATTAGAGCTTACCAGGGAGCAGGGGAGACATAATGAGCACCCACCGGATCACCATGCCCCCAGGACGATCTTCCTGGGGTTCTTCAGGGGTCCACAGTGCAGTTGCGGGTTCCCCTCCCCCTTGCCGCGTCGGGGAATCTCGGAACGAAATTCCCCCGACTGATTGCTATGGCATCCAACCGGAAGTCCCCATTTTAATGTTCTGTTGGAAGCCGCAAAGAGTGGCTGGGGAAACCCAGCCAGATGGGTGGGGTATAAAATATTATTATTATTATTATTATTATTATTATAGGTGCTGGAACTGAGTTCTTGTGAGTTCCCCCTGAAAAAACCCCTCTCTGTGACTAATGATTTGCTAATCCTGTGAGTCCCTCAGTGCTATGCTCTGGCTATGTATGTGTAAATAAAACCATATATCCTAAAGAAGCCACAGTCTCCCCCGTCCTTCATTCCAAGAAAAATGGACTCTGGGCAAGTGCTGTAACCCCTCAAATCTCTCACACCTCAGAGACTGGGGTATCATGTAACAGAATTGTGTTTTCATATTACTCTATTCTTCTGTAAATCACCCTATTGTTACCATATTTCGTGAATGTGGTATCGAAATATACTTCATAAGAATGAGAAAAATGAAGCTACTTTCTGAAGACACGAATGCTGGTTTCATTATTATTGTGCTGCACTGTGACAGAGCAACAGGAGCTCACCTCAAATAGTTTTTTTTAATCCTGAGCTCTTATTCTATTTGTCAGTCTTGCCATTTCTATTTATTCTATTAACATCTTCTGCCATTCTTCCCTTGGTATTGTATCTTCCCTCCACTTCTGAGTATTAGGTCTAATTTGATCCAAGTGGAAACAAAACAAACAAACAAAATTCCTTCCAGTAGCACCTTAGAGACCAACTAAGGTTTTCCACACCTATCAGCCAATCCCCCATTCCCACCACCCTTCTGAGTAATACCCCTCCCCACTCCCTCACTATATATAAGGGTCTGGTGACTTCTGTTTCAGTGTATCTGAAGAAGTGTGCATGCACACGAAAGCTCATACCAAGAACAAACTTAGTTGGTCTCTAAGGTGCTACTGGAAGGAATTTTTTTATTTTGTTATTTTGTTTCGACTACAGCAGACCAACATGGCTACCTACCTGTAACTTGACCCAAGTGGTTTGGAATCATGATCTCTTATGGAAGAATGGACAGCGAAATTAATGGAATATGCAGAAGTGGACAAAAAAGAATCCGAGAACAGCGGGACCAGAAAGACTGGTTTAAATTTACGAACTATTTGAGAGACAATAATTCTCAACTGAATACGTTTATAGGGCTTCAAGAAGCTTTGTAGATAATGGTAGAAATATTATTGTAATTATCACTTTTATAGTGATTAATACACATATAATATTATAAGCAATGATAGATTAAGAAGTATAGAACTAAGATAGAATTTTGAAAGCCATTTGAAAGGTCTGAGAGAAGTCATGGCAAAGATTGCCAAAACAGATGAATGTATGTGAATTTATTTTTTATTCTCTGTAGTTGTTATAGTTTATAAAAATAATAAAAATCATTTATAAAAAAGGATCTCTTATGGACTAGTAGTCCATGGTGTAGTAGTGGAAAACTTTCCCAACTAATCCTGTCTCCTCCCACTCTATCCATCATAGAATCATAGATTTGTATAATTGGAAGGTACCCTGAAGGTCATCCAGTCCAATCTCCTCTCACTTTTCTCTTTTCTGGGCTAAACATACCCAACTCCTTCACCTGTTCCTCATAAGGATTGGTTTCCAGACCCTTGATCATCTTGGTTATCCTCCTCTGCACACGTTCCAGCGTGTCAATATCCTTCTTAAATTTTGGTCCCTGGAACTGGAAACAGTACTCCAGGTGTGGTCTGACCAAGGCTGAATAGAGAGATGCTATTACTTCCTTTGACCTGGACACCAGAATATCATCAGCCTAGAATAACATTAGTTGTTTTATTTATTTATTTATTTGTTTGTTTATTTATTTATTTTCCTGCTGCTCCAGCATCACACTGTTGACTCATGTTAAGTTTGTGGTCTACTAAGAAGCTTTCACACTTTCTCCAAAAGGATGCCCTTTCCTCAGCTGCCTTCACCTACCTTCCTGAGCAGAGATGGTCCCTTCTGGGCAAGGAGAGCAGCTGTAACAACAAAAGGGCTTGCCTTCTTGAACCTCCTTGGCATATCCAGGGAGACAGCTCTCAGTACATCTTGAGCGAGGCACAGCCTAACCACAAAGATAAAGATCATCAAAGTATGGGAGGCATTTTTGCCTGTGGGAACAAGTCACAGGATAGGTACATACCACATATCTAAAGCACATTTAAAGCAATTGACATTCTGCAAAGGGGCAGATAAATAAATTAGTAGTAGCAGCAGCAGCAGCAGCAGCCATAGAGTGGAAGCAAAGAGAGTGGATCCTTAGTGTTAGGCTTGTCTTTGCTGCCCAGTGCCCTCAAGCCTCTCAAGAAAAGAAGAAGAGGGAGAAGAGTTTCAATTTGATATTCCGCTTTATCACTACCCGAAGGAGTCTCAAAGCGGCTCACATTCTCCTTTCCCTTCCTCCCCCACAACAAACACTCTGTGAGGTGAGTGGGGCTGAGAGACTTCAAGAAGTGTGACTAGCCCAAGGTCACCCAGCAGTTGCATGTGGAGGAGCGGAGACGCGAACCCGGTTCACAAGATTACAAGTCTACTGCTCTTAACCACTACACCACACTGGCTCTCAAGTAAGACACCAGGCCAGCTTTCAAGCGGGCTGTAACTCAGAGCTTCTTGAAGGTGGAGTTTCTTCCATGAAGAGTCTGAGTTGTTTCTTTCAAGAGCTATTCCCAGGCGCTTCTTATTGGGAACTCCTTGATTTGGGCAAACAATCTCCCAGCCTAGCACCCTACCACATACTGCGTGTACTTGGCAAACAGTGAGTTAGCCAAGTAAGGCCTGGGACTCAGCTACATTCATAAAGATAAAATGCTTTATATGCGTTATAGCATTGTGACACCAGATAGCACTGTGGAGTCCCATTTTTCACCAACGGGATTTCCCTGTATGAAGTTCACAATGTGTTCAACTGAATCGCTTCTTTGATGTGTCTAGATCCAGCCCTGTTATAAATTCTGGAAGACTGACTTTCTGCTTTTGCCTGTTCAAAAGAGCAAGATTGATTGATTGACTGACTGACTGACTGACTGACTGATTGACTGATTGATTGACTGACTGACAGACAGACAGACAGACTGACTGACTGATTGATTGATTGATTGATTGATTGATTGATTGACTGATTGTTACGATTCTTAGCCAGCACACACATATGTACATAAAACAATCCAAAATACATTCTACAATAAAAAATGAAGAAACAATCCAAAATACATTCTAAAATATAAACTATAAACATAAACTTTAAACTTTAAAAAAAATTAGATAAAAGAAGATACCCCTACTTTAATGGGTGGACTACAGCAGATTATAGCACTGGTTCGTCTTTAGCTCGGTCCTGAAGTCACATGGGTACTGCTAACTAGATCGGACCAAATTTTTATGGCTCTAGCACAGAACTTGGCTACCTTTGCGGTCACATTAGCGTTAGCATCAGAAAGAAGCCACTCTACATAGAAATTGTCCGAGCATCCAGGTAGCTCAGGCAGCATCGCGTGGATAAGCTCGCCTCGCACCTCCTGGTAGAAGCAGCATCGCAAGAGTATGTGGCCAATAGTTTCAACCTGTCCAGAACCACACAGGCAGCATCTCTCGCACAATGGGATCCGTTTGTACTTCCCTTGGAGAAATGCTGAAGGTATTATGCGATTACGGGAGAGTAAATGCAAAGTGCAGGATCTTCTGCTTACTGCTTACTCTGAGAGACCTTGAGTTGTACTTGGATACTGTAAATTATCAGAATCAAGAGCTAGTGTAGCCTTCGTCTCTTCCATTCCTAGTCACCATGTTGCTGTAGTGGAACCAAATTTGGTAGGAATTGTGCCCCTTCTTGCATCAGAGTCCATATCCCAACCCATTATGAAAGCCTCACAGATAATTTAAAAAATGGTTTCCCCCACCTGGTTAAATTGCCTGGGCCACGCAATGTCATCCTGGTCAATGGTGAGATTTACATCTGGACTGGATGCTTGTCTCTTTATACTGCCAACCTTCTCTTGAACTGTGGTTTTATTGGGAAAAGCCAATACATTCACGATATCAAAGTCAGCTGCCAGGTCCCCACTCTCATCCAAATATACCCCACCCACGGAAGTATTGTAAAGCTGGAAATCTGCCAGGAAAAGGTGAAGCTAGAATGATGGAGAAAACACCAACTTTTAGGAAGTAGGGAAAAAAGGTTGGATATTCCAGCCCTGCCCAGTTTGAGCTCTCACTCTCCTTTGATCCAGGACTCATGAAGGCTGTGCATTTCCCTTGCTATTTATTCACAAATTGCTCTGACTGGTCTGCTCTAGCTGCTTTTCAAGAAAGAGTAACCAGCATTAGAGTCATCTATATATACCGTATTTTTCGCTCCATGAGGCGCACCGGGCCATAGGGCGCACCTCGTTTTTAAAGGAGGAAACAAGATGCAATTAACCGTATTTTTCACACCATAGGACACACTTTTTTCCTCCTAAAAAGTAAGGGGAAATATCTGTGTGTCTTATGGAGCTAATGGTGGTTCCTGGAGCTGAATTGCCCATGGGCCAAAAGAGGATCATGCTTTTTTATTTTACAAAGAGAAAGGGGGCTATTGAAAGGACCCCGCTCAGCAAGAGATCGGGAGAAAGATAAGAGTCCCAGCTCCCTTTCAGCCCAACCCTCTTGCCCAGGCCTCCATTGTTGAATGTGTTAAAGAGGGAGGTTGTTTGTTTCCCCAGCAACATGTGACTGGCTGATTAGATTATCTGTCTGGAAACTGTAGAAAGGCTCCCTTTCCTTTAGAAGCTGCAGAAATGTGAGTTGAACCCCATAAAAACGGGGCTTTTCCTCTTTGCTTTTCCCCTTTGCAAAAGGAGCTTTGCTTTTCCCCTTTGCAAAAAGCTGCAAAACTTTTAGCTGATCCTCAAAAAACCAGGGCTTTTCCCTTTGCAAAAAAGCTGCAAAACTTTTAGCTGATCCTCAAAAAACCAGGGCTTTTCCCTTTGCAAAAAAGCTGCAAAACTTTTAGCTGATCCTCAAAAAAAAGGGCTTTTAGAGGAGGAAAACCAGAAAATATTTTTTTTCTTGTTTCCTCCTCTAAAAACGAGGTGTGCCCTATGGAGTGAAAAATACAGTATATGAGATAGACAAAGTAATTCAAAGTCAGCTCTTTTGTTATGCCTATCCTGCTGTGCCTTTTGAAATGCCAGTTTGTAACTATTTAGAAAGTGATATTCAACAATGTATTTGTTTGAAACCTCTTTTAAGAAGTGTGCACTGATTTCATAAGCTGTCTTGTTTTTATAAATAAATCCTGGGAAAGGAGTTTTGACTTTTTCTGTTTATTGCCTTTGCCTGGGTAAACTGAAAGAGTGTCTTCTGCTTAAGTCACCTGCTGTTTAGTGAATCCTTTTTGTCCTGAGTCTCGACTAGGTGCCAAACTCAACCTGTTGAATTCTTGCCTGTCACGGTAAAGTGACTGACTCTTGGTGTACCTCAATTAGCGTGAGTCTTCCTCCTTAGCCTCTCTCTGAAAAATACACAATTTTGAAGGAGGTGGTGGCAGCTACTGTATTGGCGGTATTTTTGAAACTTTTAAAAGCGAACGTTTCCCTCCCTTTTGTGGCCAGTTCCTGCCGGCTTGGAGGAATGGAATAATAGGGTGGGGCTTACGAATCACCACATGGTGACTTGTTTCTCACGATGCAAGAATTACTCGATTCGCTGCAGTATTCAGCAGAGATGTATGCGATGGAAAAGGGGGTACCTGCCATGGCTGAACTCTCTGATGTTTCCACCAGCCTCCACCTTTCATCACCAGCCTCCTGGATTGGGACCTATATGCAGCATTCAAGGCATGTGCCACAGCCTGGACAGTTCTGTAAATACTATAGCCAGCTAGAGATATGACTCTTTGAAGCATTTCCTGGGGAATCAACATGTCCTTCTGTGTGCATCTTTTCCGACCTTTGACAGAGAATGTGCGCTTTGAATCCAAGCAGGTAAACGCCTTCTCCCCAAACAGGTAGACGGCAGAGAGAAATGGTTGGAGAGCATCATTTTTCGGCCTTTTGCGTGCCTGGATTGCGAAGGTCAAAGAACCATGGATGAGCCGCAGGTTGATAATGTTGTAGGAGAAGCGCAAGGTTGTATCTAGCAGAACTGTCGAGATCCAAACTTTCCCTTCAACTGATTTGACTAAATTTTCAGATGATTGAACCCAGAGGGCTAGGCACGACATGGAGTCGTAATCTCCATAGTGAACGAATACATTGGCTTTTCCTTCCAGAAAGCGAGAAAGCATGAGTGGCCACTTGGGTGTAACATTATATAAGAAAGTTGTCAGTGGTGTGATTTTTAGTGAGAAAAATACACATATCCCACTCATGCTGATCACCGCAGTCAAGGCCTTCACAAACCTTTCTCCACTGTCAGAGTCTGGAGCAAAGAGACCGACCCATGTCCATCTGAAATGCAGGAGCAATTTGACAATCGCCAGATATTGATACCTTTCTTTTGGGACCTCCCGGTAGACAAAAGGGAACAGTGTTTTATCATTTAGAACACCACCAAAAAAGCCATAGCTGACCTAGTGAGAAGTGGAGGAGGCGGGTGTTCAGTTTTCATAAGAAACTTTTTACATTTTTAAAACCCAAATAACATTGTTTGTTCAGCTAAGATTAACATTATTTTTACACGCTACCCCAGTCTCTGGGGCAGCCTCCCGCTAGACGAATGCCTTCATCTAGCGAGTTTTTCGTCTAGCGAGGCATTTCGTCTAGCGGGGCACCACTGTATTAGATATTAGTGAGTCCTAAAAAGACTCCATTGGAGCATTTGCTACTTAACACTTCTATCAGCAGCAACCCAACCGACCAACGGACCAAACTGACTTTTCACATAGAGGCAGTTAGTCCTCTCTTAGAAAGTTGGATTTGACTGGCATATCCCACAGGAACAAGGGGGGGGGTGTTCATGGTGACTTCTGGCATATCTTTTTCTAGAAAAATAGCACTGAAGACAGCATGCAAACAGGCCCGTCTTAGAGGGATCTGCCGCCCTGGCGCAGCGATCCCTCGGTGCCCCCAGCCTGCCGCCTCTCCGCCCGCCTCCCTCCCGCGCTGGCCGCCCCTGGGGGGGTGGGCGAGCGGGGGTGAGGGGCGTGGCGTTGGAGCAGGCGCTCGCGCACCGGCGGGCGGAGGATGAGGGGCAGGCGGACGGGCCCAGAGCCCCAGCTGGAGTGCTGGAAGGTCACGCAAAGCCCCACGCCGCTTCAGCGCTCCAGCTGGGGCTCTGGGAGGCGAGGGCGGGTGGCTTACAGCCCGCCCGCCGGCGCGCGAGTGCCCGCCTGCCCGTGGGGGTTGGGGAGGGGGAGCCCGGTATGCCGGCGGGCTTGCGGGGGCGCCCCTGGGGTGCCCGGCGCTCTGGCGCGCCGCGCCACCGGCCTCTATGGATGAGACGGCTCTGCATGCAAATATAGAGTTGCACACCACCCCAATCTGAAAGCAGTGGAACATTCCAGAAGTTCCAAGCACATACCATGGGTTTGTGTGTTTCTTTGGAATGAGATACAGCTGAGACTGTGCTGTCTTTATGGTATATGGTTTATTTACACATATATACAATTTGAGCCTATGATGGAGGGGTCACAGCACTACCATCCCAAGAGGGCCTTGCTTCCCCCAAAGCCGCAACCTTGCATTCAAATAGAAAACAAACATCGCTCTGTCTCTCTCTTTTCCCAGCTTCCTGCTGTGCTTCTAGCTCAGATCACTCCAACTCTCTGCTCCCAACTCTGGCTGTGTTCTTCTAACTACCCATGAGTTGCTGTCTCCCACAGAACCCCTTCCTTTGTTCCTTTAGTGACCCATCACCCAGGTGATCACCTCAACAGGAAGCTAACCTGGCTATTCCAAGAATTAGAAGGGGGCCCAGGCATTCAGACTAACACCCCCCCCCCGGGAAGCTCACAACACTAGCAAATAAATACATGACACTCCATGTCCTCGGCTGTTTTCCAACTTAAGCTTGAATGAAGACCACTCTCTTCAGCAGAGGCAGTCAAGTGGAATACTTTGCTAATTTGTAATATTTCTGAAGAGAATTGGACAAATCCATGGAGGAAAGGGTTATTGATGGCTACTAGCCATGATGGTGATGCTCTCCCCCCACAGCTGGAAGCAGCAATGCTTCCAAACGCCAGTTGCTCGAAAGAGCAGCACAGTGCTTTTGTGCTTCACCCCTGCTTGCAGGTTCCCCACGGACACCTGTCCAGCCACCGTAAGACCAAGGAGCTGAAACAGCTCAAAGTATAAGTTTCTTGGCAACCGTATGTATTCACAAATTCCACCTTTCCTTTCCTGCCATTAATTCCCATGCTGTAGCAATACAGAGGGATTCGCCTAACAAGTCCTATCAGGAGACTTGGATGGACAAGACCCAAATTCAATGCCCCCCCCGGTCTCAATTAATCTGTGGGTTAAACCACAGAGCCTAGGGCTTGCCGATCAGAAGGTCGGCGGTTCGAATCCCCACAACAGGTGGGCTCCTGTTGTTTAGTCCCTGCTCCTGCCAACCTAGCAGTTCGAAAGCACATCAAAGTGTAAGTAGATAAATAGGTACCACTCCAGCGGGAAGGTAAACAGCGTTTCCGTGCTGCTCTGGTTCACCAGAAGCGGCTTAGTCATGCTGGCCACATGACCCAGAAGCTGTCTGCGGACAAACACCGGCTCCCTCGGCCTATAGAGCATAGAGCGAGATGAGCACCACAACCCCAGAATCGGCCGCAACTATCTGCATCCTCAGTATTTCAGAACCCCCTTCCCACATCCCATTTACCTGTGGAATTTTATAGTTTTTTGACATGTCTGAAATCTGGGTAGAGACTTCAGAGTCAACACCTTCAATAACAGCCATCAGCTTACTCTCCCTTCCACAGATGTAGTTTGGAACATTCTTCTGCCCAGTAGAGAGCATGTCTACCATGGCATCGTAAGTAATTCGAGCATCAAAATAGTTCTCATAGATGTTGCATCCAAAGGTGATGTTGGGTAAGAGCCTGGGGTTCTGATTGACCTCATGAACGGCAAACAGGAAGGACAAGATATCCAAGTACTTAATATCTCCCATCCTGCAACAAAACAAATGCATCACATTGTAATCCTGTACTTAATAGGAACATCTGGAGATCACAGAACCATAAGATTGTAGAGTTGGAAGAAACCCCAAGGCTCATCTGATCCAAGGACTTGCAATACAGGAATCTCAGCTAAAGTATCCCTGTCAGGTGGCCACCCAACCTCTGCTTAAAAACCTCCAAGGAGGGAGTCCATTCCACTATCAAACAGCTCTCACCACTAGTAAGTTCTTCCTAGTATAGAATCATAGAATCCTAGAGTTGGAAGAGACCCCAAGGGCCATCCAGTCCAACCCCTGCCAAGCAGGAAACACCATCAAAGCATTCCTGACAGATGGCTGTCAAGCCTCCGCTTAAAGACCTCCAAAGAAGGAGACTCCACCACACTCCTTGGCAGCAAATTCCACTGTCAACAGCTCTTACTGTCAGGAAGTTCTTCCTAATGTTTAGGTGGAATCTTCTTTCTTGTAGTTTGAATCCATTGCCCCGTGTCCGCTTCTCTGGAGCAGCAGAAAACAACCTTTCTCCCTCCTCTATATGACATCCTTTTATATATTTGAACATGGCTATCATATCACCCCTTAACCTTCTCTTCTCCAGGCTAAACATACCCAGCTCCCTAAGCCGTTCCTCATAAGGCATCGTTTCCAGGCCTTTGACCATTTTGGTTGCCCTCCTCTGGACACGTTCCAGCTTGTCAGTATCCTTCTTGAACTGTGGTGCCCAGAACTGGACACAGTATTCCAGGTGAGGTCTGACCAGAGCAGAATACAGTGGTACTATTACTTCCCTTGATCTAGACGCTATACTCCTATTGATGCAGCCCAGAATTGCATTGGCTTTTTTAGCTGCTGCATCACACTGTTGACTCATGTCAAGTTTGTGGTCTACCAAGACTCCTAGATCCTTTTCACATGTACTGCTCTCAAGCCAGGTGTCACCCATCCTGTATTTGTGCCTTTCATTTTTTTTTTTTTTTTGCCCAAGTGTAGTACTTTACATTTCTCCCTGTTAAAATTCATCTTGTTTGCTTTGGCCCAGTTCTCTAATCTGTTAAGGTCATTTTGAAGTGTGATCCTGTCCTCTGGGGTATTAGCCACCCCTCCCAATTTGGTGTCATCTGCAAACTTGATCAGGATGCCCTCAAGCCCATCATCCAAGTCATTGATAAAGATGTCGAATAAGACTGTATTTAGTCAGAATCTCCGTTCTTCTCATCTCATCTGCATCACAGTTAATGAGGCTCTTGCCCTAGACTATATTTCTATACAAATTGCTGACTTTTTGTACTGTTAAAACCCGCGGGTACCTATCTTTTATGTTCTTCCCAAGATCCATAAAAACATTATACCACCTCCTGGCCGTCCTATTGTTTCCGCTGTTGGCTCGCTCACAGAGCCTTTGTCCAATTACCTTGACTCATTTATATTTGAATACTCTATTGCCACTACAACATACATCCGAGATACAAAGGACCTTATAGCTAAATTGGAGAATGTACCATTACCAAAAGGAGCAATTTTGGCAACTCTCGATGTCAGTTCCCTCTACACCAATATACCGTTGGAGGACATTAGGGGGACAATTGAAAAATTTTTGCGGTCCAGGCAGAAACAAGTTCCACCATATCATTTCCTAATTCAATTATTGCACCCTGTCTAATTTTTGTGCATCAGATCTTCAATATTCCATCTGATTGGACTTGCTTTCATCTATTAACATCTGTGCGTATCATCTGACTGGACCTATTTTCATCAATATCTACAGGAGCCTGGCTAAAGACATTTAAAGACTGAAATTGTCCTGTTGTACTAACTTGAATGAGTTTTCTGTTTGTGGCTTCTTTGTTTGACTTCTTGTATTGCTCACTTTTTGATTGGACTACCAATATAGAATTCAATACGTGGAGTGATTTGGTAGATTTGTGTGCGCCGTTTTTGTGCTGCTTATTGTATACTGATCTACCCTCCAGAGCAGCAGAAAACAAGCTTGCTCTCTCCATGTGACAGCCCTTTAAATATTTGAAGCTAGTTATTGCATTACATTGCAGCCACATTGCAGCAAAAAATTATAGCAAGTCGTATTGCCTTGCTTTCTCTTTATGTTTTTTTTTTTTAAAGTCTAGGGCAGCAAACTCACGGATGTTAGTTTTTGTCCTGCCAGACATCCCCCCCCAAAGTATTGGTGGGAGTTGTGGCATAAGATGCCGGGGGGGCAGTAGAGAGAGAGTGCTATAGCTTCCAAGGAAGAGGAAAGTTGGTGGTGTGGGTGTCAAAGCAATCCTGGTATCAGCCACAGCTTTGCTGTGCATGAACTTTGCTGTGCATTAAAGGGTGCATGAACTTTAGCACCAGCATTCTGTGTCTCTTAAGGCATGCTGTTCTTTTAATTTAAGATGCATTTTAATTTAAGATGTATTTAAATGAGATATTGGATCTCCTCCAATACCACATCCCATACCTGATAAATCTGCTCTGGAGGGTTGGGGGAACCTAAATTTTCCACAATGAACGTGCTTCTACTTACTACAGTAGAGCTGTAAAACAACCAAATTCAGCGGCGGCGGCAGTGTGGTCTGGTGGTTAGAGTTTCAGGAGGATTGGGGGAGCCTACAGAGTCAAAACCAGGTAAATGAGCTTTAAATATTTTGCCACATATTTCCTTACCGGGTAGGTGAGATGAAAGGAGAATTATGGAATTTGTGTGATGGAAGCAAAGCATTTGTTGAAGATATGATCCCGCTGATGAGGTGGTCTCCTGGGCTGTAATAATTAAATTTGTCTGTTCGAGTCAATGCAAAACCTAAGGAGCATTTCGCCTTCAGTTTGTGGCAGGCTGCAGTGAGTGTTTGAAACAGCAGCAGCAAGAGAATGTGGGGAGACATTCTGGCTGTGCTTGCTAAGGTCCCCTCTCTGGTGGCTGCTTTCACCACAGTGCCGCAAGCCACCATACGCTGCTCTCCATTGCAGTTCCAGCTAATGAGAAGAAGCCAAATTGCCTTTGGGCAAGATCAAAGTTCAGTGGCTTTTCAAATTCAAGAGAAACCCAGACAGGGCTTCAGAGCCAAAGGGGATTCTATGACACCTCAAATAGACATACTCCCTGTCAACTCTCCTAAATCTCAGGCCACAGTCTCAGCAGAACTTTTTCTGTGCAAGAAGTTGCCTCCTGTTGCCGTTTCCTCTGATATTTGTTGGACTGAAATGCAAACGATCAGGTTGGGGTGGGGTGGGGGGAGTCCATTGAACTTCCTCCGAGAAGAGGAGGAGCAAATCACTGTTATTTTGGTAATTATAATGGAAAGCCGGATACCTGCAAATTCATGGACTCTCTTGTGTGGCTTGAGGAACAAGAGCACAATTAGAGATAAACATGTTTTCTGCAACTCACAGTTCCATGTTCTTACATGAGCCTGTTGCCATAGGGCTTGTGCCAAGCGTGCACGTTTGTGGTGGAAGAAACTTAGTCAGACTGCAACTTTTCAGTCAGTTCAACTCTTTACTGACAGGTCCAGAGCATTAAGGCAGTTTCACTCAGGGGCGTAGCAAGGGGGGCGGGGGGTGGTCCGCCCCGGGTTCCATAGTGGAGGGGGTGACAAATTATTAAGGAACATTTTTTTTTGAAAAAAATTATTATTATTATTATTTTGAAAATGCCTGCTCCGAAGGTCTTATCTTACTATACTAGGGATTATATAGCTATATATGAAATTTCATGCATATCGGTTAATATCTTGACCCTCCTCCACCAAAATAGCTGTTCACTTGGCTGTTTTCCTATGTCATGAAGGCTGAAATTTCAGTTCAGAGAACACTTACTGTTCCCAACCCTAACCCTGTGGAAAGCCATCTAATTAGACTTTAATTTGATTTTGAGATGTTTTTAGGAGGTAATTTAATTATTGTTTGATTTTATACCAATGTTATGTATCTGATGTTAGCCACCCTGAGCCCGACTTCGGCCGGGGAGGGTGGGATATAAATAAAAGTTTTTTTTTATTATTACTTGTTATTATTCCTTTGTAAGAAAATATGAAATAACGTAAAACCATTTTTGCGGGGGGGGAATCAATGGGGGGGTTGACAAGAAATTTTCTGCACCGGGTACCACCTGACCTTCCCATCCCTGGGGGGGGGTTGACAAAAAAAATCTTGCCCCCGGGTACCGATTTACCTTGCTACGCCCCTGGTTTCACTATATACTGTACATAAAGTACAGGCTTCCACCAAGTTCCTAGTAGAAGATGCAGGCTTCAAATGCAAAGCAGGTACATCAACTCACTGCAGACATTCAACACAGAGTTCGATACCAATCTGGCAGAGTTAGCAGGCAGCAAAAGCAAAAGGCAATGTACAGCCCCTCTTAATATGTTGTTGTTGTTGAGTCGTTTAGTCGTGTCCGACTCTTTGTGACCCTTCATGACATCTTAATATACCCAAGGGTTATCTTATTCTTGGCTGGTTGCCAAGTCACAGTGACCTTCAAACACTGACCATGAGACCTGCAGGTGCAAGATAAGGAAAGGGCATACTTTTCCCCTAACAGCAATTAAAGAAACCTCAACAGAGCCAGTGAGGGGAAAGGTGACATTGGCCCGACCTATACTGATCTAGGAGCTTCACAAAAGCCAGAATCAGGAGATTCCTTTGGGATGTATATCAATGACCACATAACCAGGAAAAGTGAGATTCCAAAATATTGGTATGAGTTAGGGGTGCTAGCCCTGAGTCCCTTCCAATTTTTGGGACCCTGTATCTGTGTAGGATGTATATACAGGGGCGTCGCTGGGGGGGCGGTAGGGGCGGTACGCCCCCAGTGACAGGGGAGGGTGGGGGTGACAAACGGCGGGTGGGGATGACAAGTGGCAGCCCTTCCCGCCACTCCCATGCACCGCCACTCCCTCCGTCACCCCGTCTGTGCAGCACTGCTCCTCCCGGGGTGACCGGTGGTGCATGGGGAGTGGCAGGAGGGGCCACCGCTTGTCACCCCCACACACTGCCGCTCGCTCCGTCGCCGTGGGAGCAGCAGCGCACGGCCTGCCTCCAGCCAGTGGCGAAAAAAGCCGCTGAAAGAGGGGGCTTTCCCCCTTTCAGCGGCTTTTTTCGCCGCTCCGCTCCCTGCCCGCTGTGCTCAGGGAGCGGAGCCCGGGGGGAAAGGACAGGGGCAGGCCAGCGAGGGGAATGACACCCCCCTGGCTGGCCCAACCCCTCTCCTTTCCCCGGGACGGCTCCGCTCACGGAGCGCAGCGGGAGAGGGGCGGGCCAACTGGCCCGGGCGGAGGCGTCGTTCCGTGCGCATGCGTCATGACACCATGCGCACGGAGCGACGCCCCGCCCCCATGGGTGCCAACAAGGAGAAACAACAAACTCAGGTATACAGAGAAACACGGTTATAGAAACCGCAATAAAAGACTAGGCTGGAAGTCAGCACCAGGTGATGGGGTGTGTGTGAAAGAATGTATTATGTTTATTTGTTTCATGCTTATATTTAATCTATGTATGTTAATCTATATTGTGTTCTATTTTTTCTTCTTTTCTTTTTTTCTTTTTACGATTTTTTGACATATGATAAATTGTGTAATATTTTTAAAATCTAATAAAGTTTATTTTAATAATAATAATAATAATAATAATAATAATAATAATAATAATAATAATAGGATGGGAGTTTGTTAAAAGGGAGATATTAAAAGCACAACTTCAAGCAGTACCAATGAGACGAAAACATGGAAGGTGCCTAAAGAAGCCAGGGTGGCTATCTAAAGAACTTTTAACTGATTTAAGATTTAAAAGGGATATGTACAAAAAATGGAAAAAGGGGGAAGTCACCAGAGAGGAATTCAAACAAATAGCCAGCAAGTGTAGAGACAAAGTCAGAAAAGCTAAAGCACAGAATGAACTCAGGCTTGCTAGAGAGGTTAAAAGCAATAAAAAGGGCTTTTATGGGTATGTCCGTAGCAAAAGGAAGAACAATGAAACAGTGGGGTCACTTAGAGGAGAAGATGGTGAAATGCGAACAGGAGACAGAGAAAGGGCAGAACTCCTCAATGCCTTCTTTGCCTCAGTCTTCTCCAAAAAAGAAAACAATGCCCAACCTGAAGAATATGGAGCAGATGATTCAGCAGGGGAAACACAGCCCAGAATAAGTAAGGAGGTAGTACAGGAATACTTGGCTAATTTAGATGTATTCAAGTCTCCAGGGCCATAAAACTGGCAGAGGTGATTTCAGAAGGTTAAGGGGTGATATGATAGCCATGTTCAAATATATAAAAGGATGTCATATAGAGGAGGGAGAAAGGTTGTTTTCTGCTGCTCCAGAGAAGCGGACACGGGGCAATGGATTCAAACTACAAGAAAGAAGATTCCACCTAAACATTAGGAAGAACTTCCTGACAGTAAGAGCTGTTCGACAGTGGAATTTGCTGCCAAGGAGTGTGGTGGAGTCTCCTTCTTTGGAGGTCTTTAAGCGGAGGCTTGACAGCCATCTGTCAGGAATGCTTTGATGGTGTTTCCTGCTTGGCAGGGGGTTGGACTGGATGGCCCTTGTGGTCTCTTCCAACTCTATGATTCTATGATTCTATGATCTTTCCCATTTCTCTAACATGATCGTCTTCCCCAAATCTTGAGCCCATTTAATCATTGTTTCTTTTATTTGTTCTTCTTTTGTATCCCAATCTAATAACAATTCATACAAATTTTTTATATATCTATTTTCTCCTCCTATTAATATTTTTTTCTAATTTGGAGATTTCTTTTTCGAAGCCAGTTTTTTTTTTTTTATCCTTTTGGAACCTTTCATTTATTTGAAAATATGGAAGCCAAGCTTTCAAATATGGTTTGACCTCAATATAATCTTTCAATGTAAGTGTACCTGCTACCTCTTCTAATAGTAATTTGTAAGTTGGCCAATTTCCTTCCAAATTAACTCTTTTCACTGCTATTACCTCTATTGGTGATATCCACCATGGTATCTTTGGTTCAAATGTTCTCTGATATTTTTTCCAGATCTTATATATAGAATTTCTTATCATATTATTAGTGAAACTGCTGTGAATTTTTAGTTTGTCATCTATTAAATATTTATGCCAACCGTAGCTTAGCCCTGCTCCTTCAATATCTAGCACTTCACTATTTTTTAACTCCATCCACTCCTTTAACCACATCAATCCAGCCGCATCATGATACATCTCCAAATCCGGCAATTCGAACCCTCCTCTATCTTTTTTTATCTATCATTATTTTGTATTTTATTCTTGGTTTTTTTGCATTCCAAACAAACTTTGACAAGTCCCTTCTTCACTCTTTAAAACACTTCGCCCTGCCTAATATTGGTAAGCTTTGAAAAAGAAAAATCATTTGTGGCAGAATTACTACCGAAGATCTACTACCGAAGATCCACTAAACAGTATCCCTAAGGCATTAGAAACAATAAACGAATTTGGGAAATTGGCTGGGTTCAAGTTCAATTATAAAAAAGTATCTTGGCAAAAAACATGGAGCCAGAACAAAAAGAGCAATTACAATTATTATCAGGAATAGAAATTAAAAAGTAGATGAAGTATTTTGGGATCCATATGACAGCCCAAAATATTGATGTATATCAGGGAAATTATGAAAAAAGTGGAAGGAGATAAAAATAAAATTAGCAAATTGGTCCAGATTAAAATTATCTGTTATTAGGATCTCCCAGGTCCTAGGCTGACAGTCTAACCACTACACCCCACTGCCTTCCTTGAGTCCTTCTGCTATGGGGCAGCTCTACTGTATAAATCCAGCAGGTAAATAAATATAGGCAAAGCAAGGATCATCTAGTCCAACCCCCTGCAATGCATCCATGACAGATGGGCATCCAAATTCTCTTTTAAAGCTTCCAGGGAAGGAGAATCCGCTTGGTGCAGGTGAACATATTACAGTATTATTATTATATTATATTATTTATTATTATTATTATTATTATATTTTGTATTAGGTACACAAAATCTTTTAAGTTCATAGGACCTTTGAAGGTCTTAATACTGTCCCGAGAAGGGCTTCGGGTCTGATTCAGGAGCCAAGCTCCTGTTCTCACGTTCTTGCGCCTCGAAATCCAGAGCGCTTTTTTAGCGCTTCAGCGCTAAAAAAAAAACCTTTCGTTTCGTTTTCCGCGCTCTCCGGCCGCGAAGGCACGGCAACCCCTGCCCGGAATTTGCGCGCGCGTTTATGATTGGTAGAAATGTCCCGTCCCGTCCCCCCCCCCATGGCCAATCGTTGCTCTTGCCACGGATTCCAGAGGTCGCAACTCAGCGGGTTTCAGAGGAGCAGAGCAGAGGGCGAGGAAGGATGGAGTTGCAGCTGCATCGGCGGTGCGTTTTCATCCTAGTGGCGACTGCTGACTTTTTGCTGCGCGGCTGCGCCGGTGAGTAACTTTTGCGAGCTAAGCTGCCTCGCGCGCAACAGGAATTGCGAGCGGGCAATTTACTCTGCGCATTTACTGGAGGCACAGTAAGGAGAGGCGGATTTGATCACCTCGTATCCCCAACACATGTCTCCCTTCCCGATCAGTTCCTGCTGTTGCCATCACGAGAAAAAAACACCTTATCGTTCTCCCACCCCCCACCAAAAGCTAGCCTTGCAGGGGGATGGGGAGCCTGGAGGTGTTTCTTTCTTTCGCTGAACGTGTTTGTGTCATAGAATAATAGAATTGCAGAGTTGGAAGTGACCTCATCAAGGGTCATCTAGTCTAACCCCCTGCAATGCAGGAATCTCAGCCAGAAGCATCCATGACAGATGGCCTTCCAACCTCTGCTTAAATTTTAAGCCTTAAAAACCTCCGAGGAAGGAGAGTCCAGCACTTCCAGAGCGAGTCCATTCCACTGCCTTTTGGATGCAAGAAAAATCCCTTGCGCTGTAAAGTGTTTCCTGCTTGGCAGGCAGTTGGACTGGATGGCCCTGGTGGTCTCTTCCAATTCTTTGATTCTATGCTGTCAGCAGAATTAGCCTATAGAAGAAGCACCAGCCTTACTTAGGGTTTGTCATAGGAAAGGGAGAGTACAGAACTTCTGACAAACAGGAGTTTCCCACCCCACAATACTTGTATCTCTGTAAACACAAACACACATTGCTCCACTCAACTAGTGTTGGTTGGATTCTAGTCCTGGATTGAACATCTCTCTCTCTCTCTCTCTCTCTCTCTCACACACACACACACACACACACACACACACACACACACACACACACACACACACATACACCCCACCTTTCTCACATCTGGCTGAGCTCTTGCCAAGGCATGTAAATATTTCAGAGTAGTGGGAAATGAGCCCTGCCAGCTTTTCAGAGTATGCAAAAATGTAATTGCCCAGGAGGGTTTGAGTTTTGTGCTTCGCTTGAAACTGCCTCTGGGGAGTTTCGCTTTTGCGGGTCCCTCTAGTTGCCTCTAGTTTGAATTATGGTGCTGGAGGAGAGTCCTATGGACTGCAAAAAGATCAAACTTATCCATCCTTAAAGAAATCAGCCCTGAGTGCTCACTGGAAGGACAGATCCTGAAGTTGAGGCTCCAGTACTTTGGCCACCTCATGAGAAGAGAAGACTCCCTGGAAAAGACCCTGATGTTGGGAAAGATGGAGGGCACAAGGAGAAGGGGACGACAGAGGATGAGATGGTTGGACAGTGTTCTCGAAGCGACTGGCATGAGTTTGGCCAAACTGCGAGAGGCAGTGGAGGATAGGCGTGCCTGGCGTGCTCTGGTCCATGGGGTGACAAAGAGTCGGACATGACTGAACGACTGAACAACAAAAACTAGTTGCTGTGGGGCAATCTCTGTCTTTTTGACTGGGCTCAGAATGTGCCTCAGACTGCTGTGTTTCCCAGCAGTCTCAGGCTGTTTTTGGACTACAATTCCCATCATCCCTAACTAGCAGGATCAGTTGTGTGTGAGAGAGAGAAGAAGAAGAAGAGTAGAAGAAGAGTTTGGATTTGATATCCCGCTTTTCACTACCCAAAGGAGTCTCAAAGCGGCTAACATTCTCCTTTCCCTTCCTCCCCCACAACAAACACTCTGTGAGGTGAGTGGGGCTGAGAGACTTCAGAGAAGTGTGACTAACCCAAGGTCACCCAGCAGCTGCATGTGGAGGAAGATAACAAGTCTACCGCTGTTAACCACTACACCACACTGGCTCTCAAGAGAGGGGGGTGGGGGTGGGGAGGGGAGGAGGTCCATCATGACAGACTCGGTGGTCATTGTTAACCACTCCTTAGAAGCTTGTGGGTTCAGCAAAAGTATATAAAACAGGACTCCTTCCCCTTGAAACAGTGGTACCTCGAGTTACAAATGCCTCAGGTTACAAACGCTTCAGGTTACAAACTCCACCAACCTGAACAACAACAAAAAAATCCTTCCAGTAGCACCTTGGAGACCAACTAAGTTTGTTCAGAGTTACCTTGAGTTGAGAACTTTGCCCCAGGATGAGAACGGAAATCGTGTGCCAGCGTCGCAGAGGCAACAAGAGGCCCCATTAGCGAAAGCGCGCCTCTAGTTAAGAACAGTTTCAGGTTAAGAACGGACCTCCGGAACGAATTAAGTTCGTATAGCATCTTTCCTGATGAAGAACGTATTTTTATTTGTTAAAGGGGCTGCCCAGTTTGGGATCCGAATTATTAAGATTTAATTTAACATTTATGGAGCCAACTACCTTGGAAGTTGGTGGACTCTCCTGTGTTGGAAGTTTTTAAGCAGAGGTCGGGTGGCCGTCTGTCAATGGTTCTTTAGCTGTGATTCCTACATTTCAGGGGGGTGGACTCAATGACCCTTGGGTGTCCTTTCCGACAATGGTACTGTTCTGTAATCTGATGGCTGTGGGTTTCAGCTTCCGTTTGGGCTCTTTTAAGTTTTTACATAACTGTGCCAGTGCTGGCCTTTGATTTTCCTGGAGGCTGGGGGTGTGTTGATGCATAAATAACCACACATTTAAGACAGGAGAAAGAGGAAGTAGGAGCAGTTCTTCTCTTTTCTTTCCTGCATGTTCCCCCCCCCCCCCGCCGCCACACACCACAAAGAGCAACAGAGGCAGAGGTACTGCTGGTGAGGAGGGTTGGGGGAGTTTCAGGGGCTTCTCAGCCTGGGGTGGCAGTGGAAAATCCCCCCCCCTCTTTGCTCTTCAGGTAGGAGAGGGGAGAAGAAGCTGCATACTGCGTCCACCACCTTGCAACACCTGCAGCTTCTGAGAGGCTGCTTTTCTCTCCAAATAAAAGTGGCAGATGTTCCGCAGGCAAGCTGAACCTAACTGCAGTTTGACCCTGAAAGGAAGCTGGATGGGAGGGGGGCGATGCCATATAGCAAGCCGCAGAAGCTCCCCAGGTGTGCGCAGTTCACAGCCGAATCTCCTGCGGTTTCCTCCTCCTCAGCCACTTGGGGTAGAATCCACCCTACACAGTGCACTTTTCATTGCAGAATTTACACAGATGTAGACCTACAACTATGTCCCTCTATCCACCTCCACGCTAGTAGACGGTGCCCCCAAATTTCTGTCCCTTGTCATTTACAATTGTTTTATTCAGTATAGTTTTCTTTCAAAAGAAAAGTTGCAACTGAATCCCAAGAAAACTGCCCCCAGAGAAGCAGATTTCTGTGCTCATACAGTTTTCTTTCTGTAAACCAGAAAGAGCTGTCAACAAACAAAATGCCACACAGTGTCTAGATAGCCAAAGCTATCTCTGTCTCTCTCTCTCTGTGTCTCTCTCTCTTTCCTACTGCTGTAAATATTTTGCCACTGGCCAGCAGTGAAGCAGGCCAATCGGGTGCCTGGGGTGGCGTGCGTGCCCAGGACAAAACTGCTCCACGGGGCCTCCAAGGAGTCTGCCTGCCTCCTCCCACTCAGCCACGCTACAGCTGAGGGGGAGTTGGTGGGCAGACCATCTGGGGCTGCAACAACAACAACAACAACAAAAAACTTTATTTGCATAGCCTACAGGCCATTGCATCAAAAAGACACATATTACAGATACTGATAAAAACCATATATAACCAATAAAATGAGCTGAATCGGGATTCGGCACAATTAAAACAAGAATAAATGAGATCTTAATTATGAGGGGGCACTGTTATCATTCAGCTGGCAGCCCTCAATTTCATGGCCCTCTCAACAAATCTGGCTACCTTCTCCGTTGTCTGGGTATTCTGGTCTGCCAGGAGGAAAAACAGTATGTCCTCGGGCGAGCGGCCCGGAATGGCAAGTATAAGCGGCATGACGATCTCTTCCCTCAAGTCTTTATATAAGGGGCAAGACAGGAGTACATGTGATACAGTCTCCACATTACCGACTCCACAGGGGCAGAGTCGATTCTGGAATGGTGTTTTTGAGAATCGGCCTTCAAGAACAGCGGAAGGTAGCATATCTAATCTGGCCAACGTAAAAGCTCGTCTATATTTTGGAATAGTTAAATTGGACAGGTATGCCGCCTGGGAGTCCAGGTAGGAGGGGGGAAGATGGATGCATCATGCACTGAATTTCTTATTTGGGGCAGCGCAGAGCCTGCGGGCGCCCAAGCCACCGTGTCACTCCCAGGAGAGATGCGTGGCTAGTGTGTGCTGCAGGTCCCGCGGTGAGTGCCCCCTGGCATTTTGTCACCCCCCTCAGTGGTGAGATCCGGGTTGGCCCGCCCCCACCACACACCCCTTCCTCCGCCCCTGACACTGGCAGAAGGAAACCCATCCCATCCTGTTTTGCTACTGCAGACAGAATGGGAAAGTGTCACCCTCACTGAGGCCTTACTTACTGGGGTTGTGTGGCTGGGCTCTGGGCTCTGGGCTCTGGCAAGATCTCACGAGAGCCCACAAGATTTCGCAGGGCTCTCTTGAGATCTTGCTGGAACCTGGAAGCCGCTGCCACCACTTCTCACTTCTCCAGGGGTGGTTGTGGAGCCCGTGGCAGTGTCCCTTGTAGATCACTTGAACTCTGCCCCTCTGTCTCCTCTCCAGGCTCCTCCTTCCACGAGTTCCGGCTTATCTACATATCTGTGTCAGAGCCCGATCAGAGAATGCCCAAGTTCACTGCTTTGGGGTATGCAGACGACCAGCTCGTCACTCGCTATGATAGCAACACAGAGGAGGGACTGCCTCAAGTCCCCTGGGCAAAAAGGATGAAGGAGGATATTCATGAGTACTGGGAAAGGTACACCAAGGTCTTGGAGGACAGTGAGCGGTGGTTTGAAAATTATCAAAGTATCATAAGGCAGTACTACAACCACAGCAAGGGTGAGTGTGTGTAAGAAAGGGCCAAATCTGTCGATTTCAAGATCCCTCCATTTCTTATTTTTCCAATCTTAAATTCAGTTCTCGTTTCTACATCGGTTTGTACTTAAAAACGAAGTCCTCATTAACATTTTAGTGTGAATTTCTCCGAATACATCAACATCCCCCCCTAACAATGCACCTTTTTGCAGTTTCCCCAAATGTATTGCATTTTTGTATGACCATTTCATGAATTTATGCATTTTTATGCACACTTTGCCCAGGTGTTGCATTTTTGTTCACATTACTTAGGAGAACTACAAAACTGAAGGATGAGTCTGTTGCAATCCTCATATTGTTTGAGACAGTGCACTTTAAGTAGGTCTACCTATAGAAGTGGACTAAACTGAACTAAACTAAACCCTATCCCTGGTGGTGAGAGGGATTTGAATTCGCCACACACTACGTGCATTGAATGCTGGTTGAGAGGGAAGGGGGCAGAGAGAGAGATGGGCTTCAGAAAGATTTTTTTTTCCCTGGGGAGATGGGCAAGGTAAACAATCCAGCTACCATATTTTTTGCTCCATAAGACGCACTTTGTAAGGAGAGATATCTGTGCATCTTATGGAGCAAATTGTGGTCCCTGGAGCTGAATTGCCCAGGGGCCAAAAGAGGATCGTGCTTTTTATTGTCCAAAGAGAAAAGGGGGTGCTCCCTTTCAGCCCCGCCCTCCATTGTTGAATGTGCTGCAGAGGGAGGTTGTTTGTTTCCCCAGCGACATGTGACTGGCTGATTAGATTATCTGTCTGGAAACTGTAGAAAAGGCTCCCTTTCCTTTAGAAGCTGCAGAAATGTGAGTTGAACCCCATAAAAATGGGGCTTTTCCTCTTTGCTTTTCCCCCTTTGCAAAAGGAGCTTTGCTTTTCCCCCTTTGCAAAAAAGCTGCAAAACTTTTAGCTGATCCTCAAAAAACCAGGGCTTTTCCCTTTGCAAAAAAAGCTGCAAAACTTTTAGCTGATCCTCAAAAAAAACAGGGCTTTTAGAGGAGGAAAACTTTTTTTTCTTGTTTCCTCCTCTAAAAACAAGGTGCGCCCTATGGAGCGAAAAATACAGTATATTGGATAATATGCATAACTACTAGCACCAGAGAACACATTTACCTTTCCTGGTAGATCTTGTGACTGAAGGTCATTTGGCCTTTATAGGATGCAGGCAAAGCATATATAAGAGGCAGAATTATTTTTTTTAAGTGTTTTTTTAAAAGAATATTTCAACAAGGGACTCTTCAAAGAAATAAGGTTAGCACTTTGGGATGACTACATAAACAAAACAGATTCACAAATATATGACCAATGAAAGGGTACTAGACCACAGCTTAAGCTAATGCAAGTTCAGACATCAGGGAGAGCTTCATTCTTTCTTAGATAAAAATATTCTAATTTGGTAACAAACCATCTAAAGTCTTAGCAAAATTTCTAAGCAAAGAGAAAAAAGAAAACAATTTCATCAATTGTCTATAAAAATAGAATCATAAAATAGAATCCTAGAGTTGGAAGAGACCACAAGGGCCATCCAGTCCAACCCCCTGCCAAGCAGGAAACACCATCAAAGCATTCCTGACAGATGGCTGTCAAGCCTCCGCTTAAAGACCTCCAAAGAAGGAGACTCCACCACACTCCTTGGCAGCAAATTCCACTGTCGAACAGCTCTTACTGTCAGGAAGTTCTTCCTAATGTTTAGGTGGAATCTTCTTTCGTGTAGTTTGTAGCAGCTAGCATGACAAAGGCAGCAGTAAAGCAATTTAAGATATCTTATGATGAATTATATAAATCAGATAACCCTGCAATACAGAATATTGAAAAGTTTTTTTTCAAAAAGGAATCCCAAAGGTGACAAAGTCTGACTTAGGAAAATTGCAAGCACAAATTAAATTAGAAGATATTGGGAAAGTGATTAAAAAATATTTTTTTAAAAATTGTGAATCAATGGATACAGGTGGTCTTTCTTCGTGACATAGAAAAACCCTTATTGCAAATAATAACAGAAGTCGTGTGCATTAACAGATTAATCCCTTCCATGATTTAAGCAAATATAGTTTTGATTCAATAACACTGAATGGTATCATTGCAAAATATATAAATTTAGATCAAGGAGGTTGAAAGGCAGGAAACTTGCAACAAGTTTTAGAAGACTGAGAAACGAAATATGAATCATACATAGAAGCAAACAACCACATGCTTTTCTGTTTCTACAGAAAAAGCATTTGATAGAGTAGAATTGATTTAGTTGCTTAAAGTATTAGAATATTTCAATTTGGGTGTGGAATTTATCAACTGGATCTGACTTTTGTATCAATACCCAGAAGCACAAGTAGTGATGAATGGAACACTATCAGAGAGATTCAATCTATCTAGAACAGGGGTAGGCAACCTAAGGCCCGTGGGCCGGATGCGGCCCAATCGCCTTCTCAATCCGGCCCACGGACGGTCCAGGAATCAGCAGTGTTTTTACATGAGTAGAATGTGTCCTTTTATTTAAAATGCATCTCTGGGTTATTTGTGGGGCATAGGAATTCGTTCATTCCCCCCCCCCAAAAAAAATATAGTCCGGCCCACCACATGGTCTGAGGGACAGTGGACCGGCCCCCTGCTGAAAAAGGTTGATTACCTCTGATCTAGAAGAACCAAATAGGGCTTGAGATCTGATGGTGAAAAGTGGTGGTGGTTGTTGTTGTTTTGAGAAGGTGGTCTGCACCTGTTCTAATGTCCCCATTGTGACCTCATCCTGGGTGTCTCTTTCAGGTTTTCATACCTGGCAGATGATGCTTGGCTCTGAGGTGAGTCCGTATGGGAGCAAAGACCCGTATTGGACGTTTGGCTATGATGGGAGGGACTTTCTCAACCTTGACAAGGAGACTGATACCTGGATTGCGGCAGATGCGGTGGCCCAAGCCATTGAGAGGATGTGGGAGGCTGACAGTTCCATGATCCCACGTTTCAAGTTCTTAGTAGAGGTGGTTTTCATTGAATGGCTGAAGAAATATGAAGACTACGCAAAAGAGGCTCTGCTGAGGAAAGGTGAGGGGGGCAACAGAGGTGGGGGAAGATGGCATATTTCATTTAGTTATTTGGTTAGGTAGTTATAAAAATATTTGTACACTGCTTTGTCGCGACAAATATCTCCAAGCAGTTTACAGTAATAAAACCATAACACCATGCAATAAAACCTTTAAACAGTCAAAAACAGACATCAGTTAACTATTGTGGATGGTTATAGTCTTAATTGCCTGTATAAGCCGTGTGGCATTGAAACGTTTTCAGTAAGTACCGGTATTTAAAAATTGGGACTTGAAGGTGCTTGCCAAATTTCTATTGGCAGAGTGTTCCAAAGGACTGGACTGATGACACTAAAGTCTTGGTTTCTTGGGTCAGCAATCTTTTTCACTGGTCCTGAAAGACCTACATGGGCTCCCGGTACATTTTTGAGCACAAGTCAAAGTGTTGGTGCTGACCTTTAAAGCCCTAAACGGCCTCGGTCCTGTATACCTGAAGGAGCGTCTCCACCCCCATCATTCAGCCCAGACACTGAGATCCAGCTCTGAGGGCCTTCTGGGTTCCCTCACTGCGAGAAGTGAGGTTACAGGGAACCAGGCAGAGGACCTTCTCAGTAGTGGGGCCCTCCCCGTGGTACACCCTCCCTACAGATGTCAAGGAAATAAACAACTGTCTGTTTAGATCAGCCTTTCTCCACCTTGGGTCCCCAGATGTTGTTGGACTACAACTCCCATCATCACCGACCACTAGTCTTGCTAGCTTGATGGGAGTTGCAGTCCAACAACATCCGGGGACTCAAGGTTGAGAACCACTGGTTTAGATAGTTCTGTATTGGGAAATTTATTATGTCTGATAAATTTAGATTCAACCAAATTCCTTGGGGAAGTCGCTTGTTGGACAATGCTGTATTCCTGCCATCCCAGGAATAATCAGAGATTGTGAGTGCCAACGAAGCTACTTTGTACAATAAGGAAGTTACTTTGTACAATAGTTCCTATAGGAAAGTTACAGGTAGGTAGCCGTGTTGGTCTGCCATAGTCAAAAGAAAATAAAAAATTAAAAAAAAATCCTTCCAGTAGCACTGTATCTGAGGAAGTGTGCATGCACACAAAAGAACAAAGTTAGTTGGTCTCTAAGCTGCTACTGGAAGGAATTTTTTAATTTTTAATTTTGTTTTTCCTATAGGAAAGTGTCTCTTGCGGGTGCTGTAGGCCTGAGATCGTAAATCTCTGGGGTAGGGCATAGTTCAGTGTTCGTCCTGCCAGCCACTGGAGAGCCTCATGTGTTAACTAAATTGCTGCCATTTTTGCAGAGACCCCAGTAGTCAAGGTAACTAGGAAGCCAAACAATGATGGCACGGAAACTCTCATCTGCCGGGCCTACAGCTTCTATCCCAAGGAGATCAACTCTACCTGGAGAAAGGATGGGGAAGCTTCTGGGCAGGATACAGTTCGTGGGGGCGTTCTCCCCAACTCAGATGGAACCTACTACAATTGGATCAGCATTAAGATCAACCCCAAAGACAGGAACCACTATTGGTGCCATGTGGAGCATATTGGCCTACAGAAGCCTATGGACGTGCCCGCAGAAGAACCTGGTGAGAGATTGCAGGGAGGGGGATGGGATGGGAGTATGCCCAATCTGCTCTGTACTCAAATTTGATATTCTAAATAATATTTTTTATTATTTGTACCCTGCCCATCTGGCTGGGTTTCCCCAGCCACTCTGGGCAGCTTCCAGCACATATTAAAGCATAATAATACGTCAAACATCAAAAAGTCTCAATACAGGGCTGCCTTCAGATGTCTTTAGCGTTTGTGTAGTTCTTTATCTCCTTGACATCTGATAGGAGGGCATTCCATAGAGATAGTGCCATTACCAAGAAGACCCTGTGCCTGGCTCCCTGTAACTTCACTTCTCATAAATAAACCCAGATGCCAACTTTGCTGCCACATAAACCCGGACAACACCATTACTGGCCCCAACAACATCAAACATACCATCTCAGGACTATTTAATTGCTCATCTTCCAACATTGTGTATGCAATCAAATGCCAACAGTGCCCTTCAGCTCTCTATATTGGACAAACAGGCCAAACCCTACGCCAAAGGATAAATGGACATAAATCTGATATCAGGAATCACAAGACAGAGAAACCAGTAGGAGAACACTTCAATCTCCCAGGACATTCTATACAAGATCTCAAAGTAGCTGTCTTAATACAAAGGAATTTCAGAAATAGACTGGAAAGAGAAGTGGCTGAATTGCAACTAATCACCAAACTTAAAACCATGGAGAAACCTGGTCTGAACAAAGACATTGGATTCTTATCTCATTATACATGACAAAGCTATCTTTAGCCATCTCACCCCTTGCCTTTCCCTGCAAGACCAATTGCAGCCGTTAAGAGTCGTCAACAGGTTTTCCACACCTATCAGCTGATCACCCATTCCCACCACCCTTCTGAGTAATACCCCTCCCCACTCCCTCACTATATTTAAGGGTCTGGTGACTTCCGTTTCAGTGTATCTGAAGAAGTGTGCATGCACACGAAAGCTCATACCAAGAACAAACTTAGTTGGTCTCTAAGGTGCTACTGGAAGGAATTTTTTATTTTATTTTGTTTTGACTATGGCAGACCAACACAGCTACCTGCCTGTAACTTCACTTCTCATAGTGAGGCAACCTCCAGAAGGCCCTTGGAGCTGAACCTAAGTGTCTGGGCTGAGTGATGGGGGTGGAGCCACTCCTTCAAGTATACAGTACTAGCAAAAGTTGGCTGCCATCTTTCCCCTGGTGAGCCTGAGTGGTTGCGATGTCCTGGAAAGTTCACAAATATTTTATGTATATTGAAGTCAACCAGATGTTGATGAGTAAAACCTTATTAAGGCATCCCTCTGTAGGGAGAGAATGACCTTTCACTCCAGCTCTACAAGGACTCTTGCAAAGCTGGACGGGTGATGAGGGGTGGGATGGGCCATTCTTCACTATTCCCCCTATGTACCATTGAACCTCTCTGAATTTCATGGGTTCCTAAGTCCCTTGGCCATCTTTGGTTTCCCCCATGAAAGGGAAAGACTCTTCTTGATTTCCCTTCAGTTATTCTCCTTTTCCTCCCCTCCCAATCACTCAACTTTAGGCTCCCACATGGGGATCATTATTGGCTGCATCCTGGGCGGAATCTTCTTCCTGGTGGCCATGAGTACTGGGATCTATGTATACATCAGTAAGTATGTTTGTGGCAGCATTTGCTACCGGGTGGCAGTCAGTCATTCTGTGGGCTGAAGTGATTTCCTTTCCTACTGAGACTCTCCATTCTGTGAAGGATGCATCAGTTTGGTTTACAGTTTTGGGGAGTGCTGCTCTCCTCTGCTGGCCCTCCCCAGCTTATCTCCCCCGCCACTGATGCATTAATTTAAAGGTTTGTAACTCTTAGCATATATGTGTATTTCTCATGGGCTTTGTCTCTGGCTAAAACAGTAAGACAAGTGCAAGTAGATAAATAGGTACTGCTGCAGCGGGACGGTAAACAGCATTTCCGTGTGCTGCTCTGGATCACCAGAAGCGGCTTAGTCATGCTGGCCAGATGACCCGGAAAAACTGTCTGCGGACAAACATTGGCTCCCTCGGCCAGTAAAGTGAGATGAGCGCCGCAACCCCAGAGTCGTTCACGACTGGACTTACTGTATTTTTCGCTCCATAAGACGCACTTTTTTCCTCCTAAAAAGTAAGGGGAAATATCTGTGCGTCTTATGGAGTGAATGGTGGTCCCTGGAGCTGAATTGCCCAGGGGCCAAAAGAGGATCATGCTTTTTATTTTACAAAGAGAAAAGGGGGTGTTGAAAGGACCCCGCTCAGCAGCTGATCAGCAAGAGATCGGGAGAGAGATAAGAGTCCCCGGCTCCCTTTCAGCCCCGCCCTCTTGCCCAGGCCTCCATTGTTGAATGTGCTGCAGAGGGAGGTTGTTTGTTTCCCCAGCGACATGTGACTGGCTGATTAGATTATCTGTCTGGAAACTGTAGAAAAGGCTCCCTTTCCTTTAGAAGCTGCAGAAATGTGAGTTGAACCCCATAAAAACGGGGCTTTTCCTCTTTGCTTTTCCCCCTTTGCAAAAGGAGCTTTGCTTTTCCCCCTTTGCAAAAAAAGCTGCAAAACTTTTAGCTGATCCTCAAAAAACCAGGGCTTTTCCCTTTGCAAAAAAAGCTGCAAAACTTTTAGCTGATCCTCAAAAAAACAGGGCTTTTCCCTTTGCAAAAAAAGCTGCAAAACTTTTAGCTGATCCTCAAAAAAAACAGGGCTTTTAGAGGAGGAAAACCAGAAAAATGCTTTTTTTTCTTGTTTCCTCCTCTAAAAACGAGGTGCGCCCTATGGTCCGATGCGCCCTATGGAGCGAAAAATACGCTAACTGCCAGGGGTCCTTTACCTGAAACAGTAAGACAGCTGATCAGAGAAGGGCATACATGTGTCTTAGAGAGAGAGAGAGGTGTAAGCATGCCCCATCCTTGCTTACCCATCCAAAGACACTAACCTCCTTCTCCTTTCTCTCTTTTGCAGCTAAGAAACAAGGGTCAGGCAGCTCTAGTGGGGGTAAGTGTGTGGGGGAATAAGTGGGGGCAAGTGTGTGAGGAAGAGCAATTCTGTCTTTCACCGAGGCTGCTCCAGTGAAATTATCTTTGCAAAACCCTTTAAGGGTTCTGTTACTCACATATTAATAATCTGCACCTTTACTTTAAAACAAACATGTCAAGAGAACGAAACAAGCCGACGTATCCATAAAAACATCACTAGATGGCGATTGGTTAAAAAGAGAAAATTCATGTTAACAAAGGCCTGTCTTGAAAGGTATAGCTTTTAAGAGACTTCTGAAAGAAGTTGGGAATGGTTCCTTTATGGGCATTCTTACTTTTATTTTGCTTAATAAGGTTATTTGTTGCTTCTTTTGCAATAGTAACTCAGAGTGAATTTAAACAATTAGGAGCAGGGAAGTGTCCTAGTTACAGTTAACTGAAGCTCTTGGGCAAGTGAGGAACCACCAGTTGTGCCTTATCAGAGGATCTCAGAGGTTCAGGTGGGACCTAAAGAATCAGACTGCCTTTGACACCCCCCACCATGTACTTTTCCTACCTGGTTTATATTTCTAAAGGGAAGCTTCTTCCCTCTTGGTTGGATTCCAAACCCCCTGCTTCTACAGTGCAAGAAGTCAGATTCTCTGCATTTTTGGTGGATCTCTCTCTCTTCATTTTAAAACAATACAAAATACAAAATTCCTTCCAGCAGCACCTTTGTTGTTCAGTCGTGTCTGACTCTTTGTGACTCCATGGACCAGAGCATGCCAGGCACCCCTATCCTGCACTGCCTCCCGCAGTTTGGCCAAACTCATGCCAGTCGCTTCGAGAACACTGTCCAACCATCTCCTCTGTCGTCCCCTTCTCCTTGTGCCCTCCATCTTTCCCAACATCAGGGTCTTTTCCAGGGAGTCTTCTCTTCTCATGAGGTGGCCAAAGTATTGGAGCCTCAACTTCAGGATCTGTCCTTCCAGTGAGCACTCAGGTTTTCCATACCTATCAGTGGATCACCCATTGCCACCACCCTTCTGAGCAATACCCCTCCCCACTCCCTCACTATATTTAAGGATCTGGTGACTTCTGTTTCAGTGTATCTGAAGAAGTGTGCATGCACACAAAAGCTCATACCAAGAACAAACTCAGTTGGTCTCTAAGGTGCTACTGGAAAGAATTTTTGATTTTTTTTTAATACAGTCTTTTTTTAAAAAAAATAATTTTCATTTTATTTTGTTTTTGTTTTTCTGTAGTTGTAATGTTGTATTGTTTGTAGCGATATTTGTTTTATGTGTTTCTTATAAAAGGAACAATTTTTTTTAATACACAGTCTTTTTTTAAAAAAATAATTTGTATTCATTTTATTTTGTTTTTGTTTTTCTGTAGTTGTATTGTTGTATTGTTTGTAGCGATATTTGTTTTATGTGTTTCTTATAAAATGAATAAGGTTTTTTTTATAAAAAAAGATTGTGTATTAAAAAAAAAGTTCTACATCAGAAAAATAGGGCACTTATAACAAGAAGCAGTCACATCTATCCCCAACACTGTCCCCACAGTGGCCAACCTGGTGTCTCAATGGGGAGCCCTCAAAGCTGGACCACATTGCAGATTTGTAGGATTCTCTGTCATTTGAGGATAAGGCTGGGGGTGCCTCCCCAAATCTCTCTGCCAAGAGAAATCTCTTGGCTTCATCTGTTTGGCTCCATGCACAGCAGGCGCTCCCTGTTTTTTCTCTCCCTTTGCAGTATGACCAACTTTGGGGACGTGATTCTGGGACAACGAGAGAGAGGGAGACTAAGCGGATCCATGCTATGAAGCCAGTTATATGTCCTCTGGGAATTCCTTCAGCTTGGCTGGAACCAAGATATACTTTGGATCTTTTTCTTTCACTCCTTTTTAATGACACAGGGCGGCCTTGGCTTGAGATGAAGTGCTTCTGGATAGCCCCGAGACATACTTGCGCCTGGAGGAAAATTCTAAGACTCGTACCCAGGGGGGGAAAAAAGCTCTTAGTTAATGTGGTGTTTTGGGGGGGGGGTATTAACAGTGTAATCAGAAGAATGTTAGAAGAGGCTGCGGGATCAGGCCAAACTAGAAGCCGAAAATGACCGTTCCCCACGTCAAATGGGGTACACATTTTGCGTGGTCGCACGCAGCCGCCTACATCCCAGAGCAGCTCCTGGTAGTTCGGGCTGGCTTCACCTTCCCAATCATTTTAACATTTCAAAACTTGACTTCCTTCTCCCTCTTTCTGTGGTTCCTTAAATTTATTTTTTAGTATCTTCTGTGTATCCAAATTCATTTAATTTGTTCATTTATTTATCTACTTTAAATATATACTCGTATGAAACTGCAGGTTACTACAATAATCCTGCCAGTTTTTATCTGTTTGCAATTTATCTGTAAATATTCAATAAACCACTTCCATTTTTTAAATAAAAAGTTTGTTTTCTTGATTTCTTATTCTTCCCGCAAGTTTTGCCATTTCTGCATATTCCATAAGTTTTTGTATCCATTCTTCCTTTGCTGGGACTTCTGCTTCTTTCCATTTTGGGGCAAGTAGCATTCTTGCTGCTGTAGTAGCATACTGTACATAAATAAATTTCTATACAATTTAGGTAGTTTTGACCCTATAAATCTCAAAAGAAAAGCTTCTGGTTGTTGTTGTCTTTTAAAATGTTATTTTAAACATCCTTTTCAATTCATTATATATCATTTCCTGGTGTATTGCATTGTTGTTAGCTGCCAGAAAGCTGGATAATAAGCAAACAAACATGGGAAACCCACAAGTGGGAACTTAATCTGGTAATGTTCTTTCCCCACTTCAGATTGCCAGCAACTGGCAGTGCCTTAGCATGGGGGGGGGGGGTGTTACAGGGGAGGATGTTCCAGGCACACAATTGCTAGGGGTGCATGCAAAATATCAGCACCCTGTGCTGCCTCAATACAGCTGGGTGCTTCCATCACTGGGATCTGTTTAAAGTGGCTTCTCCATGCGAACCAGGAAGTGACCTCTTCAGACAATGGAACTGTAGCACAGTGCCTGGGAACCTTAGTTCGATAACTTCTCAAGGATCACAAGCGCAGTAGTTGAAGGAAAAGAAAGTAAGTTTATTGCTGGCAGCAATAAGGCAAAGCGGGATATTTCCCCCAAAAATGCTGAGCACAGATCATCTGTGCTCTGGATTTATATACTCTTTCCAGATGACATCAGACATTACATGGTACATGTATCACAGCAAACTTAAGCCAATAAGATTGGGGCACATCCCTTCCTCTGATCATAGAATCATAGAGTTGGAAGAGACCACAAGGGCCATCCAGTCCAACCCCCTGCCAAGCAGGAAACACCATCAAAGCATTCCTGACAGATGGCTGTCAAGCCTCCGCTTAAAGACCTCCAAAGAAGGAGACTCCACCACACTCCTTGGCAGCAAATTCCACTGTCCAACAGCTCTTACTGTCAGGAAGTTCTTCCTAATGTTTAGGTGGAATCTTCTTTCTTGTAGTTTGAATCCATTGCCCCGTGTCCGCTTCTCTGGAGCAGCAGAAAACAACCTTTCTCCCTCCTCTATATGACATCCTTTGATATATTTGAACATGGCTATCATATCACCCCTTAACCTTCTCTTCTCCAGGCTAAACATACCCAGCTCCCTAAGCCGTTCCTCATAAGGCATCGTTTCCAGGCCTTTGACCATTTTGGTTGCCCTCCTCTGGACACGTTCCAGCTTGTCAGTATCCTTCTTGAACTGTGGTGCCCAGAACTGGACACAGTATTCCAGGTGAGGTCTGACCAGAGCGGAATACAGTGGTACTATTACTTCCCTTGATCTAGACACTGTCAGGAAGTTCTTCCTAATGTTTAGGTGGAATCTTTTTTCTTGTAGTTTGAATCCATATTTGGATTTGGTTACTTCCCCTTTCCATTCCAAGAACTAAGCATCTCAGTTACACATCCATATAAGGCATTTCCTTTTCCTTTTCCCTTCTCCATGTAAGGCCTTTCCTGGGTAAAGCAAAGCAAAGCAAAGCAAAGCAAAACAAAACAATGCAAGGTCCTCTTTCTTATCAGACATCCTGCTGGAGAGACATCTGGATAAACATCCTATAACCTTCTGTACAGAGAGTATGGTAAACTCGTGCGCAAACACGAATCTTGTAACCTTGGCACATAGAACATCAGACTGCATACTGTAAACACTGCTAAAGATGTTGCAAACTTGCTCATAAACCCAGATGCAATAAACCCAGATGCCAACTTTGCTGCCACATAAACCCGGACAACACCATTACTGGCCCCAACAACATCAAACATACCATCTCAGGACTATTTAATTGCTCATCTTCTAACATTGTGTATGCAATCAAATGCCAACAGTGCCCTTCAGCTCTCTATATTGGACAAACAGGCCAAACCCTACGCCAAAGGATAAATGGACATAAATCTGATATCAGGAATCACAAGACAGAGAAACCAGTAGGAGAACACTTCAATCTCCCAGGACATTCTATACAAGATCTCAAAGTAGCTGTCTTAATACAAAGGAATTTCAGAAATAGACTGGAAAGAGAAGTTGCTGAATTGCAACTCATTACCAAACTTAAAACCATGGAGAGACCTGGTCTGAACAAAGACATTGGATTCTTATCTCATTATACATGACAAAGCTATCTTTAGCCTCTCACCCCTTGCCTTTCCTGTAAGACCAATTGCAGTCGTTACAGAGTCAACAGGTTTTCCACACCTATCAGCTGATCACCCATTCCCACCACCCTTCTGATAATACCCCTCCCACTCCCTCACTATATTTAAGGGTCTGGTGACTTCCGTTTCAGTGTATCTGAAGAAGTGTGCATGCACACAAAAGCTCATACCAAGAACAAACTAGTTGGTCTCTAAGGTGCTACTGGAAGGATTTTTTATTTTTATTTTGTTTTGACTATGGCAGACCAACATGGCTACCTACCTGTAATTGCTCATTAAAGTGAGTAAGAGACACAGAAAATATGATTTCTAGCAAGGCATAATGGCACATTATAAAATAAGACTTTATGTATGTCTTTCCCCTGAATACGCTCGCCACAGAACGACTCTTCTTTTCTTGTTACAGGTGGTAGTAGCCGTGTTGGTCTGCCATAGTCAAAACAAAATCAAAAATTCTTTCCAGTAGCACCAACTGAGTTTGGTCTCTAAGGTGCTACTGGAAAGAATTTTTGATTTTGTCTTCTTTTCTTATCTCTGCAGCCGTGATCTCCTGGATGCTGTGGTTGCTGTTAGGCAGTAAATGTGCATGCGTACTCAGTCAGTTTCCCTCCCTCCCACCCCCCAAGCCCTTCATGTGGCTCCAGGTACTGGCAACCCATGCTACGCTACTGGTATACATAAATACTTGTTTGTGGTCAACACTTGCTGGAGCACTTTCTGGAAAGGAGGGAGAATTGCTTAATAGATGGAATGTTGTGGTGAAAGGGGAGGGGGAGTCTGTTGGAGGACGGAACATTGGAAATGAAGAGTCAGGATTGGTCAGTAAAAGCAGTTAGTGCAGCCTTGCATTTAAGCACTCGCCTGGTTGCCATAGGTGACCAGGAATTCCATGCAGGTTGGTAGAGGAGGGAAGGCTCTCTACTCGTTAAGCAAAACCTATTGGATCACTATTCGTGCATTTACCATCTTTGGGCAGATGCCATGGAGAGGGGATACTCAGCAGGGCCCTCTTATCAAATGCTTGTATGTTGTCATAGAATCATAGAATTATAGAGTTGGAAGAGACCACAAGCAAGCGGAAATCCAGTCCAACCAACCCTGCCAAGCAGGAAACACCATCAAAGCATTCCTGACAGATGGCTGTCAAGCCTCCGCTTAAAGACCTCCAAAGAAGGAGACTCCACCACACTCCTTGGCAGCAAATTCCACTGTCAAACAGCTCTTACTGTCAGGAAGTTCTTCCTAATGTTTAGGTGGAATCTTCTTTCTTGTAGTTTGAATCCATTGCCCCGTGTCCGCTTCTCTGGAGCAGCAGAAAACAACCTTTCTCCCTCCTCTAGATGACATCCTTTGATATATTTGAACATGGCTATCATATCACCCCTTAACCTTCTCTTCTCCAGGCTAAACATACCCAGCTCCCTAAGCCGTTCCTCATAAGGCATCGTTTCCAGGCCTTTGACCATTTTGGTTGCCCTCCTCTGGACACGTTCCAGCTTGTCAGTATCCTTCTTGAACTGTGGTGCCCAGAACTGGACACAGTATTCCAGGTGAGGTCTGACCAGAGCGGAATACAGTGGTACTATTACTTCCCTTGATCTAGATGCTATACTCCTATTGATGCAGCCCAGAATTGCATTGGCTTTTTTAGCTGCTGCATCACTACTGTTGACTCATGTCAAGTTTGTGGTCTACCAAGACTCCTAGATCCTTTTCACATGTACTGCTCTCAAGCCAGGTCACCATCTGTATTTTTTGTAGTACTTTACATTTCTCCCTGTTAAAATTCATCTTGTTTGCTTTTGCCCAGTTCTCTAATCTGTTAAGGTCATTTTGAAGTGTGATCCTGTCCTCTGGGTATTAGCCACCCTCCCAATTTGGTCATCTGCAAACTTGATCAGGATGCCTCAAGTCCCATCATCCAAGTCATTGATGAAGTCATTTGTTGAATAAGACTGGGCCCAAGACAGAACCTCTGTGGCACCCCACTAGTCACTTCTCTCCAACATGAAGGATCAAAACTTGCAAGGAAAGGGTCTTGTGAATCAAGTCAAACAGTCATCCAAGTCATTGAGTTTAGAGCAGATGTTGAATAAGCTGGTGCTGCAAATAAAAGGGATTTTTTTCAGGGACATTTGATACAGTTCTGAAGACATCTCAGGAGTGAAGAGACAATACATGCCAAGGAAAGGGCTTTTGTGATTTCAAACAGTCAGATGCACCCTGTGTTATGCCAAATTTTTGTGTCCTCCCTCACCTCTCACTTTCCATTCTGTGTCATAGATGCAGCGCCTCCTGTGGCTCCCCCGAGACTCCACACCCAGTGTGGCCAAACAGGTCACCCTCCCCGTAAATCCGCCTCTGCCAGGGGCCTCATTCCTTTTCTAAGCAACTTTCTTGGGTTCAACGTGTCAGTGGTGAGGAAGGAAGGGCAGAGGAAGAAGTGGGTGTAGATGTGTGTGGATTGTGCAAGAGACAGTTCTGAAAAGGGAGAAAACCTTTTCAACAATACATGAAGCAAAATACCACATCTTTCATAATTCACCATCCTCTGATTTTGCAACACAGTTCTCTAGCCAAGTATATAATAATATATATTTAGTAAAGTGAGAGATTTTACTTTCTTGGGCTCCATGATCACTGCAGATGGTGACAGCAGTCACAAAATTAAAAGACGCCTGCTTCTTGGGAGGAAAGCAATGACAAACCTAGACAGCATCTTAAAAAGCAGAGACATCACCTTGCTGACAAAGGTCCGTATAGTTAAAGCTATGGTTTTCCCAGTAGTAATGTATGGAAGTGAGAGCTGGACCATAAAGAAGACTGATCGCTGAAGAATTGATGCTTTTGAATTATGGTGCTGGAGGAGACTCTTGAGAGTCCCATGGACTGCAAAAAGAAACTTATCCATCCTAAAAAGACCCTGATGTTGGGAAAGATGGAGGGCACAAGGAGAAGGGGACGACAGAGGATGAGATGGTTGGACAGTGTTCTCGAAGCAACTAGCATGAGTTTGGCCAAACTGCGGGAGGCAGTGAAAGATAGGTGTGCCTGGTGTGCTCTGGTCCATGGGGTCACAAAGAGTCGGACACGACTGAATGATTGAACAACAACAACAAGTAAAGTATAAATACATGTTAGTGAATGTGGCATATAAAAATGCATTGTATTAGAGGAAATCTGGGGAAAAAATGCATTAAGCAATGTTTCGTATTAAAATGTGCATAATAAGTCACACAAGAATGCTGACAAATGAGAATGTTCTGTGCTAGAAATGAATAAATCACAAATTTGGAGAACCAAACTTAAGATTGGGGAAATGAGAAACCAACATTGGCAGAGTCACCCATCCCTACACCCCAGTTTGAGGAAGGGGCCAATATACATTCATAGGCTCAGAACACTGTGGGCTGGAAGTATGTCAGCTAAATCAGCACTCAGCCTCCATAAGATCCTCCTTCCAAGAAAGGAAGCAGCCGGTGTCAGAAGTATCACAACCTCCGCCCACCTCAGGGAAAGGGCATCCGCAGCAAAAGCAGGAAGTTGTGGTGACATGCTGAGCTGGTCAGGCAGAGACAGAAGCACATGGCAGTGTTTGAATAGCTGCCCTGCTACACCTACACATGTGGCTGTCAGCATCCGGGGGTCAAAAGGCCAGCTAGCTAGCAGCTAAAAAAGCCAATGCAATTCTGGGCTGCATCAATAGGCGTATAGCATCTAGATCAAGGGAAGTAATAGTACCACTGTATTCCGCTCTGGTCAGACCTCACCTGGAATACTGTGTCCAGTTCTGGGCACCACAGTTCAAGAAGGATACTGACAAGCTGGAACGTGTCCAGAGGAGGGCAACCAAAATGGTCAAAGGCCTGGAAACGATGCCTTATGAGGAACGGCTTAGGGAGCTGGGTATGTTTAGCCTGGAGAAGAGAAGGTTAAGGGGCGATATGATATCTGTTTATGCCTGGGGAAAAACACACAAAAGAACCTTGAGGAGACCTGCTGGATCAGATCAAAACCCCATTCAGTTCAGCTTCCTGCTGCCACAGTGGCCAACCAAGATGCCTGCGGGAAGGCCAGAAGCAGGACCCGGGAGGAAGAGCAGTCCTTCAGAGTTGGGGTTCCCAGAAACTGGTATTGAGAGAGCTGCTGCCTCTAGTAGTGGAGATTTGGAATACTTAGTAGCCATTGACAGCCTTGTGCTCCGTGAATTTGTGCAATCTTTTTTTTAAAAAAAAAAAAGCTCTCCAAGTTGGTGGCCATCCCTGCCTCATGTGAGAGCAAATCCCATAGTCTGACTAGGACGTCCCTATTTTCATCAGAGAAATGTTAGAGGGTATGGAGTTATGTGCCCCCTGAGCCAAGTGGATATAACCTTTAGAACAGTGTTTTTCAACCTTTTTTGGGCAAAGGCACACTTGTTTCATGAAAAAAATCACGAGGCACACCACCATTAGAAAATGTTAAAAAATTAACTCTGTGCCTATATTGACTATATATAAAGTAATTCTCTTGAATTTTTCAATTTTTCCCACGGCACACCAGGCAACATCTCGCGGCACACTAGTGTGCCGTGGAACAGTGGTTGAAAAACACTGCTTTAGAAGACACTTGAAGGCAGCCCTGTATAGGGAAGGTTTTTTTTTTAATGTTTCATGTTTTATTATGGTTTTATATACAGTGGTACCTCAGGTTACAAACGCTTCGGGTTACAAACGCTTCAGGTTACAGACTCCGCTAACCCGGAAGTAGTACCTCGGGTTAAGAACTTTACCTCAGGATGAGAACAGAAATCGCGTGGCAGCAGTGCAGCGGCAGCGGGAGGCCCCATTAGCTAAAGTGGTACCTCAGGTTAAGAACAGTTTCAGGTTAAGAACAGACCTCCGGAACAAATTAAGTTCTTAACCAGAGGTACCACTGTATGCCGGAAGACGCCCAGAGTGGCTGGGGCAACCCAGTCAGATGGGGGGGTATATAAATGATAAAATTGTGATGGAATAGGGTGTCCCTATTTTCATCAGATAAATATTGGAAGGTATGGTACTTCCTTGTGACTGTCCTAAATTATGCAACATTTAGCTTCATTTTATGCCTTGGACCTCGGAGACCAAGGTTCAAATCCCTGCTCACTTATCAGGCTCACTGGGTGACCTTGGGCAAGTCTCTCAGCCTAACCTACCTCAGAGGTTTGTTGTAAGGATAATATAATTTAGTTTATAAAACACTATCATCTCCTGCCTTACTAGCGTTTATCCATCATAGCTTCTCTACTGATGGTTGAACTTCGCTGGTTTCATCAGACCTAGCAGGACCCAGATTGGCAACCCCATCTGTGAGTTCTCTCAAAGCTGTTTTTCTCTGGCTACAACTCTGCCCCTGCCCTTCGAGGAGGTTGCAGAGGAGGTGGACCTTCTCAACCTTCTCATTATCAAAATCACAGTGATTTTTTTTCTCGAGTCCAGGGATTTCCCCAAAGGTGGCCTTTGAGTCATAAACATCAGACTCGAAGACAGTATGAGTTAAAAGTCTTCTAATAAGCCTGAAAGAAGAACTGGGACATAAATATCTCCAGTACTACTGAGAACCTGGTCTCAGACATTGTGGGCAGAGGAATCGTTTTTGTAGGAGTCTTCATTTTGTGACTTTTTTCTGAAGCTACTGTAGGAGTCCAGCTGCGCTACTGTGGGAGAAAATCCTTGTTGCAGTTCACCAGACCAAAATCTGATATAGCATTTAGAAAAATGAATTACAAATATTGTTACATTTGTCCATGGCAAATCTACGCTTGTGCACAACTTGTTCATGTGCAGCGAGTTTGTACATATCTTCAATCCAATCATTTTTCCATTTGATCAATATCAGTCCTTTGGCCACAGAACAGGCATCTCGGAGAGTCCATTTATATTGTCACTTTCTTAGATTACATGTGTTTTCCTCTGCAAGTTTAAGATTGTTCTGTAGAGTCATTTTTCAAGGGTGGAGAGGTTTGTGGCAGGACAATTGCACACACCCCTATATCATCTGTGATTCTATGACTTAATAGTGTTTCCAGTTGTCCTAACACAAACCAGGGTAGGGTAAACCTTAACAACATCATATTTTATGTGAAGCTAAGAATCTTCAAAGAAGCTAAGAATCAGAAACTTCCTTCACTTTTGGTAGTTAGATGTGCTTTTGTGTTCAGATCTGGCCTGAGTATGATAATGTAGCACTTGGGAATGAAGATGCAACCCAGAAGCCCAGCACTGGAGGCCAACATAGAGAAGACCTGCACGGCTACCATGTACTTCCCTTTGGTGCTCAGGTAGGTGGGCACAAAGGACACCCAAACACTGCAGAAGACCAGCACGCTGAAGGTGATCAGCTTGGCTTCATTGAAGGACCCTGGAAGTTTTCTAGCTAGGAAAGCCACCATGAAGCAGATGGCCGCTAGGAAGCCCATGTAGCCAAGTACAGTGTAAAACATGACAACAGATCCTTCATTACATAGAAGGATTATCTCTCCAGCTTGGGAGTGCATGTCGGAGTCTGGGAAGGGTGGGGAGATTCCTAGCCAGATGATACAGATGACAACTTGCACACCAGAACAGGAAAGGACAATGGAGTTGGCCAGACTCTTCCCCAGCCATCTCCTCGCCTTGTTCCCTGGCTTTGTGGCCAAGAAGGCCAGCACCACAGTGATGGTTTTTGCCAAAACAGAAGAGACGGCAACTGAGAAGATGATGCTGAAGGCTGTTTGTCGGAGAAGGCAGGTCACTTTGCTTGGTCGGCCAATGAACAGGAAGGCGGACAAAAATGAAAGCAGGAGGGAGCTGAGGAGGATATAGGAGAGGTCTCGATTGTTAGCTTTGACTATGGGAGTTTCCTTGTATTTAATGAATAATAATAATAATAATAATAATAATAATAAAATTTATTATTTGTACCCCGCCCATCTGGCTGGATTTCCCCAGCCACTCTGGGCGGCTTCCAACAGAAATCAAATACAAAAATATCAAACATTAAAAACTTCCCTAAAAAGGGCTGCCTTCAGGTTTTTTCTGAATGTCAGGTAGTTGTTTATTTCCTTGACCTGTGATGGGAGGGCGTTCCACAGGGCGGGCGCCACTACCGAGAAGGCCCTCTGCCTGGTTCCCTGTAGTTTTGCTTCTCGCAGTGAGGGAACCGACAGAAGGCCCTCGGCGCTGGATCTCAGTGTCCGGGCTGAATGATGGGGGTGGAGACGCTCCTTCAGGTATACAGGACCGAGGCCGTTTAGGGCTTTAAAGGTCAGCACCAACACTTTGAATTGTGCTCGGAAACGTACTGGGAGCCAATGTAGATCTCTCAGGACCGGTGTTATGTGGTCCCGGCGGCCACTCCCAGTCACCAGTCTAGCTGCCGCATTCTGGATTAATTGCAGTTTCCGGGTCACCTTCAAAGGTAGCCCCACATAGAGCGCATTGCAGTAGTCCAAGCGGGAGATAACCAGAGCATGCACCACTCTGGTGAGACAGTCCGCGGGCAGGTAGGGTCTCAGCCTGCGTACCAGATGGAGCTGGTAGACAGCTGCCCTGGACACAGAATTAACCTGCGCTTCCATGGACAGCTGTGAGTCCAAAATGACTCCCAGGCTGCGCACCTGGTCCTAGGATTCCTAGGACAACGCCAGTGGTCAAGGACAAGAAAAGAGCAAAGGAAACCAGGACAATCCCCAGGGGTTCTTCATAAGTGAGAAATGTTATAGTCTTGGGGATGCATTTGTCTCGCGCTTGATTTGCATGCTGATCTTCTGGGCATTTGGTGCAATGCTTTGCATCTGAAGAAAAGAAGAACGACTTCAGTATCACTGAGAAATCTCTCACATCCTTAACTGTCTGTGTTCCAATACAATGGGATAATTTAACAAAGTGGGAGAGGTCAGGAAATCAGAGAGGGACAACATTTCCCTGACTTACGACAGAATTTGCTTGAATAGTACTATATCCTGCACAGAATTAAAATGGCATTCTTAAGTCATTTTTGAACATTTAATCTGATGTAGGCATCATCAGATTTTCTTCCAAGGGACCCCTAAATGTCAGAGTATGAGAACAGATTACAGAGTGTTCTCCTCCTATAAGGAAAGTTTACACAGGTTGTGTTTTTATTTCATTCATTGATTTTTTTTTCGTTCAATAAATCCTAGAAATTAATAAATGGTAGTTTTTTTATTATTTGGAGTATTGAACGGAAGATTGAAAGCTACTGGAAAAATACAGACTAATCTTCCATCCAAGTCGGGGCCTCATTGGGGGTTGGACTGGATGGCCCTTGTGGTCTCTTCCAACTCTATGATTCTATGTGACAAAACCTGTTAATGGCCCATCTGAGAGAAATTATTTGCCTTGGCAGAAAGAGGTTGCCATGGTGATGGGGTGTGCATTTGAAGTGTCAGGAAAAGACGGTCCTTAGCAAGGTGTGCTGGGAAGAAGAAGGCAGGGAAGAAGGAGAGCCCTGTGTTGGATGGGCTGGCTGAAGGCTGGCAGGGAGAGATGCCTTGCACTTGAGTGCTGCACGGCTATGGGGAACAGGACCCTCTTGAAAGAACCATGCTCTCAGATCTGGTTCAACACTGTGAGAACAGGGCTTTGGACTAGATGGGCCTTTGTCCTTCCCCTTTCCTCTCGAGTCACCCACCTTCCTCAGTGGAGATGGTTCCTTCCGCACAAGGAGCACAGTCATAGCAGCAAATGGGCTCTCTTTCTTTAGTCACTCTGACGCATCCAGGGCGACAGCTTTTGGTGCACCTTGAACGAGGAACGACCTAAAACCAAGGAGAAGGGGCATCAAAGGAGATCAACAGAAATAACAGACATCACCTGAAGGCCCTGACTGAAGAAAGTGCTCAAATAAAAATCATTTTTAGAATATTGATGCCAGGTTAGAAAGCTTAAAAATGGGAAGGAGACCCTTCCTGTAACGGACCAACCCTGTGCCTGGGTGTGAGCAGGTGCCCAGCACGCGAAGAGTTAACACCCACTCTAAGATGACTGGCAGCACAATCGCAGAGGCGGGTCTTTTCCACCTTTTAAAAGGGGAGAATGGCAGTTGGGGCGGTTGTTGTGGGTTGTGGGTCAGGGAGTGAGGGTGAGAGGGAGAGCGGGTTGGAGGTTAGGCTTAGGTTAGGAAAGGAAAGCTTTTATCCTGTTTCATGTTGTAACCAAGCTTATGTACCTAATAGAAAAACATTGTAACCGCATTCTACCTTAACATCCTTGATTTAAATGTTACCTCAATAAACATATTTTTGTTTGTTCAACGTTCGTGGACTCTGGCAGTGCGTCAGTACCTCTAGAGGTGTGGTTGAGGGGAAAAGCACTAGAGGTTTCCTGAGAGAAAGGGGACGGGTGGCTTATTTTCCTAACACACAGAGGACTGGGCAGGGAAGCCAAAGGTGCCACGCAGTTGCCAGAAGGAAAGGCAAGCTGCAGCAGTTTGGGAACCCAGAGGGCGGGAGATCCCAAGGTGGCAGGAGTTCCACTTTAAGAACGTGAAGCACTGAGGTACCCCGAGGACTTCTCTCATATCATCAATTTGGGGATTCATTTTAGTCGTCGGTGAACCCTAGGGAGAGACACAGTCAGGGGAAACGTTTTACAGTTGTGAGGGCTCTTGGTGGGAAACGAAGGGTCCCTCACAATTAATTGGTGGCAGCGTCGTGATTCGAATTCAACACCCACACGCCTGTTTAGTTGAGAATCAGACGACTGTATTTTTTCTGTCAGAAAAATGGCTCACCTAAGGAAAGCTAGGGAAGCTAAGGGTGATGAGAGACCCGATGAGGCAGAAACCAGAGAGAACCCTAATGTAGAGTTAGAGATGATGAAAATGAAATTAGAGATGGCCAGAATTGAAGCCGAAAAAGAGAAAAATAAATTAGAAGCTGAAAAGGAACGAGTAGCTTCAGAAGAAACGGGTACAATTAGCGAAAGTAGAGGCAGAGAAAGAAAAAGAAAGTGAGGAAGAGCAGCAGAGAAGAAGCTGAGAAAGAAAAGAGAAAAATAAAGTTGATGCCGAAAGAGAAATTCAGCTTACGTAGGACTTGGAGGTTGAGGAATTGAGAGTGAGGTCAGAATTGTCTCAAAGTCAAGCCTCAAGTGACATTGCTTCAGTTAACCAAAAACGTTTTCCTAAGTTTGTGAAAGGAGACGATGTCGAAGCCTTTCTTTTTAGTTTTGAAAGAGTGTGTGCTGAGTTTAAGATTAGTGAAAATAACTGGATGATGTACCTCAGACCACAATTATGTGGGATTCTAAGTGAAATCTACTCTGACATGAGGGAGGATGAGTTATCTGACTATGAGAAGTTTAAGCAATTGGTAAAAGTGAGATGTGGGTTAACGGCCGAACAAAGCCGAAGGGCGTTTCGTGAGGTAAAACGCAACCCTAAGGAAACATTCTCTCAGTTAGCCAGCCGACTTGATAGATTGCTGGACAGATGGATCCAGGGGAGTGGAGTAACAAAGTTTGAGGAGCTAAGGCAGTTAATTTGCTTAGAACAATTTTTTAAACAAGTTCCAGCCAATTTACGTTGGTTTTTGAGGGACAAGAAGTTACGAACAGTCTCTCAAGCTGCCGAGGTTCTAGATGAACTAGAGGTTGATTTTAATGAAATACCTTATACAAAATCACCTCAGAAGTTCAAACCGTGGAAATCTGGTGAAGGCAAAAATAAACCAGAAAATTTTCCTGTCAGAGAAGTTGGTGTTGACAAGACAGGGAACAAAAAAATCGTTTGCTATCAGTGCAACAGGGAGGGGCACATTCGCTCCAAATGCCCTCTACTGGCCAAAGCGCAAAGTACACCATCTACAGCAAAGCCAGTGAAATTGTTAATGCAGGCAGAGCCTGGAAATTGGCCCTCAGTCCGCTTCAGAGGAGGCGAATAACTTGTCAGAGTCCGCCTCCAGAGTCATGCAGGTCTGGAGCGCCGAGCCAACCACGACTCCAGATTATTTGGAGCCTATACGATTAAATGGCAAAGATATGTTTGGGTTGAGAGATACTGGAGCGCAGGTTTCTCTTGTCAAATCCCAATTTATTGAACCTCATCAGTACTTACCAGGACAAACTTTCAGTCTGAGAGGAATATGGGGTCCTGAGTTCGAAGTCCCCACAGCAGAGGTTTTAGTTCAGTACAAGAATTATCAGGGCAAGTGGAAAGTGGGTGTATGGGATCGTTTGGAAAATCCAGTTTTGATTGGGAACGATCTGGCAAACCCCACACCACAAGTTAAGGTCATTACAAGAGCACAAGCTCAGGAAATGGCTAATCAAACACCTGCCTGTACTGAGACACCTCTGATTGCTGAGGAGAGTGACATGCTATTTGAGATACCCATTGCTCAAGAACACAGTGCCAAGTTCTTAGAGGAGCAGAAAGGGGATGTTACCCTTAAAGAATTATGGGAGAAAGCCCAAACCTCAGACACAGAAGTATCCATTGAAAACCCCTGTGTTTTTAAAATTATTGAGGACAAGCTTTATAGGGTAGCCAAACGAAGGAAATCAGCTGCTAGGTGGGAGGAGCAAAAACAATTAGTGTTGCCCATGAAGTACAGGATGCAGGTACTTCAGATGGCGCATGATGCACCTACCGCGGCTCATTTGGGCATAAACAAGACCCGAGATCGAATCCAGGCAAGATTTTATTGGCCTCGGATGGGAAAGAACATCAAAGAATATTGCAGGTCCTGTTTGAACTGTCAACTAGCTGGGAAGAGAGGCGATAAAACAAAGGGTTTGTTGCAACCCATACCTGTGATACAGGAACCTTTTTCGCGTCTAGCAGTGGACATCATTGGTCCTCTGGCCAGAGCTACAAAGAGGGGTCATAGGTACATTTTATGTATTGTGGATTTTGCCTCAAGATTTCCGGAAGCAGTACCTCTAAGGGACATTGAGTCAAAGACTGTGGCCAAGGCACTTTTATCAGTGTTCTCACGTCTAGGCTTTCCAAGGCAGATCTTAACAGATTTAGGATCATCCTTCACAGCCAAATTCATGGCTGATCTTCTGTCCCTGTGTGGAATAAAACACCTTAAAACTAGTGCTTACCATCCCCAGGGCAACGGCTTATGTGAGCGATTTAACTCCACTTTAAGCCGGATGTTGAGGACATTTTCTTGTAATCACCCAGCGGATTGGGACGAGCGTTTGCAGCACTTTTTATTTGGCTATCGAGAGGTCCCGCAGGAAAGCACCGGCTTCAGTCCTTTCGAGCTGTTGTTCGGCAGACAACCGCGAGGACCACTTGACCTGATGAAAGCAGCGTGGACCGGTGAGGAAGACATCCACAGCACCGATGTGGTTTCGTACGTCCAGGAGCTGCAAAGCGACCTAAAGGAGCTACAGGATCTGGCTGGAGACAACTTGCGGCAGGCCCAACGGCGCCAGAAGCATTGGTATGATGCGCATGCCAGGGATCGCACGTTTAAGCCAGGTGACAGCGTTTTAATTCTCCGAACAAGGCGGCACAAGAAACTGGAAGCGTTTTGGGACGGCCCATTCAAGGTCATCGAGAAACTGTCCGCTGTTAACTATTTGGTAGAGCTGAACCATGAGGGAGAATCGCTGCAAGGTTTTTCATGTAAATTTGTTGAAGCCCTATTTTGACAGGGAAAAGTTAGTTTTAAAAGTAAACTGGGGAAGTTAAAAGTGGGATTCAGTTGTCTGGGTGGGGGAAGCTGCAGTATGGAACCACAGTCACTGAGGTTTCCTTTGATGATGCTTTGACCCCTGAACAGAGGGAGCAATTGAAACTCGTGTTGGCCCAGTATGCCAAAATCTTCTCAAACATCCCGGGGAAGACAAATTTGGCAGTTCATCGCATTGATACCGGAGAGGCCAGGCCCATCGCCTCACCGCCGTATCGGGTAACCGGGGAGCAGGCTAACCTGATCTCAGAGGAGGTCAGGGAGATGCTCAGGTTGGGTTTGATCACACCATCTCATAGCCCATGGTCGTCACCTTTAATTTTGGTGAAAAAGGCTGACCATACTTTCAGGCCATGTCTGGACTTTCGTAAATTAAATTTGGTGACTGTGGCCGATGTTTATCCTATGCCAAGGGTGGATGAGCTAGTGGAGACGATTGGCAAGGCCAATTTTATTTCCACTTTAGACCTAACGAAAGGGTATTGGCAGGTCGAGATGCACGAACACGACAAGCCTAAAACCGCTTTCGCCACCAGGGAGGGCCTATTTGAATTCCAAGTTCTCCCGTTTGGCCTAAAAAACGCAGCTGCTACGTTCCAGAGGCTCATTGACAGGATGTTGGAGGGTATGAGGGGATATGCAGCAGCGTACATTGACGACATCGCGGTGTTTAGTACCACCTGGAAGGAACACTTAAAGCACCTCAGCTTAGTGTTTCATCGTATAAGCGAGGCTGGTCTTACTGTCAAGGCAGCTAAGTGCCAGTTGGGTAAGCGACAGGTGAGATACCTGGGACACATTCTCGGGGGTGGAGTGGTCCAGCCTGACACTCACAAGGTTGAAGCGATCCGGGAATGGCCCAGGCCCACCACCAAAAAGCAAATCCGTGCTTTTCTGGGCGCTATAGGCTACTATAGGCGTTTCATTCCGCAGTTCAGCACGCATGCTGCAGTGCTGAGTGACTGCACAAAGAAAAGCCAACCTGACAAAGTGGTTTGGACTACGGAGTGTCAACAGGCTTTCGATGTGCTTAAGGCAGCCTTAATGTCAGCGCCCATCCTGCAGGCACCTGACTTCTTTCGCCCATTTGCTCTAATGACCGATGCTTCGGGCGTGGGGATCGGGGCCGTGCTTGCACAGCAAGAAGGAGAAGGGGGGTTCCTTCACCCCATTCTGTACATTAGCAGAAAACTTTTGGAGCGCGAAGCACACCTTTCCGCTATTGAAAGGGAATGTTTGGCCATCGTTTGGTCCATTAATAAATTAAAGCCGTATCTGTGGGGGAGGCAGTTCACTTTGTTCACTGATCACTCCCCACTGAAATGGCTTAACCAAATGAAAGGGACAAACAGCAAGCTAATAAGGTGGAGTCTCCAACTCCAGGACTACACGTTTGACATCAAGCACGTGCGTGGAAAGGATAATGTTATTGCTGATGCATTATCTCGTTTCTTTTAAAGAAGAAAGTTATTTGTTTGTGTATATATCAAATATAAAACAGGTATTTTGATCCTTTGCTGGTATAAAGAGGGCAAAGCCTAAGGGGGAACGTTTATTTCTATCGTGTTATTTAAGTAACCCTGTTATTGAGACTCTTTGCACCGGCATTACTATCCTTTAGGATAGTAAGGAGAAGGGGCATCAAAGGAGATCAACAGAAATAACAGACATCACCTGAAGGCCCTGACTGAAGAAAGTGCTCAAATAAAAATCATTTTTAGAATATTGATGCCAGGTTAGAAAGCTTAAAAATGGGAAGGAGACCCTTCCCAATTTTGTTGGACTGTGCAGATGTCATCTTGTTTCTGACATAGTTTCACCTTTAAAAAGGATAATGGGATTTAGAAAAGGTTAACTACCGGTAAATAAACTCTATTGCTTTTTAAACTGTGTGTGGGATTTATTGCTCCTGTTTGCTACTATGATGTGTGTTTTTGTGTTTTTATAAGCAGTTGGCATTATTGGGCAGCTGCTAAAGCCCACATGGCAGCTGCGGCCCATTGATGCATTTTCATCTCTCCCTCTGAGTGGATGAACAAAGACCAGTGTAAAGACAGCCTCTCCTCTCTTTGTCCCTCTCCAGCTGAATTGCTATGCAAAACAGAGGACAAGGAAAACAGCAGTGATGTACACATCTGGGAAGTGGCGGTCACCCTGGGAGGGGCCAGCTTAGGGATAATATAAAACAGGCCTATTATTGGCAAATTATCCAAATTTAGCAAATGTCACCGCAAGGGAACTGGAGCCCGTGTGGTGTAGGGGTTAGGGGGTTGGACAAGACCTCGGGAGACTAAGGTTCAAATTTCCACTAAGCCATGAAGCTTCCTGGGTGACCTTGGGCCGTTCACTTCCTCTGAATATGTCCTACTTCACAGGGTTGTTGTGGGGATAAAACAAAGAGCCAGCAAACCATATACTGTGTAGCATTTTGAGCTCCATAGAGAAAAGTTGGGATACATCAGGTATAATGGCATTTCTGAAATACAAAAGCTACAGGAGCAGAAAGAAGCCTCTGAAGCTTACAGAAGCTAACAGAAGTGTTCCAGAATCTTCTAGTGTGTTTGGAAGGTTTCCAAGGTTTTCATGGGGACAGACCTGCAGCTGGAATGAGCTCATTTTGTTTCCAGGTCAAACTGTCCCTGAACTGCCTATAAATGCAGTCCAAAAGGGCCACATGTTATTCTTACTTTTTCTCTCTCCGATCTTCCTTCACTCTCTCAATCCATGGGCGTACCCGGGGGGAGGCAGGGGGCACCTGCTCCCCCGAAGCAAAAATAATAATAATTAAATGGTTATCGGCAGCCTAAAAGGGAAAAAAAGCTCTCCTAAAAAAGCTCAATTAATGGTCTTTCTCCCCCTCCCAAAATCTAAATAACAATTGAGCTCTGCCGGACCAGCAGCCGGCCAGTGTGTGTGTGTGTGTGTGTGTGTGTGTGTGTGTGTGTGTGTGTTGCGCTGGCTGATCGTTGCAAAGGAGCTTTGGAAACAGTTCCCTTGCATGGTGAGTAGTTCCTTTGCGAGGGCTGAGGATCCTGGGAAACTGAGTTTTTCAGCCATTTGGGGGCTTTCTGTTTGGGGGGGGGAAGTTTTTCTGTTTTTTGAAGCTGTTTTTGTTTGCTGTTTACATAATATGGTCAGTAATCTAAAAACGAACTGAACCCCTAAAAAACGGGGCATTCCTCATCCCCAAAAAAGGTCAACAACTTTGAGCTGAACCCCAAAAAACGGGGGTAGATCACTGCTGAAAGTAGATCACAGTCTCTTGGGAGTTGGCCACCCCTGGTATAAGACATGTAACTAGAATAATTTTTTTTAAAAAAAATCAAGCAAATAATTGTAATAACTACCGTAATAAAGCACTGCTATAATTATATATAATTTTCCTAAAATTTTGGTTTCATTCGCCTTTCCGTGCTGAAATGTCACAACCTGAACGACCATGGCTTGCCCCCCCCCCCAGTTTTGATCCTGGGAATGCCCCTGTCTCAATCTGAATTGATTTACTTAGAGTATATTATACATTTTAAGTTTTTTGCTGTTATATTTTACTGCCACTGAATTATTAAGCGATTGCCCTTCCAGGGATCTGGTATTGAACTCTCAAGCTTGTTATTGAATCAGTAAATTTTTACTAATTCATCTGCTGAGTCCTGAATCCTCCCTGGAATCATGTGTCTTCTTGGAGCTGCTACTCTTCTAACAACTGCACAGGCATTCCCCTGGGGGAATGAATCCTGACAGGATATAAATTAAACAAACAAACAAACAAACAAACAAATGCAATCACCTTGCTGAACATCCCAGGCCACACAATGGCCTCCGGATTAATGGTGAAATTTACGTCGGAAGATGCCTGTTCCTCGATGCTCCCGACTTTAATTCTGCTGTGGGTTTTATTGGGAAACACGACCCAGTTCCAGATATCAAAGTTGGCAGTCAGCTCCCCATTCTTATCAAAATACATACCTCCTATGGATGAATTAGAAAGCTGGATTTCTTTTAAGAAAGCGTGAAGCTAGAATGGCAGGGGGAAAAACACCAGGATTTAAAAAACATGATATCAGAGTTGCATGTGAGAGCTGCAGGCTTACATGCAAACTCCATTGCAGATTATAGTAAACAATATAATTGCAAAACAATTGAAGGATGTTTTCTGGGCATTTGATTTATCAAATCTGTTCATGAGCTTGAATATTTTGTGGGATGTAGTCTTGTTTTCATTTGATAATTGAGGAAGGTTCCAGACCTCTTACTAATTTGAAGCGAATTTGTGTCAGCTATATTTGTTGACTTTGGGGCCATTATAACAGGTCCTTTATCAGGTTTTTAATCCTCTTGGGGATAAGACCCAAATAAACATATATTGAGGACATGGCCAGGAAAGCTCTTTGAAACTCTAGAAAGCTTGCATGTGTTTTAATTTGCTTTAATCTATCCTATTGTCATTTCATCTTTCTATATGTTTCAAACATAGAGTTCAAAATAGTGTTTTAATTTTTTTTTCTAATAATAGAATCATAGAGTTGGAAGAGACCACAAGGGCCATCCAGTCCAACCCCCTGCCAAGCAGGAAACACCATCAAAGCATTCCTGACAGATGGCTGTCAAGCCTCCACTTAAAGACCTCCAAAGAAGGAGACTCCACCACACTCCTTGGCAGCAACAGCTCTTACTGTCAGGAAGTTCTTCCTAATGTTTAGGTGGAATCTTCTTTCTTGTAGTTTGAATCCATTGCCCCGTGTCCGCTTCTCTGGAGCAGCAGAAAACAAAACAAAAATATCAGGCCAATGATCATGTGACATCTAATCCAGCATCCTGTTCTCACAGTGACTAACCAGTTGCTTCTGGGCAGCTTTTCATGCCTCCGATGGAGAACCTGGAGCTCACAGAGAAGGAAGTGGCTCCAATGAATATTAAGGCAGAACAGGGCATTTGGGGCTTTCAGGGATCATGGCATTCCAACACTAGTCTGAGAAAGAAGATTTGGGGAGCAAGGGACTATGTTGAACTATGATACTTCTACTTCCTATGCCAGTCTGGTGAGGGTGAGAGAAAGAGACCGAGGGCTTTCCAAATCAGTTCCCACTTTCTTAAAATGTGCTATTCTTTCTATGATTTCCCTTGTTGGTTGCTTGTGATTTGTGTTCCCTGGAGAGCAGGGATGGGGAAAATTTGGCCTTCAGGATGTTGCTAAACTACAACTCCCATCAGTCCCCACAAGCATGGCTGATGGCCAGGAATGGATGGCTTGGTAGTTCAGAAACCTCTGGAGGGGAGAAGGGGTTTTTCAACACTGGTGGAGATATAGAAAAGAGGAAGGAAACAAAGCTGGTCTCCAATGCCCTCCCAAGTCCTACCTGAGGCATTTTGTAGATGCTCAACATTCTTGAAATCTGGCTGGAGATTTCAGTAGCTGTGTCTTCAAATACAGCTAACACATTATTCTGTCCTCCACACCTGTAGCTTGGAATGCTGTCTAGCATGGCATCAGCCGTTGTTGTGACATCAAAAGCGGCCTCATAGATGCTGTAGCCCAGGGTGACATTGGGTAAAAGCTTAGGATTCTGGTTGACCTCCTGGATGGCAAATAAGGGGGACAGGGTGGGAGAAGGGTCCTCTAATGTTGAACTGCAAATATATGAATTAACAAACAATTGTTTCAACTGTCCACTTTCCATTTAATGAAGGCAACATGTCATATTCATTGTTCTATAAGAATCTAAGAAGGATCAATTAGTTTTATATCTAATGGGCCAAGCTTTGAAGGAGTACAATCTTGTCCAGGTGCTCCAACAAGGAAATAAATAGTTTTTAGGAGAGCTTGCAGCTTGGGTGAATTTGATTGGAATGATAACTTACAGTTTCTGGAGCTCAGAGACTTGACAGTAACTATTTACAAGATGAGAAGGAACGAAAGAGAGAAATAGCAGGCATTTTGTCCGGAGAGGACAGGAAACAAAATCTCTGAGGTTTGATGGGCCGAGTTATCATAGACATAGTGGCTTCAAACAACTGTTAGCTAGATTGCTAGACAAGCAGTGGCCTTTTGTGGTTTCAAGTAGCCCATGCTTTAACTAGAAGCACAGAAGAAGGAAATGTTTTTGCTCTTTTCCAACAGTAAAGGACCCCTGACAGTTAAGTCCAGTCGCGAACGACTCTGGGGTTGCGGCGCTCAACTCACTTTACTGGCCAAGGGAGCCATTGTTTGTCCGCAACGAACTGCAAAATGATTTTACCAGGCTTTCAACTAATTATAAACACCTATATGACCATCGAAAGATTTACTTGGCAAATTACCTTAAGTCGGTAGATAATCCTAAACACCGCTGGGCATTTTCTAGGGCCAGCTTCAACGTTCTCCCCTCAGCGCTATTAGCTGGTAGCTACAATAAGACTCCCTTTGACCAAAGATTATGTCCATGTAACAACAAAGAGATTGAAACAATTGGGCGCGTTCTGCTACACTGCTCATTATACTGAGAGGTGAGAAAGGAGTTAATTGAACCGCTCCTAGCCATACAACCCAGTCGATCAGGAGAAGCTTACACCAACTATCTGTTAGCTGACACAGATATAGAGACTACTAGGGTGGTAGCTAAATATTGCTACTTGGTGACAAGAATAAGACATGATTTCTAACAGTGTGATGCAGCAGCTAAAAAAGCCAATGCAATTCTGGGCTGCATCAATAGGAGTATAGCATCTAGATCAAGGGAAGTAATAGTACCACTATATTCTGCTCTGGTCAGACCTCACCTGGAATACTGTGTCCAGTTCTGGGCACCACAGTTCAAGAAGGATACTGACAAGCTGGAACGTGTCCAGAGGAGGGCAACCAAAATGGTCAAAGGCCTGGAAACGATGCCTTATGAGGAACGGCTTAGGGAGCTGGGTATGTTTAGCCTGGAGAAGAGAAGGTTAAGGGGTGATATGATAGCCATGTTCAAATATATAAAAGGATGTCATATAGAGGAGGGAGAAAGGTTGTTTTCTGCTGCTCCAGAGAAGCGGACACGGGGCAATGGATTCAAACTACAAGAAAGAAGATTCCACCTAAACATTAGGAAGAACTTCCTGACAGTAAGAGCTGTTCGACAGTGGAATTTGCTGCCAAGGAGTGTGGTGGAGTCTCCTTCTTTGGAGGTCTTTAAGCAGAGGCTTGACAGCCATCTGTCAGGAATGCTTTGATGGTGTTTCCTGCTTGGCAGGGGGTTGGACTGGATGGCCCTTGTGGTCTCTTCCAACTCTATGATTCTATGATTCTATGATTCTAATAGGAAACAGACAACCCAATTTGTTCAAAAGATATGGAGCAAGGAAGAACAAATTTGTGAATCAAAGATAGAAAGAATAATGAAGGAAATAAGTGAGATTAAAGTAAACAAATTTAGAGAGCTTGAACTAAAATTCTTTCTAAAATGGTTCAGAACTCCGGCCCAGCTAGCGAATATGGTACCAGGATTAAACCCAAACTGCTGGCACTGTGAACAAGCCAAGGGCTGGTTCTCCCATATGTACTGGGAATGCCCAGAGGTAAGGGGATTCTGGAATAAAATTCTTAAGGTTATTAATGAAGTTTTTAAAGTGAAGTTATCTATAGACTTTAACCTTATGACAATGGGTTTACTTGGAAATACGGCCATAGAGAAAGGTGACCAGCTCACCTTCAAAGCTATGATACTAGCAGGAAAGGCAACAATAGCTCTAGGTTGGAGAGATAGAAAAAAATGGACAGTAGAGGTCTACACTAATTATCTGTTTGATTTTATCAAATCGAATATCGTTGCAGTCATGACACAGGAAACATCATGGAAGGTCAAGTCCACTATGATCAAGACCAGATGGAACCTCTATCTTCAATGGATAATAACTACTGGAACAAAAGACATTCGGTGGAAATTAAAGACTTTGTGCCCGTGGCTGAGGACTATTGTTTGAACCCTCTCAATGGACCTTGGGTGGGGAGGGGGGTGGGAAGGGCAAGGGGGGGAAATTGTACGGGAAATTTACTTTGCCCTCTTCTTGTCCTTAACCACTGACATTGTGCTAGGAAACTTCATTAATAACGAAGAAACTCCCATAGTCAAAGCTAACAACCGAGAGTTTTGCTCTTCATCTCCCTCCTGCTTTCCTTTTTGTCCTCCTTCCTGTCCATTGGCCGACCAAGCAAAGTGACCTGCCTTCTCCAACTGACAGGATTCAGCATCATATTTTCATCTGCCGTTTCTTCTGTGTTGGCAAAAACCATCACGGTGGTGCTGGCCTTCCTGGCCACAAAGCCAACTCCATTGTCCTTTCCTGTTCCGGTTTCCAAGTTGTCATCCGCACCATCTGGTTGGGAAACTCCCCACCCTTCCCAGACTCCAACATGCACACCCAGGCTGGAGAGATCATTCTTCTATGCGATGAAGGATCTGTTGCCATGTTTTACTCTGTCCTTGGCTACATGGGCTTCCTGGCAGCCACCTGCTTCATGGTAGCTTTCCTAGCCAGGAAGCTTCCAGGATCCTTCAACGAAGCCAAGCTGATCACCTTCAGCATGCTGGTCTTCTGCAGTGTTTGGGTGTCCTTTGTGCCCACCTACCTGAGCACCAAGGGGAAGTACATGGTAGCCGTGCAGGTCTTCTCTATGTTGGCCTCCAGTGCTGGGCTTCTGGGCTGCATCTTCCTTCCCAAGTGCTACATTATTGTACACAGGCCTGATCTGAACACAAAAGCACATCTAAATACAAAAAGTGAAGATAGCGTCTGATTCTTAGTTTCTTTGAAGATTCTTAGCTTCACATAGAATACGATGTTGTTAAGGTGGACTCCACCCTGGTTGGTGACAGGACAATTGAAAACACTATTAAGTCATAGATGACCTAAGAGCATTTGCAATTGTCTTGCCACAAACCTCTGCATCATCTGCACATCCCAAACAACCGGTTTTAGCATCCAGGTAGTAGCAATGATAAACCTGTGAGTTCAGGTTGGAAATTTTCAGAAGTGGTCAAATCACATCTTTCAAGACAATCACAACTACCCTCTTTTATGAAGCAAGGATCAAGCTGTGAAGGAAGTTGTACTGTGTCAATAGTATTTTAACTGTAACACTTGTCATAACTTAGTACAGGAATGAGAGTGAAGTAAGAGAAACCAAGTTAAGCATTTTACCACCTATTCTAGAAACCTGAACATCTGCCTGAAGTGTACCACTGATTTTTAGCAAATGAAGTTCAAGAAAACCTGTGTATATCAGATCATTTCTTTTAAAAATTAATTTATGATTTTTATTTAAATACATTACAAGAATTATTTAAGCATAGTTTTAACATTTTCAATTTTAACTCCCTTCCCCTTTCTGCGGTTCCTTACATTTGTTTTCACCCTTTCTTGCATACTCCAGATTGCCTTAATGTATTCTTTTAATTGTCTATTGTTATATTTATCTCATATATATATTTAAAACTGCAGTTTTTTTTTTTTTACAATAATCCTGCCAATGTCTTGATCTGTTTACAGTTTGTATCAGATCTAAGACTCCTCTACTGCAGCTACCTGCTCTCACACTTGCCAACCAGATGCTCCAATGGGAAGCCACAAACAGGACCCAAGCACAACAGCAGACTCTCCACTTGGGTTTTTCAGCAACAGGTATTCAGAGGCATCCCGCCTGTGACAGTGGAGGCGAGAACATAGCCATCAAGCTGTAAGCCACTGACAGCCATGTCCTCCATGAAGGTTTGTGGTCATCACTCAATGCTGAAGGAATGAATTCCACAGGTTAACTCTTCACACTGTGTGGATAAGTACTTTCTGTCCTGGCTCCTCCAATTCAGCTTCATTGGATGTCCATGAGTTCTATAGTTATGAAACACTATAGTGTAGTGATCAGGGTGTTGGATGAGGGCCTAGGACACAACGATTTAAAGTTCTACTCCATCAGAACATCTAGTGTTATGGTTGGGAGGGAGAAAAACTTGTTGCTATCTATATAATCCACACCATACATGAGTTTACAAACTTTCATCACGTCCTGCCTTACTAGACTTTAACAATCACAGCTGTTCTATAGTTTCTGGGGTTTTACTAAAGTTTATGACCCCTCAAACTAAGTAGGGTTCAGATTGATAGCCCCATCTGTGAGTTCTCACAAACATGCTTTGCCCTCATTCTTCCCGTGTGCATTGAGTCACACACAGATACCAGGGAGATGGACCTTCTGAACCTTATAATTATCTAGTCCAGGGATTTCCCTAATAATGGCCTTTGAGTCCAAAAATAAAATAAACACCATAATCACAGGCAGCATGAGGTCACTTATTGTCACAAGCTTCCAGCAACAACTGGGTCATAAATATCTGAAGCTTGGCCTGAGAGATTTGGGGCACTCGGGGCTCCTTTCTGTGTGAGTTTTCCTTTTCGTACCTTAGCTTGAAGCTACTGTATGAGTCCAGCTGCACTCCTAATGCCATTGCTATCACAAAAGTCTGTGGCTCTTGCAGACAGAGCCAGAATGATATTACTACTGCTGCTACTATTTCTGCTGCTAATGCCCCATGGAGTCAGTGGGATGCTGAAAGCAAAATGTCCATTAAATATGAAAAAGGATTGTTATCCACTAAATTATTACAGGCCAGGAGACCACCTCATTAGTGGGGTTATTTATCAAAATGGTGTTGAAATTTACAAACCTGACTTTTCCAAGCGCCCCATAAACCATGTTATGCGGTAAGTGACTATATGTTACCCACCCTGAATTCGCAATCGCTGCTATTAGCTCCTAATTTCTGGCCATCCCTCGTAAACCCTTCTCCCTCCTTTGCCCATCTCTTGACTTTGAAAGCATCTCAGTGCCCACTGGCCTCTTGGTACCCTGCAAACAGGGAGGTTAATTCTGAACCCTTTGGGGCTTCAGTTGAATTTACAAAGGCAGCATCTAGGGAACAGCTGATCATCTCTTCTCCTGTTTCTTGGGTGTGTTGGCAAACTTCTGCAATTTATTCAGATTCTGATGAATCAAATTGTTGGCCCGGGTTTGGAATGAATCAGACAACATTTTGACTGTCAATTGCTCCATTTGTGGGGTGCTGCTAAATGCAGGGTTTTCTCTGCAAAACATTTGGCAAACTTTAGTGCGGGTTGTAGTGAATCAGACTAAATTTGATTTGGGGGTGTTAACTACAAACGTCAGTTCCAAACTCACAAGGAACTAAGCTTTCTCTGTGTCTCTTTTATAGCTAACTAAGTGGGCAGGGGAAATGGTTGGAACAGATGCTTCTCAACATGAACTCCTGAATATTGACCTTGTTCTCAGCTGTGCTTTAATGTTGCTACTGTTGGGACGGGGGTGGGGCTGTGGTCTAAACCACAGAGCCTAGTGCTTGCCAATCAGAAAGTCGGCGATTTGAATCCCTGCGACAGGGTGAGCTTCCGTTGCTCGGTCCCTGCTCCTGCCAACCTAGCAGTTCGAAAGCACATCAAAGTGCAAGTAGATAAATAGGTACCACTCCGGCGGGAAGGTAAACGGCGTTTCCGTGCGCTGCTCTGGTTCGCCAGAAGCGACTTAGTCATGCAGGCCACATGACCCGGTAGATGTACGCCAGCTCCCTCGGCCAGTAAAGCGAGAAGAGCGCCGCAATCCCAGAGTCGTCTGCTACTGGACCGAATGCTCAGGGGTTCCTTTACCTTTACCTTTACTGTTGGAAAAGAGCAAACACATGGACTACGTGAAACTACACAAGGGCACTGCTTGCCTAGCAACCTATCCAGCAGTTGATTGAAGCCACTATGACTATGATAACTCTGCCTATGAAACCTGAGAGATTTTGTTTCATGTCCTTGTGAGGGATCCTATTCCCTCCCCTTTCAGTTTTTCCCTAACAGCGACTCTCCCTGAGTTTCACTGCCAACTAGGATGAATCCTTCAGTGTACCTAAGGGAGTTGTCTCTGGGGTACCTCAGGGCTCTACGTTTCAAAACCTCTTGCCACCTATGGGATCTCCCTCCCAGGGTTCCCACCTACTGCAGTTTGCCTTCCCTTTAGGCAACTACGTGGCACACTTGGCTTCACTGTCCAGCCCTCTGTATGACAGGAGAATAAGCAAACAGTTTCCTCTTCCACAGGAAAGCTTTGTTCTCTCCTCTTAGTCACACCTCTTAAGGTACTGATCCACTGCCACAGTCAGCGAATGTTTAAGCACATTTAACTTTATTAGGTAACTTGTGTTACGGAAATTACCGGGGTAGAGGCTGCTCAGCTCCCGGTCCTACGGAAGAAGCCCGTGGTTCGCTGCGGAGGCAATGGAGACCAGCCGGAGGTTGGAGCAAAAGCAAAGGGTTTATTGCGCAACAAGGTTCAGGAGGATCTGAACCCCGAACAAAGGGTGTCACGGACTTTTAAAAGTTCCCGCAATTGCCCAGAATGCATGGCGAAATACATCACAGAAACGTCAGAAAGGGGAGGGGGAGAGAGGAGGTTCTAGCAGAATTTACATACAGGTAAACAAGTTTTACATATCAGGAAGGGTGGCAGTAATCAGTGAATGGATTTAGGGTGGGTGCAATATACATTGAGAGTTTCTACCGGGAGAGAACAATAGGAAACTTCTGGGAGGATGTCTGCTACCATGGCAACTGATCGGAGGGTGATTGTGAGGATTACCGGGAGGAATGCATTTCCTCTTGCAATGTGATGAGGACGTGATCTGTCGTTTACAGGATTATGGAAGTTACTGACACAAAAGTCCAAAAATCACATAGGTTCAGGAAAATATACTTCTGATGGTCAGATGATGGCGGGAACCGAGGGGATGGAAAGTCCATCTCCTAAGGAGAAGATAGACACCAGAACTGAGCAGATTGGACACTGCGTTCAGGAGTTGTGGATTTTTACAATAATAAACATTTTGAGCTGTCAAAACGGGCCACCCAGAGTCTAAATTGTCCATTTGTTACATTGTTGCAAGTTATAATTACTAACCTCCCTTACTGGATACATTTTGGTTTCAGTTCCATTGTTCTCGCAGCAGGGAGCCTGTCAATATCCACTTAGCGTGCACTCAAGCGTGAAGGTGTTGAGTACATCACTGTAGCTGAGCTGAACGTTCCATTTTGCAGGCAGGGCTGAATGCATGCTTCTGATTGGTGGGTTTTCCGTTCATTGAGAAAATGGAGCGTACGAGCACCGCTTTGACAGGAGTGCTTCTCGGAGGCTTTTCGGGGCGCAGATCGGGACATTGGGGAAACCCTTTATCGCGAAGGCTTGTGTGGTGCTTGTGCGACTTGTGTGAAGGGGTACCCGCTCATCGTCGGGGGGGGGGGCAAAGGGAAGAAAGAGGCTCCCAGGTCCTGCACTCGGCAGCGCGGGAGTCCCGCGAGGAGGCTGCGCGGTGGGGGAAGGTGGCGGCTGGAATTTTCCTTATCACTTGAAAACATGGATGTCTTGGGTTATTATTGGTACAAATCTTCTACTCATGTAATTCAGCTTGGCTATAATATTTCCTGCATCCCTTTAGCAATGGTAATGGCCTTTTTCCCATTCCCCAAAGCCTAACCTTCCCTTTTCTCTCTCTAATCCTCCACCCCCAACTGCCAAACCCCCAACTGCCTTTCAAGGTTGTTCCCCCTCCTTTTAGAATGCCAACTAGCTCCGCCTCCCAGGGAACACCTACCTAACATGGGAGTGATAGGTTAACCCATGATGAACCTGCACTATCAGTAGGCCTTATTCCGCCACAGTCCTCTCGGACAATATGTCTGTTATTTCTCTCTTTCATTCCTTCTCATCTTGTAAATAGTTCCTATCAAGTCCCTGAGCTCCAGAAACTGTAAGTTATCATTCCAATCGAATTGACCAAAGCTGCAAGCTTGCCTAAAAACTATTTATTTCCTTGTTGGAGCACCTGAACAAGATTGTACTCCTTCAAAGCTTTGCCCATTAGATATAGAACTAATTGATTCTTCTTAGGTTATTATAGAACAATGAGTATGACATGTTGTCTTCATTAAATGGAAAGTGGATAGTTGAAACAATTGTTTGTTTATTCATTTATTTGCAGTTCAGCATTAGAGGACCCCTCTCCCACTCTGTCCCCCTTATTTGCCATCCAGGAGGTCAACCAGAATCCTAAGCTTTTACCCAATGTCACCCTGGGCTACAGCATCTATGAGGCCGCTTTCGATGTCACAACAGCGGCTGATGCCATGCTAGACAGCATTCCAAGCTACAGGTGTGGAGGACAGAATAATGTGTTAGCTGTATTTGAAGACACAGCTACTGAAATCTCCAGCCAGATTTCAAGAATGTTGAGCATCTACAAAATGCCTCAGGTAGGACTTGGGAGGGCATTGGAGACCAGCTATGTTTCCTTCCTCTTTTCTATATCTCCACCAGTGTTGAGAAACCCCTTCACCCCTCCAGAGGTTTCTGAACTTCCAAACTATCTATTTCTGGCCATCAGCCATGCTTGTGGGGACTGATGGGAGTTGTAGTTCAGCAACATCCTGAGGGCCAAGTTTTCCCAATCCCTGCTCTCCAGGGAACACAAATCACAAGCACTCAAAAAGAAAGACCATAGAAAGAATATAACATTTTAAGAAAGTGGGAACTGATTTGGAAAGCCCTCAGTCTTCTTCTCTCACCCTCACCAGACTGGCATAGGAAGTAGAAGTATCATGTTGTTGTTGTTGTTGTTCAGTCGTTCAGTCGTGTCCGACTCTTCGTGACCCCATGGACCAGAGCACGCCAGGCACGCCTATCCTTCACTGCCTCTCGCGGTTTGGCCAAACTCATATCATAGTTCAACATAATCCCTTGCTCTCCAAATCTTCTTACTTACTCAGACTACTGAGTGTCTAGAAGCTAATTGAAGGTTAAGGGGCCTGCACTCCTGCAGACTGTGTCACTGCTTAGCTTCCGCCTCTGCCTCTGCCTCTCATTCTGTGAAGTGTCCCATTGTGGTTCTAGAAAGAGGTTGGAATGCCATGCCCCCTGAAAGCCCCAAATGCCCTGTTCTTTGGAGCCACTTCATTCTCTGTGAGCTCCAGATTCTCCATCGGAGGCATGAAATGATTCCCAGAAGCAACTGGTTAGCCACTGTGAGAACAGGATGCTGGATTAGTTGTCACATGATCATTGGCCAGAGCATGTGACAAGGCCTTTCTTTTGTATTCCTGAAAACAAGACACCAATCCTTTTCTTACTAGATCAGTCTGGGCTCATCTGCTTATGATCTTAAATGGAAAAAACAGTTTCCTTTTATCTTCTGGATGGTCCCAAAGGAAGAAACCCAGTACATGGGGATTGTCAAGTTGCTGCTCCATTTTGGATGGACTTGGATCGGTCTCTTTGTTCCAGACAATGACAATGGAGAAAGGTTCCTGAGTGCTTTCACACCTCTGCTGACCCGCAGTGGGATTTGTGTTGCTTTCTTGGAGAAAATTCCTTTTTTCACCATGGAAATGTCATCCTTACATTGTAAAACATCTGTCTTGAGAGAGGTCAAGGTGTTCATTTACTATGGAGACTCTGAAAATGGAATTTATACAATCATATTCTTACAAAGCATTGATGAAGTGAGCGAATCTCAAGGGATAGTCTGGATCACAACAGATGTTTTTGACATTGATGTGATGTTGTTCGGTGATGTGGCTTCCTTCCAGCCTGCCCAAGGTTCTTTGTCCTTGGTAATGAAAACCCAAAAAAGGACAGAACATGGCTACTATACTCAACTTTCATCTGAAGCTACAACTGCAGCTGCACAGTTTTGGTCGAGAGCATTCAATTGTTCATGTTCAAAGGATTTGTTGCCCATGCAGGGTTGGACAAGATGCACAGAAAAGGAACAACTGGAAACTTTGCCCCAGGAAGAGATTGAGGCAATCTGGTCTCAAGATCGTTACAGCACTTACTATGGTGTCCAACTTGTGGCTCAGGCCTTAAATGCTGCATATTCATCCAGATCCAAATGGAGGTTAATGGCGCGTGGAGGAGACAGATTGGAACTTCAAAGGTTGCAGCCATGGCAGGTGTGTCCTCTCCCCTTTTTTGCAAATACGTAGTCCATCTCTGGAATCCTTTTCGCACTCAATATATTTTGTAGTTTATCTCATTGTGATTGTATGTCCTTTCTTTAGTTGTGCATCTTGAGAATTTTTTGTTATTGTCCATTTATCTTTGTGGCCCTACAATACTTTGAAACTAATTAATGAAGAAAAGCATGGGGAAATATTCCTTCAAAAAACAGGGTATGATATATTGTTAAGGAGCATTATCTCACATTGATTATTTAATATATTTATTTCATAAAATGTACAGTATATATTGCTTGACTGCTGAAAGAACCTTGATACGGTTTACAGTGGTGCCCCGCTAGACAAAAATAATTCGTTCTGCGAAAATTTTCGTCTACCGTGTTTTTCGTCTTGCGGAGCGGCAATGACAGCCGCGCTTTCGCTAGACGAAAAAAAAAGACGAAAAATTTTCGTCTTGCGAGGCAGCCCCATAGACAAATTCGTCTTGCGGGGCAGCCTTCCGCTAGACGAATGCCTTCGTCTAGCGAGTTTTTCGTCTTGCGAGGCATTCGTCTAGCAGGGCACCACTGTACAAAGAAGAAGAGTTTGGATTTGATATCCCGCTTTTCACTACCCGAAGGAGTCTCAAAGCAGCTAACATTCTCCTTTCCCTTCCTCCCCCACAACAAACACTCTGTGAGGTGAGTGGGGCTGAGAGACTTCAGAGAAGTGTGACTAGCCCAAGGTCACCCAGCAGCTGCATGTGGAGGAGCGGAGATGCGAACCCGGTTCCCCAGATTACGAGTCTACCGCTCTTAACCACTACACCACACTGGCTCTCACAAAAAGGTTAAAACAATAACATTATTACAAAGAAATTTAAAATCCTAATTTGAACCCTATGTTTTAAATATATAGAAAGTTTAAATCACAATAGGATAGATTAAAGCAAATTAAAATGCATGCAAGCCTTCTAGAGTTTCAAAATTCTGCCCAATCCATGTCCTCTAGATATGTTTGAGTCTTATCCACAAGAGGATTTAAAACCTGATAAAGGACCAGTTATAATGACCACAAAGTCATCAAATATATAGGGGATACGAGTTCGCTTGAAATTGGTAAAAGGTCTGGAACCTTTCTCAATTATCAAAGGAAAACAAAACTACACCCCACAAAATATCCAAATTCATAAAAGGATTTGATGAAACATCCTACATTTGTATTGCAATTATATAGTTTACTCTCATGTGCAATGGAATTTGCACACAAGCCTGCAGTTCTCACATGCAACCCGGATATCATTTTTCCTAATGCTGGTGTTTCCTCCGCCATTCTAGCTTCACACTTTCTTTAAAAAAATCCAGCTTTCTAATTCGTCCATAGGAGGGGTGTATTTTGATAAGAATGGGGAGCTGACCGCCAGCTTTGATATCGTGAACTGGGTCGTGTTTCCTAATAAATCTCACTGCAGAATGAAAGTTGGAAGCATCATGGAGCAGGCATCTTCCGACTTAAAGTTCACCATTAATCCGGAAGCCATTGTGTGGCCTGGGAGGTTCAGCAAGGTAATTGCATTTGTTTGTTTTTTTGTTTGTTTTTTTGTTTGTTTGTTTAATATCCTGTCAGGATTCGTGCCCCAAAAGACTCCAGGGACATGCCTGCACAGTTGTCAGCTGAGTAGCAGCTCCAAGAAGGGACATGATTCCAGGGAGGACTGAGGACGCAGTAGATTAATTATTAAAAGTTTACTGAGGAAGAAATAAACTTGACAGTTGGATACCAGATCCCTGGAAGGGCAACCTCTTAATAATCCTGTTGCAGTAGCATGTAACAGCAAAAAACTTGAAATGTGCAACAAACTCAAAGCAAATGAACTCAGACTGAGAGAGTGAAGGAACCTCAGAGAGAATGAAAGTAAGAATAACATGAGATCCTGTTGGACTGCATTTATTGGCAGTCTGGGGGCAATTTGACCTGGAAACACAATGAGCTCATTCCAGCTGCAGGTCTGTTTCCATCAAAAACTTGCAACCTTGGAAACCTTCCAAACACACTAGAAGATTCCGGAACATTTCTGTTAGCTTCTATAAGCTTCTATGGCTTCTGTACTTCAGAAACGCCATTTTGCCTGACATATCCCACCTTTTCTCTATGGAGTTCAAAATGCTATATATGGTTTTCTGGTTCTCATCTAACCCTCTAACAACTACACCACACTGGCTCTGGCTCCCTTGAGGTGACCCCTGTTAAGTTCTAATAATTTGCTGAGTGGACCCATTTCAGGTTAACCCTAAGCTGGCCTCTCCAAAGTGTCTGTGTATACTGCTGCTCTCTGTTTTGAACTGAAACACACAGCTACTCAGATGGAAAGGGGCAAAGAGAGGAGAGGCAGGGGCGTAGCAAGGGGGGTGAGGGGGGCAGGCCGCCCCAGGTTCCATAATGGATGGGGTGACAAATTAGCAAGAAATAATTTTTTTTGATTTTTTTTTTTAATGCCTGCTCCGAAGGTCTTATCTTACTATACTAGGGATTATATAGCTATATATGAAATTTCATGCATATTGGTTAATATCTTGACCCTCCTCCACCAAAATAGCTGTTCACTTGGCTGTTTTCCTATGTCATGAAGGCTGAAATTTCAGTTCAGAGAACACTTACTGTTCCCAACCCTAACCCTGTGGAAAGCCATCTAATTAGACTTTGAGAGGTTTTTAGGAGGTAATTTAATTATTGTTTGATTTTATACCAATGTTATGTATCTGATGTTAGCCACCCTGAGCCCGACTTCGGCCGGGGAGGGCGGGATATAAATAAAAGTTTTTATTATTATTATTACTTGTTATTATTCCTTTGTAAGAAAATATGAAATAATGTAAAACCATTTTTGCAGGGGGGGAATCAATGGGGGGGTTGACAAGAAATTTTCTGCACCGGGTACCACCTGACCTCCACATGCCTTGGAGGGGGGGTGACAAATTTTTTTGCCCCCGGGTACCAATTTACCTAGCTACGCCCCTGAGGAGAGGCTGCCTTTACACTTGTCATTGCTCACCTACTCAGAGGGATAGATGAAAATGCATCAACAGGAAGGAGAAGCAGCAGCAGCAGCAGTGAGAAAATACCCAAAGCATGGTAGTGTGGCCCTAGCTGGCATGGGGATTTTAGAAGCTGCCCATAATGCCAACTGCCTCTCTCCGCTTGACCAGAGCATGTCCTTTATTTCTCTACAGAAGACCCCATTAGCCAATCTGTTCAATGTGGGTGGAATTATTTTTCCTTATTCCTATAACTGTGATGCAAGTCTTTGATTCATTTTGGATGTATATAAAAACAGAAACCTCACTATTCTTAGGTGGGATACAAGAGGCCACCAGTCACTAGTCCTCTCCTGTTAGGCTGTGTCTCCAGCAGAAAAACACAACAGCTTAGTTGTTGTTGTTGTTTATTGAATTACTATGCTGTTCACAATATAAAAACAGAAAAATACATATCAAAGAAACAAAAAAGAACAACCCCCCCCAGTTTATTTTATTCATTTTTATTTATTTTCCAAATTATTACATATCAAACCAAATTACTTAAATTTAATACAATTTCTTAAAATCATGTTTCCCACTCCTGTTGCAAACATGTCAATCATTTCCTCCTGTAGCCACATCGTTTCTTATTTAGTGTCCAGTTGTCCTCCTTCACTTGCCGTTACACCATTCTTCCAGCTGACTGCTTTTTCCTCCTTACAAACAGTGCCTCTGTTACATCTTATAAATACAAAACCCATTTTACGTGTGCAGTCCTTCATATACATTGTTGTTCCAGATCAGGTGTGCTGGGAGAGTTAATTACTACCCTCCATTGTTCAGCCCTCCATTGTACAGTGTTTAGCTGGGTGGTTCTCACAGAGTACATGCCCAGTCTCCGCCATTAAAATTCCACTCTGGAGTTCTTCCTTGGCACACAGTTAAAAACAAGATCTTTTCCCAAACTAGACCTCTTGCCAGATCTGGCAGTAGTTCATTCTTTTTGCTCTGCATTGCTCCATCACACTCCTGGTCCAATCCAAAAATAATTTTTAATAAATTCAACCTCTGTCAAGAGGGGAGGGCATATTAAAACCTTGTTAAATTCCTTGTTGAGCATAATCAAAAGCCTCCCCCATATTTTCCATGGTAACAGACAGAATAACATGACAGCAGCTACACACGTCTTTCATTTTGCAGAGGAGGACAAGGAGACAGACGACCATTTGAAATCCATTTGAAAGCACAAAGCACCTTGTCCTCCCCCTTCCTTTCCTGGCTGTTGTAAAGATTCTCAAGCTTCAAATATAATTTAGATACCTTCAAAGAATCAAGCCCCGTCCTTTCGGCATCTGATTGATTGTAGCCCATTGGCATATGTCGGTCCAGGAGCGCCTCTAGATTAACGCTAATATTCCAAATTATAGAGGAACAAAGCACAAATCATTCCAGAGACAGAGACTTCTCCTTGGCAGGGACACACTTCCAGGTCACACTCATTCTGCCTTTCAAGTTGGCAGACAGCGGCACAGTGGGATGTGGTAAGCTCCGCAAATCCCACTGGGGAACATTGCCAGGATTTTTGCCTCATAAACCTACAGTTTAAAAGGCCATACATCATTTAATTAGATAACCCTTTACCTTCCACGATGTTTAAATGACATTATACGTTTCTAGAATGAAACTTTCTGTGAGAAACAAGATGATTTTCCCACAATCCCACAAAATTTGGAAGTGTCACATTCCCATTTTTAAGCCTTTAAACCTGGCCTTGGATTTTTTTAAGTAATCTTTGAGCTTTTTTAAGTCGAGGCCTTCAGATGATGTCTGTAATTTATGTTGATCTCCTTTGATGCCCCTTCTCCTTATTTTGTAGGTCGTGCCTCGTTCAAGATGCACCCAAAGCTGTCGTCCTGGATACGCCAGAGTGGCTAAAGAAGGAGAGCCCGTTTGCTGCTATGATTGTGCTCCTTGTGCGGAAGGGACCATCTCCATTCAGGAAGGTGGGTGACTCCAGAGGAAAGAGAAAGGCCTGCTGGATCAGGCCAAAGGCCCATCTAGTCCAACATCCTGTTCTCACAGTGTTGAACCAGATGCCTATAAAAAGCCCACAAACAGGGCCTGAGCACAACAGCCATCAAGGGAAAGGAGCAGATATTTAAGTCAACGTTCATAACTGAAGGCTTTCATCCAGATATCCACACTATCAGAAATCAGAGGGGTCGTGACCAGAGAGTGAATCTCTTTGGCTGTGGCATCCTGCCAATGGAATGCCCCTCCCCAGGGATACTCATCTGCAGCCAGCAATGAGGTCATTCCAACACCATGTTATTGGTGGATTTAGTTTTCATTATGGAGTTACATGTTCTCCTGAATGTGGATGCTGTGGTTCTGTACTTTCTTTTTGGATTGTCACTTAGAATCATAGAATCATAGAGTTGGAAGAGACCACAAGGGCCATCCAGTCCAACCCCCTGCCAAGCAGGAAACACCATCAAATTCTCAATACATTATTCTCAAATGTATTGGAACACAGGCAGTTATGGATGTAAGAGTTTTCTTGGTGACACTGAAGCCATGAGAACAATTTCAACATGGTATATAGATGGTATCTGATGCCAAGTAAACTCACCTAAATGTACAAGAGTTTCCAATGTATATTGGAAATGTTTAGGAAAAAAGGCTCTCTATATCATATGTGGTGACAATGAAAGTATTTGCGGGTGGGGGGAGGAAAATTATATAGTAAGAACTCTAAAAGGTGTTTAGATTCACCTTTCCTAAAATATAATATTGATTGTTGTTGTTGTTGTTATTTATTTGTACCCCACCCATCTGGCTGGGTCTCCCCAGCCACTCTGGGTGGCTTCCAACAAATATTAAAATACATTAAAATATCACAGATTAAAAACTTCCCTAAACAGGGCTGTCTTCAAGTATTTTCTGAATGTCTAGTAGTTGTTTATCTTGGTGGCAATAATAGGAGAAGATATACCTAAGAAAACAAGTATGCAAAAAAAAAAAAAAGAAAGGATTGTCCTGACAAAGAGAACTTGCAGAAGTTAATAGAGTTTGTTGAGTTAGCCAGCTTGATGATCAAAATAAGAAATTATGAGAAGAAAACAAGAGGCAAGTGGGTTTTTTTTAAATAATACTTTTTAAAAAGTGGTATCACGGTTAACTGGCAAGTAGGATAAGCCTATGAGCAATAGTAGACAAGACAAACGAAAAGAAAGGGGAAATAATAAAATAGGGAAAGTGAAAATGTAAGGAGTTGTATCAAACTAAGAATTTCAAATAGGATGGCAATGGAATATAAGATGGGATGTCTATGTAAGACTAAGGCAAGTCTTGTATGGATGTAATGTGTAAAATGGAAAATGAATAGATAAAATTACACACACACACACACACACACACACAGTGGAACCTTGGAAGCCAAACACCTTGCAACTCAAACATTTCAGCTCCCAAATGATAGAAAACTAGAAGTGATTGTTCCGGTTTTAGTACCATTTTCAGAATTCGAAGATCCAGTGTGGCTTCCGCAGCTTTCGATTGAGTGGCGGAAGCTCCTGCAGCCAATCAGAAGCCTTGGTTTTTGAACGGTTCCATGAGTCTAACAGAATTCCCGGAATGCATTCTGTTCAAGAACCAAGGTACGACACTACATAGGAATATATTTCTTAAATCACATAATGGTCGTAAACAGATGCTTCTCTCCATCCTTATTACCATTCTCGTTTCCTGCCTCCTCCAACATCCTCAAATTATTCTAATGTATGAGGACAAAGAGACTCATGGATGTATGAATTTTGTTAGTGGTACTGAAGTTATTTTCCTTCTCCTCAGATGCGAAGCATTGCACCAAATGCCCAGAAGATCAGCATGCAAATCAAGCCCAAGACAAATGTGTCCTGAAGATTATAACATTTCTCACTTATGAAGAACCCTTGGGGATTGTCCTGGTTTCCTTTGCCCTCTTCTTGTCCTTAACCACTGCCATTGTACTAGGAATCTTTGCGAAATACAAGAAAACTCCCATAGTCAAAGCTAACAACCGAGACCTTTCCTATATCCTTCTCAGTTCTCTCCTGCTTTCCTTTTTGTCCTCCTTCCTGTTCATCGGCCGACCAAGCAAAGTGACCTGCCTTCTCCGACAAACAGCCTTCAGCATCATCTTCTCGGTTGCCGTCTCTTCTGTGTTGGCAAAAACCATCACTGTGGTGCTGGCCTTCTTGGCCACAAAGCCAGGGAACAAGGCGAGGAGATGGCTGGGGAAGAGTCTGGCCAACTCCATTGTCCTTTCCTGTTCTGGTATGCAAGTTGTCATCTGCAGCATCTGGCTAGGGATCTCTCCACCCTTCCCAGACTCCGACATGCAGTCCCAAGCTATAGAGATCATCCTTCTATGCAATGAAGGATCTGTTGCCATGTTTTACACTGTCCTTGGCTACATGGGCTTCCTGGCTGCCATCTGCTTCACGGTGGCTTTCCTGGCCAGGAAGCTTCCAGGGTCCTTCAATGAAGCCAAGCTGATCACCTTCAGCATGCTGGTCTTCTGCAGTGTTTGGGTCTCCTTTGTGCCCACCTACCTGAGCACCAAGGGGAAATACATGGTAGCCGTGCAGGTCTTCTCTATCTTGGCCTCCAGTGCTGGGCTTCTGGGTTGCATCTTCATTCCCAAGTGCTACATTATCATCCTCAGGCCAGATCTTAACACAAAAGCACATTTAACTACAAAAAGTGAAGATAGTGTCTGATTCTTAGTTACTTTGAAGATTCTTAGTTTCACATAGTATATGATGATGTTAAGGTGGACTCCACCCTGGTTGGTGACAGGACAATTGAAAACACTATTAAGTCATAGATGACCTAAGAGCATTTGCAATTGTCTTGCCACAAACCTCTCCATCATCTGCACTTCCCAAACAACCAGGTAGTAGCAATGAAACACCTGTGAGTTGAGGTTGGAAATTTTCAGAAGGTGTCAAATCACATGTTTCAAGACAATCACAACTACCCTCTTTTATGAAGCAAGGATCAAGCTGTGAAGGAAGCTGTACTGTGTCAATAGTATTTCAACTGTAACACTTGTCATAACTTAGTAAAGGAATGAGAGTGAAGTAAGAGAAACCAAGTTAAGCATTTTACCACCTATTCTAGAAACCTGAACCTCTGCCTGAAGTGTAAAACATGGCAACAGATCCTTCATTGCATAGAAGGATGATCTCTATAGCTTGGGACTGCATGTCGGAGTCTGGGAAGGGTGGAGAGATCCCTAGCCAGATGCTGCAGATGACAACTTGCATACCAGAACAGGATGAATTTATGATTTTTATTTAAATACATTACAAGAATTATTTAAGCATAGTTTTAACATTTTCAATTTTAACTCCCTTCCCCTTTCTGCGGTTCCTTACATTTGTTTTCATCCTTTCTTGCATACTGCAGATTGCCTTAATGTGTTCTTTTAATTGTCTATTGTTATATTTATCTCATATATATATTTAAAACTGCAGTTTTTTTACAATAATGACTGCCAATGTCTTGATCTGTTTACAGTTTGTATCAGATCTCTCTACTGCAGCTACCATGCCTCAACTTGGTCAGATCTGCAGGACCCAAGCACAACAGCAGACTCTCCACTTGGGTTTTGCTGCAATGGGTATTCAGAGGCATCCCGCCTGTGACAGTGGAGAAAAAACATAGCCATCAAGGTGTAAGCCACTGACAGCCATGTCCTCCATGAATGCGACCCATCCTCAGGCCATCCAGGTTTGTGGTCATCACTCAATCCTGAAGGAATGAATTCCACAGGTTAACTCTTCACACTGTGTGGATAAGTACTTCCTTTTCTCTGTTCTGACTCATCCAATTCAGGTTCATTGGGTGTCCATGAGTTCCATAGTTATGAAACAGGGTGGTGTAGGGATCAGGGTCTTAGATGAAGGCCTAGGACACCAAGATTTAAGTTTGCAAACTTCATTCCCAAGAAAAACTTTTTATTGCTACATGAAGAATCATAACTCAGGCCAGATCTTAACACAAATAGCACATTTAGGACTACAAAAAGTGAAGATAGTGTCTGATTCTTAGTTACTTTGAAGATTCTTAGTTTCACATAGTATATGATGATAGTTAAGGTGGACTTTCCCACCTCTGTGTTGGTGACAGGAACAATTGAAAACACTATTAAGTCATAGATGACCTAAGAGCATTTGCAATTGTCTTGCCACAAACCTCTCCATCATCCACCCACTTCCCAAACAACCAGGTAGGTAAACACATAATAAGAAACACCTAAACCACGAGGTTGGAAATTTTCAGAAGTACAGGTCAAATCACATCCTGAAGCCATTTTGACTCTCCACAAAATTACCCTCCTTTATGATAGCAAGGAAAGCTGTGAAGGAAGCTGTACTGTGTCAATAGTATTTCAACTGTAACACTTGTCATAACTTAGGGAAAATGCTAAGAGAAACCAAGTTAAGCATTTTACCACCTATTCTAGAAACCTGAACCTCTGCCTGAAGTGTGCCACTGATTTTTAGCAAATGAAGTTCAAGAAAAGCTGTGTATATCAGATCCTTTCTTTAAAAAATGAATTTATGATTTTTATTTAAATACATTACAAGAATTATTTAAGCATAGTTTTAACATTTTCAATTTTAACTCCCTTCCCCTTTCTGCAATATCAATATGTAATTGTCTATCATAACTTAAGTATTTACCATCTCAAAGGAATGCCAGGATTACCCAGAAAATGTATCAATATCATCAATTAAGGGCATCATCAGGTATGACCTGGCAGACAGTAGAGAGAAGCACACACTCTCAAATATCTGCTTGAAGAGGCTGCTTCCTTCTGGTGAGAAGAGCATCTTCCTGGATTTGATATGCCGCTTCACTCAAGTTTGGACTCTGCAAAATAGTTAGTCAGGTTTTGAACCCACATAGTCTCTGGACCTTTCCCTTCCTCCCCACAAGGAAGAACTCCAAACACTCTGTGAAACAGCTCTGTGAGTGGAGGCTGAGAGAACAACAAACACTCTGTGAGGTGAGTGGGGCTGAGAGACCTCAGAGAAGTGTGACTAGCCCTGTGACTGTGGAGGAGCAGAGACGCGAACCGGGTTCACCAGATTACGAGTCTACCGCTCTTAACCACTACACCACACTGGCTCTGTGATGTATGTATGATGTTTTGTGGGGTGGTCTTGGGCTATAGGGTGGGCAATTTCCAAAGTCTATATAGGGGCTTGTGCGCCATTGTTCAGGGTTCTCCTCCCTCCTGCGTGTGGTGAGTGGGGACCCTGTTGCAACAGTTTATTTCCTTTAATAAAGATCAAGCTTACTTGCTGATTTCCTTTTCAATATACTCTGGTTGGCCTGTTGTTTTCTCCTACCAATCAGTAACCCACTTAAGGATTCTTTATGGGCTCTGGACTACTCCATAAGGGAAAGGGAGCAGTTTTTCTTGTAACAACATACAGGAGTTTATAAACTTTGATCATGTCCTGCCTTACAAGTCTTGATCGAATATAGCTGTTCAATAGTTTCCGGAATCTTACTGAAATTTATGTTTCCTGAAGTTTAGCAAGGCCCAGATCAATAGTCCCATCTGTGAGTTCTTACAAACATGCTTTGCTCTAACTCTGGCCCTGGCCATTGAGTCACACACAGGTGCCAGGGAGGTGGACCTTCTTAACCTTATAATTATCAAAATCATGGTAATTTATTTATCTAGTCCAGGGATTTCGCTAGTGATGGCCTTTGAGTCCAAAAATAATATAAATATCATAATCACAGGCAGGGTGAGGTAACTTATTGTCACAAGCCTACAAGAAGAACTGGGTTATAAATATCTGAAGGCTTCCCTGAGAGATTTGGGGCACGCAGGGCTCCTTTCTGTGGCAGGCTTCCTTTGTGCACCTTTGCTTGAAGCTACTGTACGAGTCGGGCTGAACTCCTAATGTCACTGCTGTCAGAAGAGTGGGTGACTCTTGCAGGCATAGCCGGAATGATATTGCTTCTGCTGCTGTTTCTGCTGCTAATGCCCCATGGAGTCAGTGGGATGCTGAAAGCAAAATGCCCATTTATTCTGAAATATAAAAAAGATCCATTGAATTATTACAGGCCAGGAGACCACCTCATTAGTGGGGTCATATATCAAGGAGGTGTTTATATTTACAAACCTGACTTTTCCCAGCGCCCCATAAATCATTTTATGAGGTAAGTGACTGTATGTTACCCACCCTGGGTTCACAATCGCTGCTTTTTGCCAGAGACAGCACCTGATATCTGGCCATCCCTGATGAATCCTTCTCCCTCCTTTGTCCATCTATTGACTTTGAAAGAAGGTTTGGGGACTGAGAGGCAGCATCTAAGTGCCCACCGGCCTCTTGGTATCCTGCAAACAGGGGTGTTAATTCTGAACCCTTCCCCTTTTGTGGCTTCAGTTTAATTATTTCAAAGGCAGCATCTCTTCTCATTCTCATTGGGTGTGTTGGAGACTTCTGCTATTTCTTCAGATCCTGTTGAGTCAAATCGTTGGCCCAGGTTTGGAATGACTCAGACAACAGTGCATTTTGATTGTCAATTGCTCCATTTCTGGGGTGATGCAAAATTCTGGGTTTTATCTGCAACATTCTGCAAAACATTTGCCAAACTTTAGTGTTGGTTCAAGTGAACTGGACTACATTTGGTTTTCTGGTGTTAGCTATAAACTCCGGTTTGATGTATGAATTACTCAGTTCGTGGGGTGATGCAAGATGTGGAGTTACCACTGCAGACTTCAGCAAACCGACTTCAAAATTTTAGCACTAGTTTCGAGGTAATCCCAAATTTTAGGATTCGTAGTTAATTCAGCTGAATACTCATAACTTCTGCAGAGCTAGTAGGCATCATTCCCAGATTGATGAAGCGCCCCTGAGGTGTGAAATTCTCACAGACCCAATCTGCTGTGACAGAATGCAAGAATTTGGGAGCCATGCCCAATGATACATTCTGGGGAGGAGCAGTGCATCAAGAGAAGAGAGGGGACCCCCAAGAGTTTTGCCATCTTCAGTCAGGGAATTCCTGCAAACAGAGAAAATAACCTGGAAGCAAATGAGCCTTCTCTGCCTCTCCTTCAAAGCTAGGAAAGGGAAATTGCTGGAACAACTTCACAAGTCCCGTTGAGTTTTGGAAGTGGTTCTGCACATCATGAACTCTTGGCCTTATTCTCAGCCATGATTTAATGTTGCTACTGTTGGAAAAGAGCAAACATATTCCTTCTTCTGAGCTTCTAGTCAGTGGCGGAGGAAGGGGGCGGGGCGGGGGCTCACCCCCAGGTACCTTCTCTGAAGGGGGTGACAAGAAATCACCAAAAAACCTAGGGTTACGTACAATAATAGCTCAAACCACAACAAACGTAACCTGCTGGGTATCATAAATATAGTGTTTTATTTATTATGTCAAAACCATCAAACGGGGTATGAAGTTCAACTAAATGCTAAACAAGGATTACAATATAAAATATATATACAGGTCTTCTTCACATGTATAGAAAGAGGCCCCAAATAATCAATGCATTTTAAGAGTAGTGATAATTCATAAAGTTCAGTAAAGTTCCATGCATAGAATGTGACAGTTCCATGAAAAGACATGAGAAAAATACGTGGGATGTAGTAGTTCCATGAGATTATACAAGAAGGAACAAGGATTTCCGGAATATACTCTCCCTGTTTTGCCCTTCAGCTTCTTCAGCAATATGGAATCTAAATAATACAAATAAATGCAAAGCCGTAATCTTACACATATTGCATGAAACGATCTTAGAAACACAATATTCGGGTATATTGCATTTCTAAGATCGTTTCATGCAATATGTGTAAGATTACGGCTTGTATCATCTCATGGAACTCCATGCATTGATTATTCTGTGCCTCTTTCTATGCATGTGAAGCAGATCTGTATATATATATTATATTGTAATCCTGGTTTAGCATTTAATTGATGGTTTTGACATAATAAATAAGACACTGTATTTATGATACTCAGCAGGTTATGTTTGTTGTGGTTTGGGGGTGACAAGAAGGCGGCCCATGCGGGGCTCGCCCCCCACTGTGACGGATTGGCCCTAGGGTGGAGGAGGTATGACAGCCCAGCGCCGAAAGAGTTAAGCCACCTTCATTTTTGATGGACAGTTCATCCTTTGGGGGCGGGGTTTAAAAGGAGGGAACGGCCGTTTTGGCAGTGGAGAAGAGGGAGGCTGTGTGTGGAGACAGGGAGAAGAGGGGTGTGGGGCCAGCATAGTGGTGGTTAGGCTAGGATAGGATGAAGATTAGCAGGGTATACTGAAAGAGATTATATTTTAGATGTAACTAAGCTGATGAACTATTGAAGTACTTGAAACATGATGTTCTGAAATAAATAAAGACTTGTTTTTGTTGAGCCAAGAGAAAAGAGGCATTTATTTGGTCCAGCGATATATGGATGCTCATGAGGAGGTGAACTCAGGGAAAAGACAAAACTGACCTGCAGGGTGATAGTTTGTGTCTTGGAGTTTCACTCAGGAGGGGCAAAAGGGCAGAAACCTTGGTAAGGCTACACAGTTACTAAAAGGGTTTAGCTAACTGACGCAGTGGGGGAATCTAATGAGAGAGAGCCCCAGAACTGATAGAGCTGAGAGGTATTCTTAACCCAGGAGCCCAGAGCAATATATATATATAACAGGCCACGATAGCTGGACAAGAGAACCCTGTTACTAAGTTAGCCCTAGTTATAATAAAAGGGGATTGTCCACACAGACGGACCTAAAGAATCGAGGTGGGGTGGATAGAAAAAGTGACCCAGAACACCTCAGAAATAATACACTTAGTAACATAGGGGTAGTTGGCAGGGAGGTTCGTCGCACCCACCCACTGGCGTGGCAGCACAAGCTGTTGCCAACGCACCACCACAGCCGCCGTCCGTACAGCACTCGAGCGCCGGCGTCGGCAAACACCCGCTACACTGCTACGTACATGCATGCAGCCGTGAGCAGAGGATCCCACCGCCGTATTATGGTGTTCACGCATGCACGGTGCGTGAATAGTTAATATGCTTCTAGTTAATGCATGGGCTACTTGTAGCCACACACCAGGTCACTTCTTGTCTAACAATCTAAACAGTAGCTGTATGTAGCCACTATGTCTATGTCTATGGTAACTGTGCCTATGAAACCTTGGAGATTTTGTTTCCTCCCCTCTCCAGACAAAATGTCTGCTATTTCTCCCGTTCATTCCTTCTCATCCTATAAATCGTACCTGTCAAGTCTCTGAGCTCCAGAAACTGTAAGTTCTCATTCCAATCGAATTCACCCAAGCTGCAAGCTCACCTAAAAGCTATTCATTTCCTTGTTGAAGCACCTAGACAAGATTCTTCTTCTTCAAAGCTTCGCCCATTAGATATAAAACTAATTGATTCTTCTTAGGTTCTTATATGAGTATGACATGTTGTCTTCATTAAATGGAAAGCGGACAGTTGAAACAATAGTTTCTTTATTCATTTATTTGCAGATCAACATCAGAGAACCCCTCTCCCACTCTGTCCCCCTTATTTGCCATCCAGGAGATCAACCAGAATCCTAAGCTTTTACCCAATGTCACCCTGGGCTACAGCATCTATGAGGCTGCTTTTGATGTCACAACAACGGCTGATGCCATGCTAGACAGCATTCCAAGCTACAGCTGTGGAGGACAGAATAATGTGTTGGCTGTATTTGAAGACACAGCTACTGAAATCTCCAGCCAGATTTCAAGAATGTTGAGCATCTACAAAATGCCTCAGGTAGGACTTGGGAGGGCATTGGAGACCAGCTATGTTTCCTTCCTCTTTTCTATATCTCCACCAGTGTTGAGGAAACCCCTTCACCCCTCCAGAGGTTTCAGAACCTCCAAGCCATCCATTCCTGGCCATCAGCCATGCTTGTGGGGACGGATTGGAGTTGTAGTTCAGCAACATCCTAAGGGCTAAATTTTCCCCATCCCTACTCTCCAGGGATCATAAAACAGAAGTACCCAAAAAGAGAGACCATAGAAAGATTATCACATTTTAAGAAAGGGGGGACTGATTTGGAAAGCCCTCAGTCTATTTCTCTCACCCTCACCAGACTGGCATAGGAAGTAGAAGTATCATAGTTCAACATAGTCCCTTGCTCCCTGAGAGTTCTTCTTTCTTAAGAAGACCAGTGGTTGACTAGAAGCTAACTGAGCATCGAGATTAAGCTTCCTGCACTCCTGCAGACTGTGTCACTGCTTAGCTTCTGCCTCTGCCTCTCATTCTGTGAAGTGGCCCATTGTGATTCTAGGAAGAGGTTGGAATGCCATGACCCCTGAAAGCCCCAAATGCCCTATTCTGCCTTAATATTCATTGGAGCCACTTCCTTCTCTGTGAGCTCCAGGTTCTCAATCGGAGGCATGAAATGATTCCCAGAAGCAACTGGTTAGCAACTGTGAGAACAGGATGCTGGATTAGATGTCACATGATCATTGGCCTGATCATGTGACAGTGCCTTTCTTTTGTATTCCTGAAAACAAGACACCAATCCTTTTCTTACTAGATCAGTCTGGGCTCTTCTGCTTATGATCTTAAAGGGAAAAAACAGTTTCCTTTTATCTTCTGGATGGTCCCAAAGGAAGAAACCCAGTACATGGGGATTGTCAAGTTGCTGCTCCACTTCGGATGGACTTGGATCGGTCTCTTTGTTCCAGACAATGACAATGGAGAAAGGTTTCTGAGTGCTTTCACGCCTCTGCTGACCCGTGGTGGGATTTGTGTCGCTTTCTTGGAAAAAATGCCTTTTTTCATCGTGGAAATGTCATCCTTGCATTGTAAACCATCTGTCCTGAGACAAGTCAAGGTGTTCATTTACTATGGAGACTCTGAGTACAGAATTCATATAATTAGATACTTACAAAAGATGCCTGAAGTGCAGAAATCTCAGGGGAGAGTCTGGATCACAGCAAATATTCCAGACATTGACGATATGTTGTTTGGAAATATGCCTTACCACCCGCCTGCCCAGGGTTCTTTGTCCTTTGTAATGAATACCCCAAAAAGGACAGAACATGGCTACTATATTCAACTTAAATCTGCATCTAAACCGTTTTGGCAGAGGGCATTCTATTGCTCATGTTCTAACAATGTGCTGTCCATGGAGGGTTGGACAAGATGCACAGAAAAGGAACAACTGGAAACTTTGTCCCAGGAAGAGATTGAGGCAATCTGGTCTCAAGATCGCTACAGCATTTATTACGGTGTCCAACTTGTGGCTCAGGCTTTGAATGCTGCATATTCATCCAGATCCAAATGGAGGTTAATGGCGGGTGGAGGAGACAGAATGGAACTTCAAAAGTTGCAGCCATGGCAGGTCTGTCCTCTCCCCTTTTTGCCATCTGTTTTCCATCATTGGAATCCTTTTCGGACTCTATTTCCTTTGTCGTTTAACTCATTGTGATTGTCTTTAGTTCGACCTCTTGAAAAAAAAATTTGTTTTGTTTTTGTTCATCTATCTTTGTGCCTCTACAGTACTTTGAAACTAGGTAATAAGGAAAAGTATGGGAAAATATTCCTATACAAAATAAGGTATGAAATTCACATTGATTAATATATTTATTTCATAAAGTGTATATATCACTTGACCGCTGAAAAAACCCTCAAAACACTTAATAAAAAATTCAAAACAATAAATTTATCACAAAGAAACTTAAAACCCTAATTTGAACCCTGTATTTGATTCCTATAGAAATCACAACAGGAGAGATTAAAGCAAATTAAAAAGCATGTAAGCTTTCTAGAGTCCCAAAGTGCTTTCCTGGCCATGAGTCTCATCCCCAAGAGGATTTAAAACATGAAAAAGGACCTGTTGTTATTATTACTCCAGTCATGAGATATAGCTGCCTCTATCTCCCTGATTTAGGATACCGTATTTTCCGGCGTATAAGACGACTGGGCGTATAAGACGACCCCCAACTTTTCCAGTTAAAATATAGAGTTTGAGATATACTCGACCACAGATTCTCCACCCGGCGTATAAGACGACCCCCGACTTTTGAGAAGATTTTCCTGGATTAAAAAGTAGTTTTATACGCCAGAATATACAGTAGTTCACTTTAAATTGGTAAGGGGTCTGGAAGATTTTTCAATTATCAACGGAAAACAAGACTGCAATCCACAAAATATCCAACTTCATGAATGGATTTGATAAATCAAATCCCCTGGAAACATCTTGCAATTGTTTTGCAATTATATAGTTTACTATCATCTGCAATGAAGAGATGCGGGTGGCACCGTGGTCTAAACCACAGAGCCTAGGGCTTGTCGATCAGAAGGTCAGCAGTTTGAATCCCTGCAAAGGGGTGAGCTCCCGTTGCTCGGTCCCTGCTCCTGCCCACCTAGCAGTTTGAAAGCACGTCAAAGTGCAAGTAGATAAATAAGTACCACTCCGGCAGGAAGGTAAATGGTGCTTCCTGTGCTGCTCTGGTTCGCCAGAAGCAGCTTAGTCATGCTGGCCACATGACCCGGAAGCTGTCTGCGGACAAACACCGGCTCCCTCGGCCTATAGAGCGAGATGAGCACTGCAACCCCAGAGTCGTCCGTGACTGGACCTAACGGTCAGGGGTACCTTTACCTTTACCTATCTTCTGCAGTGGAGTTTACACACAAGCCTGTAGTTCCCACATGCAACCCTCATATTATGTTTACTAAATGCTGGTGTTTTCTCTGCTATTCTAGCTTCACACTTTCTTAAAGGAAATCCAGCTTTCTAACGCATCCATAGGAGGGATGTATTTTGATAAGAATGGGGAGCTGACTGCCAACTTTGATATCATGAACTGGGTCGTGTTTCACAATAGATCTCACAGCAGAATGAAAGTTGGGAGCATCGAGGGACAGGCATCCTCCGACGTAAAGCTCACCATTAATCCGGAAGCCATTGTGTGGCCTGGGAACTTCAGCAAGGTGATTGCATTTCTTTGTTTGTTTGTTGCATTAATATTGTGTCAGGATTCATGCCCCCCCCCAAAACTCCAGGGGAATGCCTTCGCAGTTGTAAGTGAGTAGCAGCTTCAAGAAGACACAGGGAGGACTCAGGACGCAGTGGATTAATTAGTAAAAGTTTACTGAGGCAGAAATAAGCTTGACAGTTCAATACCTGATCCCTGGAAGGGCACTCTCTTTATAATCCAGTTGCAGTAAAATACAACAGTAAAAAACTTAAAACGAACAACATACACTCAGAAAATCAATTCAGATTGAGAGAGTGAAGGAACATCAGAGAGAGTGAAAGTAAGAATAACATGTGACCCTTTTGGACTGCATTTATTGGCTGTCCGGGGGCAGTTTGACCTGGAAGCACAATGAGCTCATTCCAGCTGCAGGTCTGTTTCCATGGAAACCTTGGAACCTTGGAAAACTTCCTGGCACACCAGAAGATTCTGGAACACTTCTGTTAAATTCTATAAGCTTCTGTGGCTTCTGTACTTCAGAAATGCCATTATACCTGACATATCCCACCTTTATGGAGCTCAAAATGCTATATGTGGTTTGCTGCCTCTTCATTTTATCCGCACAACAACCCTGTGAAGTGTGAGATGTAAACACAGAGCAGTCAAACACAACATTGCTAGAGTGGACATGAAGGTGTCTCAGTCCTCCAGCCTTAACTTCCTGTTTACCTGGACTGAGACAACTTCCTCTATGTAACTTGGAGATGGGTGTGGTTTTACCTGGGGAGGTTTACACAAAACCACAGGAAGCAGACCCCATCTTTCTCTTTTGCATCGTCTTCTGAACAAGCTACATCTTAGGACAAGATGCTCTCTTGGCTTCCAGCCAAGAGAGCACAAAGAGGCTTTCCTCCCTTATGGAGTTAGCTTCTACATGTAAATACATTTATCTAAACTAGCCTGCCTCTCTGAGCCTGTACTGTAACTCAGGATGACTGTAAGTAAACTCTTTTATATCTTATAAACAGTACTGTGTTGTGTCTTTACTTTTAAGAGGGAAGAAGGGGAATATACCAGGAATATATATTTCTTCTAGAGGCTTTAGCAAGCCTATGCAACCGTCTCTGCTGTGTTTTAGAAAGGGAATGGAACTCTGCTAAATTTGGAGCTTGTTAACACAAGCTGGGATGAGACATATAAAGTAATATATCATCATCCACACCCCTAAGCATTCCCACATGAAGTAGGACAGATTGAGAGGAAGTGAACAATCCAAGGTCCCTCAGGAAGCTTCATGGCTGAGTGGGAATTTGAACCTTAATCACCTGGATTCTTGTACAACCCTCTAACCACTGCACCACACTGGCTGCAGTTCCCTTGTGGTGACATCTGCTAAGTTCAGATAATTTGCCAATAGCTGCCCATTTCCGATTAACCCTAAGATGGCCCTTCCCAGGGTGACTGCCACTTCCCAGATGTGTACGTCACTGCTGTTTTCCTTGCCCTCTGTTTTGCATAGCAATTCAGTTGGAGAGGGGCAAAGAGAGGAGAGGCTGTCTCTACACTTTTCCTTGTTCATCCACTCAGAGGGGGAGATGAAAATGCATCAATGGGCCCAAAGTTGACAGTGGGGCTGTAGCTGCCATGTGGGCTTTAACAGCTGCCCAATAATGCCAACTGCTTATAAAAACACAAAAACACACATCATAGTAGCAACAGGAGCAATAAACCCCAAACACAGTTGAAAAGGCAATAGAGTTTAATTAAAACAAAATCGAAAATTCTTTCCAGTAGCACCTTAGAGACCAACTGAGTTTGTTCTTGGTATGAGCTTTCGTGTGCATGCACACTTCTTCAGAAAGTGTGCATGCACACGAAAGCTCATACCAAGAACAAACTCAGTTGGTCTCTAAGGTGCTACTGGAAAGAATTTTCGATTTTGTTTTGACTATGGCAGACCAACACGGCTACCCACCTGTAACTAGAGTTTAATTAGTTGACCCTTTACCTTAAACAATTTATAAATCCCATTATGCTTCTTAAATATGAAACTTTATGTCAGAAACAAATTCATGTCTCTATATTCCAACAAAATTTGGAAGGGTCTCATTTCCATTTTAAGTTTTCTCACCTGACCTCAGTATTCTAAAAATGATTTTTATTTGAGCATTTTTCTTCAGTCAGGGCCTTAAGATAATGTCCGTTATTTATGTTGGTGTCCCCTCTCCTTATTTTGTAGGTTGTTCCTCTTTCAAGATGCACTGAAAGCTGTCGCCCTGGATACGCCAGAGTGGCTAAAGAAGGAGAGCCCGTTTGCTGCTACGATTGTGCTCCTTGTGCGGAAGGGACCATCTCCGTTCAGGAAGGTGGGTGACTCCACAGGAAAGGGAGAGGCTTGCTGGGTCAGGCCAAAGGCTCAGGTAGTCCAACACCCTTTCACAATGTTGAACCAGATGCCAATGAAAAGCCAACGAGCAGGACCTTAGCGCAACAGCCATCAGGGGAAGGGGACAAATATTGAAGCCTACAGAAGTTGGTCACCACCCCACTCTCGGCCAAGCGGTAGCAAGATTCCAGGGGGTTCCCGGGGCTGACCCAGGGTTCGTGCTCCTTTTGGGAACTGAATACTCAGGGGAGAGTATTGTAGCTTTAAGAAATATGATTTATTCACATAGTTACACCTTCAGTCTGCATGGAGGGAGTCCAGAACTTAAGAGTGTTCAAGACTGACTTGTTCCCCATAGCAGTGCAGCACTTGAGTGCAAGAAATCTCTCCCAACCATTCTTCAGCCAGTCTAGACAAAATGGGTCCCTTCTTGTTCTCTGCCTTATTCTTCCCAGCACACCTTGGTAAGCACACTCTCTTTTCCTGACACCTCAAAGGCACAACCCATCACCATGGAAACCTCTGTCTGCCCAGGCCCAAGAATTCCTCTCAGATGGGCCATCAACAGCTTTTATCATGTTAGTACCCAGATAACATCCTGGCTTGCAAGGAAGCTTAGCCTGTATTTTTCCACTGGCTTGCATTCTTCAATACTACAAAAAAAAAATCAAAATACTATCATTTATTAATCTCTTGTAAATGTTTCCCAATGTATTTGGAAAACAGACAATTATGGATGTAAGAATTTTGTTAGGGATACTGAAGTCCTTCTCCTTCTCCTTAGATGCCAAGCATTGCACCAAATGCCCAGAAGATCAGCATGCAAATCAAGCACGAGACAAATGTATCCCCAAGACTACAACATTTCTCACATATGAAGAACCCTTGGGGATTGTCCTGGTTTCCTTTGCCCTCTTCTTGTCCTTAACCACTGGTGTTGTGCTAGGAATCTTCATTAAATACAAGGAAACTCCCATAGTCAAAGCTAATAATCGGGACCTCTCCTATACCCTCCTCATGTCCCTCCTGCTTTCCTTTTTGTCCTCCTTCCTGTTCATCGGCCGACCAAGCAAAGTGACCTGCCTTCTCCGACAAACAGCCTTCAGCATCATCTTCTCGGTTGCAGTCTCTTCTGTTTTGGCAAAAACCATCACTGTGGTGCTGGCCTTCTTGGCCACAAAGCCAGGGAACAAGGCGAGGAGATGGCTGGGGAAGAGTCTGGCCAACTCCATTGTCCTTTCCTGTTCTGGTATGCAAGTTGTCATCTGCAGCATCTGGCTAGGGATCTCTCCACCCTTCCCAGACTCCGACATGCAGTCCCAAGCTATAGAGATCATCCTTCTATGCAATGAAGGATCTGTTGCCATGTTTTACACTGTCCTTGGCTACATGGGCTTCCTGGCTGCCACCTGCTTCACAGTGGCTTTCCTAGCCAGAAAGCTTCCAGGGTCCTTCAATGAAGCCAAGCTGATCACCTTCAGCATGCTGGTCTTCTGCAGTGTTTGGGTCTCCTTTGTGCCCACCTACCTGAGCACCAAGGGGAAGTACATGGTGGCCGTGCAGGTCTTCTCTATGTTGGCCTCTAGTGCTGGGCTTCTGGGCTGCATCTTCATTCCCAAGTGCTACATTATCATCCTCAGGCCAGATCTGAACACAAAAGCACATCTAACTACAAAAGGTGAATGAAGTTTCTGATTCTTAGCTTCTTTGAAAATTATTAGATTCACATAAAATATGATGTTGTTAAGGTTTACCCTACCCTGGTTTGTGTCAGGACAACTGGAAGCACTATTAAGTCATAGAATCGTAGATGACCTATGAGTGTTTGCAATTGTCTTGCCACAAACACCTTCACCCTTGAAAATGTCACTATGGAACAATCTTAAATTTGCAGTGGTAGGTATCCTTTTTAATTATATACCCAGCACATGTAATCAAACAAAGGGACCATATGAATGGACTCTCTCCATGCCTATTCTATTGTAAGAAGACTGATACTGATGAAATGGAAAAATAAAAATCGAACTCGCTTCAATCTGGTTTCAGACCTTGTTATGCATAGAATCAAATAAGCATATATTTAAAAAATTCTGAAATAGTAGTAATGTGTGATGAAAGTGAATGTATAATAAGGATGGAGAGGCCCTACAGTCATCTCTCTCTTATAATCTGATGGACTTGTTAATGAAGATTTCCATTTCACTGACCTGCACTGGTGTAAATCTATAGTCTTTAAATGCTGACTCTGGTTCAAAGAGCAATAGAACCTCAACAGCTGAAAACTTCATTTGCAAGCAGTGAGAGTCACTTCAGAAGGTTCCACATCTTCAAGAATCCACTCACACCCAAAATCCACTCACACCTGCAGTAGTAGTAGTAGTAGTAATTTATTATTTATGCCCCGCCCATCCGGCTGGGTTTCCCCAGCCACTCTGGGTGGCTTCCAACAAAATATTAAAATACAATAGTCCTTCAGATATTAAAAGCTTCCCTAAACAGGGCTGCCTTCAGATGTCTCCTAAAAGTCTGGTAGTTTTTTCCCCCTTTGACATCTGGTGGGAGGGTGTTCCTTGGGTGCCACTACCGAGAAGGCCCTCTGCCTGCTTCCCTGTAACTTCACTTCTTGCAGTAACGGTTCCTGAATGCATAATGGATCGTTACATACTGGACCCTATAGGTAACGTTTATATTAATAGCCTTCCTCAGCTCAGCTATGTATGATTGAAATTCTTCCTGGGAATCAGCAATCTTCTGGGGTCATCTCCGAACCACAAATGTAAAACACACGCATACCACTTTAACATTCCTGACTTCCTCCAAAGAATCCTGGGAGGTGTAGATAGTTAAGGGTGCTTGGTTAGGAGCCCCCTCTGTTCAAGGTCTCTAACACAGAGATAAGTCATGCGATATTCACATGAGCTAATATGAGTTCAGGTTAAAAATACAACCCAACCAGATGACTTGTCCATCTGCCTTATACAGTTGCAGTAATACCTGGACTTAGCTTTCTCCTGCTGAGAAAAGAAGTGAGAGGTTTCTAAAGCCCCACAGCCTCCCCACCCCAACTCAGTCTAGGAGCACCCCCAGCAGAAGGAGGAAGGTGGTGGCCATATTGCAAAGGTCAGGCGGTGACTGAGTCACATGCCAGTCATGATGATGTTCTATGCTATAAATTCAGGTGTGACAAAGAGGCACAATCCCTTTCTCTCCTTTCTAGGCACCAGAACTATCTCCAGCCATTTAAATGGAACAATACTGCTATCCATCCTCTTTCTCATCTTTGGTCAAGGAACATTCCCCAAGAGTCAGAGTGTTTAACTTCAGCTATGGATATGATTGGGACGCAGGTCGTGCTGTGGTCTAAACCACAGAGCCTAGGGCTTGTTGATCAGGTCGGCAGTTCGAATCCTCGCAATGGATTTTTTTTTGTCACCCCCCCCCCACATCCGCCCACACTCCTTCAAGTCACAGTGAGCGTTTTGCGTTCCCCCACAATGCTTTGCAGCACCTCATTTGCATATGAGGTGCCACAAAGCATTGTGGGGGAACGCAAAACGCTCACTGTGACCTGAAGGGGTGTGGGCGGATGGCACCCCAGGTCCAGGTGGACTGAATAAAGCAAGCACAGCTAATGCTTTTGCAGTGCTGTGGTGAGTCCTAAGCCCAAAGCCACTGGATTTGCTTCTGGCTTGTGCTTGAGGCTCTAGGTGGAGGTGCCAAATGTCACCCCTTGAAGATGGCACCTTTTTGCCCCCTGAGAGGGCAGTGCCCTGGGTGAAATGTGCCAGGCTGCTTGGGTGGAGCCCTGGCTGGGCAGAGCTGTGCTTCTGTGGCTCTTCCCAGCAGGAAGGAAAAAGCAAAGTGTGTGCTGTGTAAGCCAGCTGCTGCACTGAGCGACTTATGAGTTGTGGGGTAGGCATGCTGAGAGTCACCCCCCTCCCCTGGACCCCGGAGCAGACTGCCCCCCCCAGCGATGCCCCTGTATACAGGTAGATGTTAAAAAGCATGGGGGGAAAGATAACAGGAACGTCCACTTGTGGAAGTCCCGTAAACAGCAACGGCACACATCCAGAAGATGTGAGCACGCAATCAGCAGAGTCAGCGAAAGCAAGATTGTTTAGTTAATGTGGCATCAAGCATTTATTTACAGCAAAGGAGTTTACAGGGAGTTGCAGAGGAGGTGGACCTTCTTAACTTTATAATTATAAAGATCATGATAATTGATTTACTCCAGGGATTTCACCAACGGTGGCCTTTGCATCTACAAAGAAAATAAACATGAGAAACAGAGGCAGAACCTGATTGTCACAAGCCTGTAAGAAGAACTGGGTCATAAATATCGGAAGCCTAACCTGAGAGATTTGGCGCTGGCAGGGCTCGTTTCTGTGGGAGGTTTCCCTTTTCTACCTCTGCTTCTGAATCTACTGTAGGGGTTCAGCTGTGCTTCTAATGTAACTGCTGTCACAAGAGCGTATGGTTCTTGCAGGCCTAGCAAGGATGATATTAGTGCTGCTGCTATTTCTGCTGCTTATGCCCCATGGAGCCAGTGGGATGCTGAAAGCAAAATGCCCATTGAACCTAAAAGAGGGAAGTGATCCGCTGAATTATTTCAGGCCAGGAGACCACCTCATTAGTGGGGTCATATTTCCAAGAGCTTATAGAACTTACCCATTCAAGTTCTCCATCCCTCCCAAAAACACTGTTATGACGTAAGTGACTTTATTTTACCCAGCCTTCATTCACATTTGTGGCTGTTTGTCAGAGACCTCGTTTAATATCTGGCCATCCCTGATTAAAAAAAAACCTTCTCTCTCCTTTGCCCCTCTATTACCTTTGGAAGAAGATTTGGGGATTCAGAGGCAGCAACCAAGGACCTAGTGACCCCTTGGTATCCTGCTAACAAAGAGGTTAATTCTGAACCGTTTCACTATTTTGGAGTTTCATTAATACAAAGGCAGCAGCTAAAGCACAGCTGATCATCTCCTGTCTCATTTTGTATTTTTATGCAAAAAGTGTGTTTCTTCCTTTGTTGTTCAGTCGTTCAGTCGTGTCCAACTCTTCGTGACCCCATGGACCAGAGCACGCCAGGCACGCCTATCCTCCACTGCCTCTCGCAGTTTGGCCAAACTCATGTTAGTAGCTTCGAGAACACTGTCCAACCATCTCATCCTCTGTCGTCCCCTTCTCCTTGTGCCCTCCATCTTTCCCAACATCAGGGTCTTTTCCAGGGAGTCTTCTCTTCTCATGAGGTGGCCAAAGTACTGGAGCCTCAACTTCAGGATCTGTCCTTCTAGTGAGCACTCAGGGCTGATTTCTTTAAGAATGGATAGGTTTGATCTTCTTGCAGTCCATGGGACTCTCAAGAGTCTCCTCCAGCACCATAATTCAAAAGCATCAATTCTTTGGCGATCAGCCTTCTTTATGGTCCAGCTCTCACTTCCATACATCACTACTGGGAAAACCATAGCTTTAACTTCCTAGTCAAGTATAAAATGCCTTTGACAGCTTCCCCTATTCCTGTATTCCAAACAGAACTGTCTAAATTAAATGTCCCATGTGGTGTTGGCTGTATTTGGATTACATCGTATCTTAGGTAAGTACTAAGTCCACGGTGCAATCTTGCATTTGGGGATCAAAGAAAGTGTAAAAATTGAAATGTAAGCCGACCACCTCCTTTCCTTCAAACTCTCGGAAACGTTCAAATCAGTATAGGAATCTTCACTTGATCTTAGCCAAAAGGCCGAGAAGCGAATCTTATTACAAGTAGTTCCACCAGCCTTAGAAGTTAAGGTGGGTAGCCCAAGAGAGGACATTTCTCTCTTTCATATCTTCTCATCCTGTAAATAGTTCCTGCCAAGTTTCTGAACGTAAGAAACTCAAAGTGATCATTTCAATCTAATTCACCCCAGCTCAAGCTCTCCTAAATGCTACTCCTTTCCTTCTTGCAGTATGTGGACAAGATTCTGCTCCTTCCTAGCTGCAGAGTTTGGCCCATTAGATATAAAACCATCAGCCTCTTCATATGTTCTTGTAGAGCAAGGAGTTGTTTTCATTTAATGGGGAAAAGGAGGCTAAAACGATTTTTCGTGTATTTGTTCATTTGCAGTTGGCCAGCATGGGACACCTCAGCAGTCCTCTCCATCTTGTTTGCAACCCAGGAGATCACCCGACATCTTAAGCATTTAGCCAATGTCACCCTGGGCTACAGCATATATGAGGCTGCTTATGATGTCAGGACAACGGCCGATGCCATGCTAGACAGTATTCCAAGTTACAGTTGTGGAAGACAGAATAACGTGTTGGCTGTTTTTGAAGCAACTTCTTCTGAAATCCCCCACCTTATTTCAAGCATGTTGGGCATCTACAAAATGCCCCAGGTAGGAATTGGAAGGGAAGAGATGAGTTATGTTTCATTCCTCTTTGCTATCTCTCCAGGAGTGAGGAACCCCTTCATGCCCCCAGAAGTTTCTAAACTGCAAAGACAACCATTCTTTGTAGCCATGCTTGTGCAGACGGATGGGAGATGTACTTCAGCAATATCCGAAGGGCCAAATTTTCCAGGGAACACAAAAGAGAAGCTCCCAAAAGGAGAGAGAGAAAAGAGGCGGGGTCACATTTTAAGAATGTGGAAAGCGATTTAGGAAACTCTCAGCCTCTTCCTGTCTCCCTCCCCAGACTGTCATAGGAAGATGTAGTAAAAAGTAGCTCCTGTCTGCTAAGGAGTTCTTATTTCTCAGGCGGACCACTGACTGTCTGGCAGCTAACTGAACATAGAGGTTTAGCTGCTTGCACTCATTCAGACTGTGCAGCTGCTTAGCCCCTGCCTCTCATTCTGTATAGTGGCCCATTGTGACTTTAGGAAGAGGTTGAAGTGCCATGACCCCTGAGGGCCCCAGATGCCCTGGTCTGCCTCAATGTCCATTGGAGCCACTTCCTTCTCTGTAAGCTCCAGGTCCTCTTCTGAACAGGATTACTCCATCAGAGGCATGGCAGGCATCCTATAAGCATTTGGTTAGCACCTGGTTAGATGGACCTTTGGCCTGATCATGTCATGGGACCCTTCTTGTGTATTTCTGAAAACATGACATCAATCCTTTCCATACTAGATCAGTTTTGGCTCTTCTGCTCATGATCTGAATGACAAAACCCAGTTCCCTTTTATCTACCGCATGGTCCCCAAAGAAGAAACCCAATACATGGGGATTGTCAAGCTGTTGTTATATTTCGGGTGGACGTGGATCGGTCTCTTTGTCCCAGACAATGACAATGGAGAAAGGTTCCTAAAAGCCTTCACCCTTCTGCTGATCCGGAGTGAGATTTGTGTTGCTTTCTTGGAAAAATTTCGGATTTTGACCCTGCGACAAATGTCATCCTTACATTGTAAACCTTCGGACTTGAGAAAAGTCAAGGTGTTTGTTTATTATGGGGACTCCGAACATCGAATTTATCCAATCATGATTTTACAAAGCATCCATCAAGTGAGGGAATCTCAGGGGTTAATCTGGATCACAACAGATCTTATGGACATTGACGATATGTTGTTTCGTAACATGCATTCTTTCCCACCTGCCCAAGGTTCTTTGTCCTTTGTAATGAATACCCAAAAAAGGAGAGAACATGGCTACTATACTCGACTTTCATCTGCAACTGCATCTGCATCTGCACAGTTTTGGGAGAAAGCATTCAATTGTTCATGTTCAAACAAAGTGCTGTCCATGGAGGGTTGGACAAGATGCACAGAAAAGGAACTACAGGAAACTTTGTCCCAGGAGCAGATGGAGGCAATCTGGTCTCAAGACCGCTATAGCATTTACTATTGTGTCCAACTTATGGCTCGGACCCTAAATGCTGCATATTCATCCAGATCCAAATGGAAGTTAATGGCGGGTGGAGGAGACAGACTGGAATTTCAAAGACTGCAGCCATGGCAGGTCTGTCCCCTCCCCTTTTTGAAAATACATTGTCCATCTCTGGAATCCTTTTAAGAGTCTGAATTCTTTGTAGTTTATCTCATTGCAATTTTTCAATATGTTTAGGTTTCCTAAGCTTTGTCTTTAGTAGGACATATTTTTAAGTTTTTTTATTGTTCATCTATTTTTGTAGTTCTATAATACTTTGAAAATTAAATAAAATCTTTTTTAAAAGAATAGATAATTTAGAAAAGTTAGGGAAATAATGCTTCAAAGCACAAAATAAGCTATGACGAATTTTTATGGAGCATTCTCGCTCATTAAGCTTAATTAAGTAATTACTATTTTTATTTCATAACATTTAGATATTGCTTGACTGCTGGAAAAAACCTCAAAGCTGTTTACAAAAAAATTTAAGATAATGAAATTATCACTAAAGAACGTAAAACCCTAATCTGAAACATATAGAAAGTTGAAATCACAATAGGACAGATTCAAGACAATAAATACGCATGCAAGCTTTTTACCATTTCAAAGTGCTTGCTAGGACATGTCCTTTATTTGTGTTTATTTGAGTCATATCCCCTGAGGATTTAAAACCTGATAAAGGATCAGTTGTAATGACCAAAAGGTCGTCATTTAGCTAACACGAGGCCTCTGCCTCAATGTCCTGGATTTAGGACAAGTCTCATGAAATTGGTGAGATGTCTGGAACTTTCCTCAACTATCAAAGAAAAACAAGACTACATCCCACAAAATATCCAATTTCATGAATGGATTTGCTCAATCTTATGCTCAGGGCGCAGTGGCGCTGTGGTTTAAACCACAGAGCCTAAGGCTTGCTTATCAGAAGGTTGGCGGTTCGAATCCCCATGACGGGATGAGCTCCCATTGCTCGGTCCCAGCTCCTGCCCACCTAGCAGTTCAAAAGCACGTCAAAGTGCAAGTAGATAAATAGGGACCGCTCCGGTGGGAAGGTAAACGGCGTTTCCATGCTGCTCTGGTTCGCTAGAAGCGGATTAGTTATGCTGGCCACATGACACAGAAGCTGTACGCCGGCTCCCTCGGCCAGTAATGCGAGATGAGCGCCGCTACCCCAGAGTCGGACCGACTGGACCTAATGGTCAGGGGTCCCTTTACCTTTACCTATGCTCAGGAAACATCCTGCAATTATTTTGTTTCAAAATAGTTTACTCTCACCTGCTATGGATTCTGTGCACAAGCCTGCTGTTCTCACACACAACCCGGATATCATGTTTCCTAAATGCTGGTGTTTTTTCTGCCATTCTAGCTTCACACTTTCTTGAAAGAAATTTGGCTTTCCAATTCATCCGTAGGAGGGATGTATTCTGATAAGAATGGGGAGCTGATTGCCAACTTTGATATCGTGAACTGGGTGGTATTTCCCAATAGATCTCAGAGCAGAAAGCAAGTTGGGAGGATTGAGGGACAGACATCCTCCGACATAAAATTCTCCATTAAACCGGAAGCCATTGTGTGGCCTGGGAACTTCAGCAAGGTCATTGCATTCATTCATTCATTCATTCATTCATTCATTCATTGCATTTATATCCCACCTTTTCCCTAGGGAAATCAAAATACTATATATGGTTTTCTGCTTCTTCATTTAATCCCCACAACAACCCTGTGAAGTAGGATAGACTGAGAGGAAGTGATTGGCAAAAGGTCACCTAGGAAGCTTCATGGCTTCCTGGGAATTTAAACCTTAGTCTCCCAGATTCTCGTCCAACCCTCCTACCACTATGGCACAACTGGCTCTTGTTCCCTTGCTGTGGCATCTGTTACATTCTGATAATATGCTGATAGGAGCCATTTTCAGGTTAACCCTAAGTGGGCCCTGCGCAGAGTGAGACCCGCTCCTGGTTGTGTACAGCACTGCTGTTTTGCCCTCTCTATTTTGCATAGCAATTCAGATGGAGAGGGGCAAAGAGACGGGAGGCTGCTCTTTCCCTCTGAGTGGATGAACAAGGACATCAATGGGCCAAAGGTTGGCAGTGTGGCCCCTAGCTGCCATGTGGGCTTTTTCAGAAATGGCACCCAGACAGCTTTTTGCTGAAACAGCAAAATGTCCTGGAATACCCAAACATATGACAAGTAGGGCAATTTTTTAAAAGCAGGGTAAAAGATTAAAACTTCAAAGAAATGTGTCCAGAAGAGGGCAACCAAAATGGTCAAAGGCCTGGAAACAATGCCTTATGAGGAACGGCTTAGGGAGCTGGGTATGTTTAGCCTGGAGAAGAGAAGGTTAAGGGGTGATATGATAGCCATGTTCAAATATATAAAAGGATGTCATATAGAGGAGGGTGAAAGGTTGTTTTCTGCTGCTCCAGAGAAGCGGACACGGAGCAATGGATTCAAACTACAAGAAAGAAGATTCCACCTAAACATTAGGAAGAACTTCCTGACAGTAAGAGCTGTTGGACAGTGGAATTTGCTGCCAAGGAGTGTGGTGGAGTCTCCTTCTTTGGAGGTCTTTAAGCGGAGGCTTGACAGCCATCTGTCAGGAATGCTTGGATGGTGTTTCCTGCTTGGCAGGGGGTTGGACTGGATGGCCCTTGTGGTCTCTTCCAACTCTATGATTCTATGATTCTAAGCACACAAAAATTGGGAGGGGGGTAAAGCTCAATACAGTGGAACCTCTGCTCACGACCACAATCCCTTCCGGAGGCCCGTCCTTATGGCGAAACGGGTCGCTGGTAGAAGCGCCGTTGTGTGCAGGCTCATTTGGCAGCAGCCCGCTTCTGCGCATGCACAAATCGCTGCAGACCCAGTGTTTACTGGCAATCTTTTAAACTGTATTTGATGTTTATTGGTTTTTTTGTTTGTTACTATGATAGAGGAGAGCGCAAAATATGGTCTGAAGCTCAACATCAAAAAAAACTAAGATCATGGCCAATGGTCCCATCACCTCCTGGCAAATAGAAGGGGAAGAAATGGAGGCAGTGAGAGATTTCACTTTCTTGGGTTCCATGATCACTGCAGATGGTGACAGCAGTCACGAAATTAGAAGACGCCTGCTTCTTGGGAGAAAAGCAATGACAAACCTAGACAGCATCTTAAAAAGCAAAGACATCACCTTGCCGACAAAGGTCCGTATAGTTAAAGCTATGGTTTTCCCAGTAGTAATGTATGGAAGTGAGAGCTGGACCATAAAGAAGGCTGATCGCCAAAGAATTGATGCTTTTGAATTATGGTGCTGGAGGAGACTCTTGAGAGTCCCATGGACTGCAAAAAGATCAAACTTATCCATCCTTAAAGAAATCAGCCCTGAGTGCTCACTGGAAGGACAGATCCTGAAGTTGAGGCTCCAGTACTTTGGCCACCTCATGAGAAGAGAAGACTCCCTGGAAAAGACCCTGATGTTGGGAAAGATGGAGGGCACAAGGAGAAGGGGACGACAGAGGATGAGATGGTTGGACAGTGTTCTCGAAGCGACTGGCATGAGTTTGGCCAAACTGCGAGAGGCAGTGAAGGATAGGGGTGCCTGGCGTGCTCTGGTCCATGGGATCACAAAGAGTCGGACACGACTGAAAGACTGAACAAGAACAAAAACAGTTTAAAATGCCAAAGTTTGTTTGATCTTTTGTGTTCAACAATATTTGTGTTCAACAATTAAAAATGAAACTTTATGTCAGAAAGAAGACAAGTTCTGCACAGTCCAACAAAATTTGGAAGGGTCTCGTTCCCATTTTAAGCTTTCTAACCTGGCTTCAGTAGTCTAAAAATGGTATTTATTTGAGCATTACCGGTATTTTTTTTAGTCAGGGCCTTCAGATGATGTCTGTAATTCATGCTGATCTCCTTGGATGCTTCTTTTCAGGTCGTGCCTCGTTCAAGATGCACCGAAAGCTGCCGCCGTGGATACGCCAGAGTGACTAAAGAAGGAGAGCCTATTTGCTGCTACGATTGTGCTCCTTGTGCGGAAGGGACCATCTCCATTCAGGAAGGTGGGTGACTCAGGAGGAAAGGGAAAGGCAAGATTTCAGGGGGTTACAGGGGTCACCCAGGGTTTGTGCTCTTTTGGAGAATTGAAGACGTGGGGAAACTGTTGTAGCTTTAAGAAATATGATTTATTCACATATTTACACCTTCAATCTGCATGGAGGGAGTCCAGATTTTAGCGCATGTTCAAGAGGGACTTGTTCCCCATAACAGTGCAGCACTCGAGTGCAAGAAATCTCTCCTAACCATTTTTCAGCCCCACTAGCCAAGATGGGTCCCTCCTTGTTCTCTGCCTTATTCTTCCGAGCATAATTTGCTAAAGACTGTCTTTTCCTGGCACCTCAGGTGCACAGCCCATCACCATGGCAACCTCCATCTGCCCAGGCCCAATAATTCCTCTCAGACAGGCCATCAACAGCTTCTGTCATGTTAGTGCCTCTGCCCCATGTAAGGTCCTGGCTTGGAAAGAAACCTAGCCTGTATTTTTCCACTGATTTACAATCTTCAAAACTCCAGACCAGGCATCCTCAAACTAAGGTCCACAGGCCGGATTCGGTCTGCCAGCATACTGGACCCACACCGCCCAGGGAGGGGATTGCGGAGGAGAGAGGCATCCCCCAGACCCCATGCGCCTCGTCTCCCACTTGCGGCATCCTCGCCCACCTGTGAGTGCACCGCCTGGGTGGGCAAGCCAAGCCTCTCCCCACCCGCCTCCCTGCCCCAGAGGCTGGCTGCGCGTAGGTTGGGCCCGGCGTGAGAACCTTGCTGGCGCTGCAGCTCATCGCATCCTCGCTGCAGCCTCCCGGGTGCCCACCAGATGGCTGCAGCCACGGATGAGGACAGACCCAGCGCGAGTGCCTTGATGGCACTGCAGCACACCGCGCCCTTGCCCCCGCCTACTGGGGCTCCCGCCTCACCTCCCCAGGGCCCGATGCCAGCCCCGATCCCCCAATCTGGCATGGCTGCAATGCAACGAACATGGAGTTCGTGATGCGCCAGAGGAGCTGCCCCTGCAGCAAGTCAGGAGTCCTGGGGACGGGGGACAGGAGGCGGGCCACACTGTGGGGATCGGGGGTAGGGAGACCCACGGGCAGGCTGGCATTGGGAATTTGGGGTTGGAGGACAGGCGTGCAAGCTGGGGGGTGGATGGGGGTTAGGGAGACATGCGTGCAAGTTGGGTCGTGAGGATGGGGCTTAAGGAGACATGGGTGTGGGCTGGGTCTTGGGCATCTGGGTTAGGGACTCACATGCATGGGCTGGGTTGTGGGGAAGGGTGTTAGGGAAACATGTATAAGCTGGGTTGTGGGGATGGGTGTCTGCAGGCAGACAAGTGTACAGGCTGGCTTGTGGGGATGGGGGCATGGAAGGCCTGCATGTAGACGGGGCCATGGGGGTCAGGGAGATCCATGTGTGGGCTGAATTGTAGGGACAAGCATTAGCAATATTGACCATCTCATTAGCCAAAAGCAGGCCCATACTTCCCATTGAAATACTTATGTTTATGTTGATTAAAATAATTCTTCATTTTAAATATTGTATTGTTTTTCCTCTTTTTGTGCACTACAAATAAAATATGTGCAGTGTGCATAGGAATTCGTTCATATTTTTTTCAAATGATAGTCCGGCCCCCCAACAGTGTCTGAGGGATGGTGAACCGGCCCCCAGTTTAAAAACTTTGGGGACACCTACTCCAGACAATCAAGATCCTATCATCTATTAATTTATTATTGATGTTTCCCATTGTATCAAAAAACAAACACTTATGGATATAAAAATTTTGTAAATTATGCTAAAGTCATTCTCCTTCTTCTTAGATGCAAAGCATTGCACGAGATGCCCAGAAGATCAGCATGCAAATCAAGCAAGAGACAAATGTGTCCCCAAGACTATAACATTTCTCACTTATGAAGAACCCCTGGGGATTGTCCTGGTTTCCATTGTCCTCTTCTTGTCCTTGACCACTAGCGTTGTGCTAGGAATCTTCATTAAATACAAGGAAACTCCCACAGTCAAAGCTAACAATCGAGACTTATCCTATATCCTCCTCATCTCCCTCCTGCTTTCCTTTTTGTCCTCCTTCCTGTTCATCGGCCAACCAAGCAAAGTGACCTGCCTTCTCCGACAAACAGCCTTCAGCATCATCTTCTCAGTTGCTGTTTCTTCTGTGTTGGCAAAAACCATCACTGTGGTGCTGGCCTTCCTGGCCACAAAGCCAGGGAACAAGGCGAGGAGATGGCTGGGGAAGAGTCTGGCCAACTCCATTGTCCTTTCCTGTTCTGGTATGCAAGTTGTCATCTGTATCATCTGGCTGGGAGTCTCCCCACCCTTCCCAGACTCCGACATGCACTCCCAAGCTGGAGAGATCATCCTTCTATGCAATGAAGGATCTGTTGCCATGTTCTACACTGTCCTTGGCTACATGGGCTTCCTGGCTGCCATCTGCTTCACAGTGGCTTTTCTAGCCAGAAAGCTTCCTGGGTCCTTCAATGAAGCCAAGCTGATCACCTTCAGCATGCTGGTCTTCTGCAGTGTTTGGGTGTCTTTTGTTCCCACCTACCTGAGCACAAAAGGGAAGTTCATGGTAGCCGTGCAGGTCTTCACTATATTGGCCTCAAGTACTGGGCTTCTGGGTTGCATCTTCATTCCCAAGTGCTACATTATCATCCTCAGGCCTGATCTGAACACAAAGGCACATCTAACTACAAAAAGTGAAGGTGGTAGTATCTGATTCTTAGGTTCTTTGAAGATTCTTAACGTCACATAAAATACAGTGTTGTTAAAGTGGACCCGACCCTTGTGTCAGGATGCTGTCGTTGGCTCTTTGCTGTCCTACCTTTAAGGCTCGCCAAGTTCTGGGAGATGGGGGGTCTGCGATGCTTTCTATTGATACCGTGTCAGCCAGCTGCTGCTCCACTTCTGTCTCCTCCTCCTCTCCCATTATTTCCCAACTTTCCCCTTCATCTGCCTCTGAGCTGTGTCTTCCTCCATCAGTGATGAAGTCCATGGCTATGGTTTCCCAGGGCCCTTGTGGGGTGTGCAGCGGTTGTAGTAAGCCTTTTGGTGCCTCCCTTGGTCTCTCTGCCCACTGAAACGTCTCACAGGCTCTCATGTATTCCTTGTCCTCCTCCCTCATGCTTAAAAAGCATCAGGAAAAGGATTGCACCGTGGCACTCCACACACCAAGGAATGCCGCGACGGCAACTCCTTCCCTAGCACCACCCTCTGTCCCTGACCTGAGATAAAGGAGCTCAGCCATTGTCGGACTGTGCCCTTAATCCCCACGTCGGCAAGGCAGGGGTCCAAAAGTTTGTGATCGACCATGTCGAAGGCTGCTGACAAATCTAGAAGAATCAGCAGTCCCAACCCACCTCAATCCAGCTGTCTACAGAGATCGTCTGTTAGGACGACCAGAGCCGTCTCAGTCCCATAACCAGGGCGAAAGCTGGACTAAAATGGATCCAAAGCCGATATTGTTATGTATTGAAGTTCTCACCCTAGGCCACTAGGGGTGTGTGTATAAAGTTCATTCTGCTGCAGTTTCTCACTCAGGTCCGCACATGCAAATGAGGGATTGAAAGTGACGTTCAGGGATTGGGTAACTACAGAAAGTTGTTACTGTTGCTTGTAGCTGAGTTCTATATAAGCAGGCTGCTGAGCCCTTCAGTTCAGTTCTGTTCCAGCCTGAGAATAAACAGAGCTGCTTGGAGAATCACTGTGTCGTCTGCTATGTCCACCCACTATTTAATAGATATCATCTTAAGCCGATCCTTAAGACGAAATTCAAATTGGAAAAAATGCTCCCCAAGATGCATTGGTTAGTGGAGTACATGAGAATGTAAGAAGAACCTGGCCATGGGATCAGGTCAAGGGCCACCTAGTCTAGCATCCTATTGTCAAAGAAGCCAAGCAGATGCCTATGGGATGCCCACAAGCAGCTCTCACCCCAGTTGCGATTCTCAGAATCTGTCAATCAGAACAGGGCTGGATTAACCATTAAGCAAAATAAGCACGTGCTCAGGGCCTTGAGGGAAGGGGTGGAACCTCGTCAATTTTCCATTGCTGGATTTCCCATGATCTTTGCAATTGGAAAAAAGTAGCAGATTTTTTTTTCCAAACATAAAGTTCAAAAATAAACGTTATTTTCCATCTTACTGTAGGTTTTGCTTCATTTAGAAAAAATCAATCTTTATTTTACGGTTTATTGGTGTTTATATTTTGAATTGGATACATATGGGGGCACCAAGATCTTTTAAGTGCTTCGGGCCTCTAAAGGTCTTGATCCGGCCCTGATTCAGAAGCATATGACAGTGGAGGTCATTATCCACAAATAGCCATATCCTCCAGGAATTTGTTCAATTCTCTTTTAAAGCCTTCCAAGTTGGTGGCCATCACTATTTCTTGTGGAAGCCAATAGTTCAACTCTGCTTTCAGTAAGCTTATAGTATTTAATTTGTCCTTAATCTTTTAAAATTCAGCAGCATTGGATGGTCCAAACTTCAAGTATTATTAAGTGAGAGGAAGGGAAAAAATTGCCTGTCCATTTCCTCCACACCATGACATGTCTCACTTTATTTGCCTTCATCCCTCATGGCTTCTCTGCTGTTCCTCAAACTTTGCTGAAGTTGTTGCTTCCTCAGGCTTAGCAAGTCACAGACTGACAAGCCCATCAGTGAGTTCTTACAAACATAGAATCATAGAATCCTAGAGTTGGAAGAGACCCCAAGGGCCATCCAGTCCAACCCCCTGCCAAGCAGGAAACACCATCAAAGCATTCCTGACAGATGGCTGTCAAGCCTCCGCTTAAAGACCTCCAAAGAAGGAGACTCCACCACACTCCTTGGCAGCAAATTCCACTGTCAAACAGCTCTTACTGTCAGGAAGTTCTTCCTAATGTTTAGGTGGAATCTTCTTTCTTGTAGTTTGAATCCATTGCCCCGTGTCCGCTTCTCTGGAGCAGCAGAAAACAACCTTTCTCCCTCCTCTATATGACATCCTTTGATATATTTGAACATGGCTATCATATCACCCCTTAACCTTCTCTTCTCCAGGCTAAACATACCCAGCTCCCTAAGCCGTTCCTCATAAGGCATCGTTTCCAGGCCTTTGACCATTTTGGTTGCCCTCCTCTGGACACGTTCCAGCTTGTCAGTATCCTTCTTGAACTGTGGTGCCCAGAACTGGACACAGTATTCCAGGTGAGGTCTGACCAGAGCGGAATACAGTGGTACTATTACTTCCCTTGATCTAGATGCTATACTCCTATTGATGCAGCCCAGAATTGCATTGGCTTTTTTAGCTGCTGCATCACACTGTTGACTCATGTCAAGTTTATGGTCTACCAAGACTCCTAGATCCTTTTCACATGTACTGCTCTCAAGCCAGGTGTCACCCATCCTGTATTTGTGCCTTTCATTTTTTTTGCCCAAGTGTAGTACTTTACATTTCTCCCTGTTAAAATTCATCTTGTTTGCTTTGGCCCAGTTCTCTAATCTGTTAAGGTCATTTTGAAGTGTGATCCTGTCCTCTGGGGTATTAGCCACCCCTCCCAATTTGGTGTCATCTGCAAACTTGATCAGGATGCCCTCAAGCCCATCATCCAAGTCATTGATGAAGATGTTGAATAAGACTGGGCCCAAGACAGAACCCTGTGGCACCCCACTAGTCACTTCTCTCCAGGGATGAAGAGGAGCCATTCATGAACACCCTTTGGGTTCGGTCAGTCAGCCAAACATGTTTTTCCCCAGTCCTGCCCCTGCCCCCAAGGCTTCAGGATGAATTGCAGGTGTCATGAATTGAACCCAGGACCTTCAGCAGGTATATAGTCCATGTTCTGCTGTGCCCCTATATTATTGTTTAATCCATCTAATTCATTTTCGCTCTCTAGACAACTGTAACATTTGGTAAAAGATACCATAGCCCCCATGTCTTACCTTTTCATCAGCTGCCACAAATTCCCACAGCATTAAGCCGGGGTCTGTTAACTGTCTCTCACTCTGCTGTTGTTTGAAGCTCATTCTGTCTGTGACATCATACACTGATGTCACAATGATACATCTGCATTTGTCCATGGTAACGTCACTGGCCAATAAACTCCTGCAACCAAGTCACCAGCAGACCGGCTCTCCAGCAAACTTGATGTTTTAGTTCATAGCCTGAGTATGAAAAAGAATATGGAGATCATCAGGGGGTGGGGGGCGGGCTGAGTTTTCACCAGTGTGCTATCCCTCCCAGAACGTACACTTATTCGCTCTCTCTTCCACACACACACACACACACACCCCATTTATGCTCCTGCATGTGTGGAAAAAGGATCGCTGTTTCTGTCTGCACTTAGGGGTGAGATGATTTATCTCACAGAAGATAAAAGGGCAATGTAATCTTAAAACAAACAATGCTTAACATTTTAGACACGGGTAAGGCAACAGAAAGATTTTCAAAACTTTATTGTGTCCCCCCAAAAAGCTTTTTTTAAAAGGTTTAAAAGAGAAGTTGCTCAATATACAGGGTGAGTCTTTTAAAAGTGGCCCAGTGGAGCATGTGTACTCTGTATCCACAGGGCTTCTTTTAAAGGACTCACCCTGTATATAGATGGCATTTTAATCCTGCTCCACAAGTAAGCTCCCAAGATAGACTCACAGATATCAAGGAGAAGACAGATCTTGAATCAGCTAACAAACTTAGAGACACAACACAAAAGTGGACTGGGAGGGAAGAGGGGAACAGCAAGTTCAGGCACCCATTTTTGGTCTTTCAGGAGAGCCATGTAGTCTCATATCTCCTTTACCCTGATGAAGCAGCTGCTGATTAATCCACTCATTAGGAATATCAAGTGCCAATAAACATAGGTTATTTGTGTTTCCAAGACCTGCTGGACTTTGGTGCCTAACAAGCTCAGCAGCTGCATATTCCTGCGTTGCAGAAGGTTGGACTAGATGATTCTCAGGGACCCTTCCAACTCTATGATTTGACGATTCTGTTGCAAGCAGTGAGTGTCCCATCAGAAGATGTTAGAGAAATGGAGCGCAAGGTTCACTCAGCAGGGTCATCCGCAGAACATCTGGTGATCCCTCAGTTTCTTTTCACTTTCACGTTTGATAGTTGCAGCGAGTTGCTTTGTAAGTGGCAAGAAGGAACCTCCTCCCAACCCTTTTGGGCTGCAATCGAATAGCCTCTTACTGAACGTTTAGGTTAATAGCCTTCCTCAGCCCAACTATGTATGATTGAAATTCTTCCAGGGAAGGAGCAATCTTCAAAGTCTATAACAGATTTCTCTGTCCTGACTCTTCCAACATTTCATGGCTTATCTCTGTGTTAAATACCTCCATTGGATGCCAATGAATCTATAGTTCTGAGGTAGTGTGGTGTAGTCAGGGCCTGCGCATCCATTTAGGCGAACTGGGCAGTTGCCTAGAGCGTCAAAATGGAGGGGGCACTGGCTGCGCACGGGAAGTGGAACGAGGCTCCCAGGGCTGCGGCTCCCGATCCTTGCGGGTGGCAGCTGCCGAGCTGCTGCAGAATTCCCCTCTCACTTCGCTTTGCCTGCTTCCTCTGCGTTGCGCCTGCGCGCTGAGCTCCCGAGAAACGCCTGCTCAGGAAGCGTGCCCGGGGCCTTCCCCGCCGCCGGAGCGGCCTCTCCGGCCTCTTGCTCCAGCAACGCATAATGCCACATTAATATCAGGGCCGTCTTAACCATTGAGCCTACGCGCCAGGGCGCAATGGCCTGGAGGGCACCTCCGCCCTCCAGCCCCGCCGGCATCGCCCGACTGCAGCACCCTCCAGCTGCCCAGCGGAGCATGGGAGCACGAGTTAGCCGACCACGCCGCGCCCTCCGGCTGCCCGGCGGAGCGCAGGAGCGCAAGTTCCCTGGCTGCGCCAGGGCGCCTCATATACTTAAGACGGCCCTGATTAATATGAAACGGCTCACATGCTACACAGAAAGGTGTCGCTAATTAGGAAATTGATGGGAAGGGGGGCAGGGCGACGGGCTTTGTGAGCTGCCTGTTGCAAAGCGGAACAGACCGGTCCCGTGTCCCAACGCTTCCTCAGCCCTGGAAACTTCTCCAGGCATTTTGGAGTAGCGGCTATCCGGACATGCGGGAGAGAGACCAGCGGGCCAGTGTGGGTAGCTGCGCTCTGCAGTTTGCCAGCCAGGCCCTCGATGACTGGAAGGATTTCAAGCTCTTTAGGGAATGTTGTGCTTCGGTGAAATCCAAGTCCTACTTCTCTCTCTAGTGGTAAACCAGGAGTGGGAAACCTGTGGTCTTCTCAGAAGTTGCTGGACTACAACTCCCATTGACTACTGACCATGCTGGCTGGGGTGGGTGGGAGTTGGAGTCCATTCCATTAACATCTGGAGGGCCACAGGCCTGGGCCCTGCAGAATCCAGATAGGGCTTAAGAGATCGAATTCTCCCAACATTTTAGGGTGAGTGGAGAGTTACCAGTACACAGCAAAGGAGCATGTAAAGGAAAATGGCTAGGTGAGAACCCTGATCTCTGACTCTGTATTCTATGTGGAGTGGACTCTGTAGGGGTATCAATGGTGGCTGGTGCCCATTGGTAGGGTGGAAGGCAAGGAGGTCATCGGTAGGTGGAGCCAGTGCCAATAATTCCCAAAAGCAAAGATGGATGCATGGATGGGGCCAACCCATAATATTGCACAAAAATGACAAGGTTACCTGAATTTTAAGCCATACCAGCCAGCCAACCAACCGTAATTACTGCTAGATGTTCCTGTAAGCATCACTGAGAAAAAACAGAAGGCATTACATACCGCCGCCGCCCCCTCCCCAGTGGTGCTAATAGTACTTGGTGAGGATGCAGTTTAGATCAGGAAAACAGTGTAAGGGGGGGGGGCAAAAGAACCTTCTTGCAGTGCTGCTGCTCTGGACAAAACAGAAGCCCCTGTCAGTTAGGTTGTGATTCACTATCAGGTGAAATCTAAGGCCCAAAACTGAAGGGATCTAAAACATCCAATAATCAAGCCAGATTAAGATTGGTTGGTGCTTTTGAGCTGTAGTAAATAACATGGGGGGGGGGAGTGCACAAGAAAACACGACACTTTATAGAATAGAGATGCATAAGTCTGGTTAAAGGAACCAACATCTGGTGTCTATGATGCCCGCATTTTTCAGCCATTTTATTCATCCTTCTATATCACCAAAATGGCCAAGTGAGGTAGGTTAGGCTACCCAAGGCCAGAAGTGTGCAAAAACGGTGATACTGTGTTAAATGAACATGGGTTAGAGTACTTTCTTTTTGCATTTACTCCAAGTGGTGGTGGCAGCTTGGGAAAGGGCATTTTCTGTGGCAGCCCCTAAATTGTGGAACTCCCTTTCCAAAGAGGTACATCTGTCACCTTCATCATGCAGCTTTTCGGACCCACCTTCTTTTTGGAAATCGGGCTTCTCCGCCCCCTCCGCCAGCGGCAGAGTGACGGGGAGGGGGGAGCAGCCCGAAATTGGGCTTCTCCGCAGGGCCGGTGCTAGGGATTAGCGGGGGGTGGCAGAAGGTGATCTCGCCTAGGGCGCAAAAAACCCTAGCACTGGCCCTGGGTGTAGTGATCAGGGAGTTGGACAGGGTCCTGGGACACAAGGGTTTAAATTCTCACTTAATGTCCAAACTTCTAGTATTATTACTGGGAAGGAAGAAAACTTTTTCCTATCCATATTATCCACACCATGCAGGACTTTATAAACCTCTATCATGTCCTGCCTTTCTGGTCTTGGTCCACCATAGCTATTCTATAGTTTCCTGGACTTTACTGAAGTTAATGTTTCCTCAAGTTTAGAAGGGCCCAGATTGACAGCCCCATCTTTGAGTTCTCACAAACATGTTTTGTTCTGGCTCTGCAGCTGCTCATTGAGTCACACACCAATTCCAGGGAGTTGCAGAGGAGGTGGACCTTCTTACCCTTATAATTATCAAAATCATAGTGATTTGTTTATGTAGTCCAGGGATTTCCCCAACGACGGTGTTGGAGTCCACAAATGACATAAGCATCAGAAACACAGGCAGAATGATACACCTTATTGTCACAAGCCTGTAAGAAGGACTGGGTCATAAATGTAGGAAGCCTGACCTGAGAGATTTGGGGCTGGCAGGGCTCGTTTCTGTGGGATGTTTCCATTTTCTACCTTTGCTTCTGAATCTACTGTAGGGGTTCAGCTTTGCTTCTAATGTAACTGCTGTCACAAGAGCGTATGGTTCTTGCAGGCAGAGCCAGGATGATATTAGTGCTGCTGCTATTTCTGCTGCTTATGCCCCATGGAGCCAGTGGGATGCTGAAAGCAAAATGCCCATTGAACCTAAAAGAGGGAAGTGATCCGTTGAATTATTACAGACCAGGAGACCACCTCATTAGTCAGGTCATATTTCCAGCATCTTTTAGAACTTACCCATTCAACTTTTCCCGACATCCCAAAAACACTGTTAAGACGTAAGTGACTTGATGTTACCCAGTCTTCATTCACATTTATTGCTGTCTGCCAGAGACAGCATCTAATTTCTGCCCATTCCTAATTAAACCTTCTCCCTCCATTGCCCCTCTATTTTCTTTGGGAAAAGATTTGGGGATTGAGAGTCAACATCCAAGTACCCACTGACCCCCTTAAATCCTGCAAACAGACAGTTTAATTCTGAATCCTTTCCCTATTTTGGGCTTCGGTTTCTTTGTCAATATCTAAAGCACAGTTGATCATCTCATGGAAGCTAAAACGATTATTCGTGTATTCATTTATTTGCAGTTGGCCAGCAAAGGACACTTCACCAGTCCTGTCCATCTTGTTTGCAACCCAGGAGATCATGAAGCACCTTAAGCATTTAGCCAATGTCACCCTGGGCTACAGCATATATGAGACCGCTTTTGATGTCAGGACAACGGCCGATGCCATGCTAGACAGTATTCCAAGTTACAGCTGTGGGAGACAGAATAACGTGTTGGGTGTTTTCGAAGCAACTTCTTCTGAAATCCCCCACCTTATTTCAAGCATGTTGGCCATCTACAAAATGCCCCAGGTAGTAATTGGAAGGGAAGAGATGAGTTATGTTTCATTCCTCTTTGCTATCTCTCCAGCAGTGAGGAACCCCTTCGTGCCGCCAGAAGTTTCTAAACTACAAAGACAACCATTTTTGTAGCCATGCTTGTGCAGACGGATGGGAGATGTACTTCAGCAATATCCGAAGGGACAAATTTTCCAGGGAACACAAAAGAAAAGCACCCAAAAAGAGAGAGCAAAGTGGGGAGTGTCACATTTTAAGAATGTGGAAAGAGATTTAGAAAACCCTCAGTCTCTTCCTGTCTCCCTCCCCAGACTGTCAATAGGAAGATGTAATTGACAGTTGCCCCTGGCTCCTAATGAGTTCTGGTTTCTCAGGAAGACCAATGGCTGTCTGGCAGCTAACTGAACACAGAGGTTTAGGTTCTTGCACTCCACCAGACTGTACAGCTTCTTAGCAATGTTTTTTTCTGGGGGGACGCAGTGAGACGCATACCCCTAAACATTTTGTGAAACTAACAGGAGAAGAAACTACAAATTTATAGTTTCTTCTCTAGCATAGTAAATCTGCAGTTCTGTTGAATAGCATGGTGAATTGTCGGTTCCGTCGCTTCCCCCGATGGCGGCTTCTTTTCCTTTCCCAGTGTTTCCTGAGTATCAGACGGAAGCAAGACTACTGCTGCTTAGTGTCTGCCTCTCATTCTGTCCATTGTGACTCTAGGAAGAGGTTGGGGTGCCATGACCCCTGAGGGCCCCAGATGCCCTGCTCTGCCTCAGTGTCCATTGCAGCCACTTCCTTCTCTGTGAGCTCCAGGTCTTCTTCTGAACAGGATTCCTCCATCAGAGGCATGGCAGGCATCCCAGAAGCATCTGGTTAGCTACTGTGAGAAGAAGGGCCTTTGGCCTGATCATGCCATGGGACCCTTCTTGTGTATTCCTGAAAACATGACACCAATCCTTTTCATACTAGATCAGTTTTGGCTCTGCTGCCCATGATCTGAATGACAAAACCCAGTTCCCTTTTATCTACCGGATGGTCCCCAAAGAAGAAACCCAGTACATGGGGATTGTCAAGTTGTTGCTATATTTTGGGTGGATGTGGATTGGTCTCTTTGTTCCAGATAATGACAATGGAGAAAGGTTCCTAAGAGCCTTCACCCTTCTGCTGATCCGGAGTGAGATTTGCGTTGCTTTCTTGGAAAAAATTAATCTTCTGAACCTCTCATCCTTGCAATTTAATATATTTGCCATGAGAAAAGTCAAGGTGTTTGTTTATTATGGGGACTCTGAGCACAGAATTTATCCAATCATGATGTTACAAAGAATTGCTGAAGTGAGGAAATCTCAGGGGATACTCTGGATCACAACAGATCTTCTGGATATTGATGAGATGTTGTTTGGTGGCAAAGATTACTTCCAGCCTGCTCAAGGTTCTTTGTCTTTTGTAATGAATACCCAAAAAAGGACAGAACATGGCTACTTTACTCGACTTTCAGATGCAACTGCATCTTCATCTGCACAGTTTTGGGAGAAAGCATTCAATTGTTCATGTTCAAACAATGTGCGGTCCGTGGAGGGTTGGACAAGATGCACAGAAAAGGAACAACTGCAAACTTTGTCCCAGAAGCAGATGGGGGCAATCTGGTCTCAAGACCGCTACAGCACTTACTACGGCGTCCAACTTGTGGCCCAGGCCTTAAATGTCGCATATTCATCCAGATCCAAATGGATGTCAATGGCAGGTGGAGGCGACAGATTGGAACTTCAGAGGTTGCAGCCATGGCAGGTCTGTCCTCTCCCCTTTTTTGCAAATATGTTGTCCACATCTGGAATCTGTTTTAGATTGTATATTCTTTGTAGTTTATCTCCTTGGTATTGTTAAATATGTTTAGGTTTCCTATGCTCTGTCTTTAGTAGGACATGTTAATAAGTGGGTTTTTTTTATTTAATTGTTCATATATTTTTGTGATTCTAAGATTCCTGGCGTGCTCTGGTCCATGGGGTCACGAAGAGTTGGACACGACTGAACAACAACAACAAGATACTTTGAAAATTGATTAAAATCATTTTTAATAGATAATTTGGGAAAGTTAGGGGGAATCTTACAAAGCACAAAATAAGTTGTGAAAAATTGTTAAGGAGCATTCTCTTACATAAAGCTTAATTAATTAATTACTACTATATTTAGTTCATAACATTTTACAAAAGAGTTAAAATAAAATAAAATCACTAAAGAAAACCCTTATTTAAAACATAGAAAGTTGAAATCACAATAGGACAGATTAAAGCCAATTAAAAGGCATGCTAGCTTTCCACAGTTCCCTCTCTATGTGTTTCTTTGAGTCATATATCCTGTGAATTTATAACCTGATAAAGGACCAGTTGTAATGACCAAAGGGTTGTTATCTTTAGCTAACACGAGGCTCGATGTCCTTGATTTAGGACCATTCTCTCAAAACTGGTAAGATGTCTGAAACATTACTCAATTATCTAATTACAGGTGGGTAGCCGTGTTGGTCTGCCATAGTCAAAACAAAATAAAAAATTCTTTCCAGTAGCACCTTAGAGACCAACTGAGTTTGTTCTTGGTATGAGCTTTTGTATCTGAAGAAGTGTGCATGCACACGAAAGCTCATACCAAGAACAAATTCAGTTGGTCTCTAAGGTGCTACTGGAAAGAATTTTCAATTTTGTTTCAATTATCTAAGAAAAACAACACTACATCCCACAAAATATTCAACTTCATGAAAGGATTTGCCCAGGAAACACCCTGAATTTTTTTTTGTTTAAACATAGTTTACTCACATCTCTTATGGAGTTTGCACACAAGCCTGCTGTTCTCACACACAATCCGGATATCATATTTTCTAAATGCTGGTGTTTTTCTGCCATTCTAGCTTCACACTTTCTTGAAAGAAATTTGGCTTTCCAATTCATCCGTAGGAGGAATGTATTCTGATAAGAATGGGGAGCTGGCTGCCAACTTTGATATCGTGAACTGGGTCGTATTTCCCAATAGATCTCAGAGCAGAAAGCAAGTTGGGAGCATCAAGGGACAGGCATCCTCCGCCATAAAATTCTCCATTAAACCAGAAACCATTGTGTGGCCTGGGAAATTCAGCAAGGTCATTGCATTCATTCATTTATCTGTTTACTTATTGCACTTAAATCCCACCTTTTCTCTATGGAGCTTCATGGCTACCTGGGAATTTAAACTTTAGTCTCCTGGTAGGTAGCCGTGTTGGTCTGCCGTAGTCAAAACAAAATAAAAAAATAAAAAATTCCTTCCAATAGCACCGTTATGTACTGAGCTGAATCCTAGAACAATAGGATCCCAAAATGCAGCAGTCTGATTGGTCCTAGAACAATAGGATCCAGAATGCAGCAGTCTGATTGGTCCGCAGGAGCCACCCAATCCAGCTCCAGGTGGAAGTGAATCCGCAACCTGATTGGCCTACAGGAGTAGCCCGGAATTAGCCAATCACGTGGGGCCCATTGTGTAAATAATGTATATATAGCAGCCATTTTGGGGAAAGATTCATTCCTTGCTATTATGAGCTGAATAAAGAGCATGAAATTCACAATTGACTCCGAGTATATTTCAAGCACCTAAGAGACCAACTAAGTTTGTTCTTGGTATGAGCTTTCATGTGCATGCACACTTCTTCAGATACACTGAAACAGAAGTATCTGAAGAAGTGTGCATGCACACGAAAGCTCATACCAAGAACAAACTTAGTTGGTCTCTAAGGTGCTACTGGAAAGAATTTTTATTTTATTTTTTACTTAGTCTCCTGGGTTCTCTTATAACCCTCTAACCACTATGGCACAACTGGCTCTGGTTCCCTTGCTATAACATCTGTTAAGTTCTGATAATTTGCTGATAGGGGCCATTTTCAGTTTAACCCAAGGGGGGCCCTGTCGGGATACATAGAGTGTTGTATAGCTCAGTAAGTCTGCAGGCTTGAGCTTTCATGTAAAGTAAAGGAAGCTGATGCAATAGACCTGCAATCTTACTGTGTCAGAGTGACTCAGCAAAAGTGGGCCAACAGATGATTGGCTGTTGTATTGTATTAAAGGGGAACCTGTTAAGCAGGGCGTGGTGTAGAGTGGGGTCAGAGAGTGAAGTTGTCCTAGTTGTCTTTGTATGAACTGTCTGTGTGTATATAGCTCACAATAAAAGAATACTGCACTAAAGAACCTGTGGCTTTTGCACTTCTCTGCTACAATGCCGTGGAGCAATCCGCGACAGGGTTATGGGCCCAGCCAGTCCCGCTGTGCAAAAGTCCAGGTAGCAGTTGTCTAGCCGTGGTGAGCTGGAGGTGAGCTGCAGGCATGGAGCAGTTCAGAGCTGGCGTGTTGCTGGAAAAGGTGACGGCCACGAACTACAGCACCTGGTCAGTCCGCATGCAACACTTCCTCAAGCATGAGGGCCTGTGGAAAGTGGTGGAAACTACGCCACAGCCCCCTGAGGAGATTTGGCAGGATGAGGTGGACGAGGAAAAGCTGGCACAAGCAGTAGCCGAGCTAGAAAAAGACGAGAGAGCGCTGGCTACAATCATTCTTGGAGTGGACAACAGCCAGCTTGTCTATGTAGCAGATAAGGTGATGGCAAAGGAGGCGTGGAATGCACTCAGAGCTGTCCATGTGCGGGAGACGGCTGGCTCTCTGATAACACCAACCAGGAGAATGTACCGGTGTCGGAAGAAACCGGGTGACTCCCTGGTAAACCACCTAAAGTTCCTAACAGACTGTTTCCAGCAGTTAGCCTTAAGAGGGAAGCCTGTGGAGGAACAGGACAAAGTTTTCATAGTCCTGAGTTCTATTGACAACAGCTATGACATGCTGGTCAATTCCCTCGAGTCTGTGGAGGCTGATAAGCTGACTCTGGAATACGTCACTGGGCGGTTGTATGCAGAGGAGGACAGGCATGCTGAGCGAAAGACGACCTCAGCCCAGCTGTTGGAGCATCCCAGAGGGAACAACAGCCAGGAGGAGCGGAGGTGCCAGGAGCCGGAGAAACAGCCAGGAGGAGCTGCTGCAGACCAGCCGGTGGTCAACAAAGTAAAAAAGTGTTTTTGCTGCAAGTCCAGTGGACATTTGTTTCGGGACTGCCCGAGAAAACGCCAGAAGCAGCAGAAACACAGGAGGCAGCAGGAGTCTACCGCTTGGGTGTCTGCAGACAGCCAAGAAAGTGAAGAGCTGTGGGTCCTGGACAGTGGAGCTTCACAAACTTTTTGTAAGAAAAAAGCATTGCTGACTGATGCTAGGACTTCTAACAAAAAGCATGTAAGTCTTGCTACAGGTCAGAAAGCTAATGTGGTCTGCGAGGGGGAGGTTGTGTTCCCACAGCTGGGACACACATTCAGGAATGTGTTGTGTCTGCCTAGTTTGCAAAGCAATCTCCTGAGCATTCCTGACTTGGCCAAAGCAGGCTTTGAAGTAAGTTTTGTGGGGGAACAGTGGGGCACTGTTTTGTGGGGCAGTGTTGGCAAATGCTGATCTTAGATCAAATATGTATGTGTTACAAAGTGAGTCTAAGGTTGCAAGTGTGCAAAATATCCCAACCCACAATATGTGCATTCATCTCCTGCATAGACGCACGGCTCATGCCAGCTTTAAGGTGCTGAAGAAAACTTTGGAGTTATGTGGGGGGATGAAGAGCATTAAAAGTTGTGATAAATACCTAGACTGCAATATTTGCAAGGAGGTTAAGAGCAGAGCTTGCCCAGTAGCAAGAGCAAGCCAAAGAGAAACCAAAAGACCACTGGAGCTAATTCATGCTGATGTAACTGGTCCTTTTCCACCAAGTGTATCAGTAATAAGTATTGTTTAATTCTTGTGGACGATTACTCTAGATTTGGTTGGGTCTACCCGTTAAAGCAAAAGTCTGAGGTGCCCCAAACTTTGAAATACTGGATGAGAAGGGTTGAGAGACAACTTGGTCAAAAGGTGTGTTCTATCCAGACAGATCAAGGAGGGGAATTCATGGCAAACTCCCTGAGAGACTGGTTGCGGTCTCAAGGGATTAAACATAGACTTGCCAACATGGCAACTCCTCAGGAGAATGGATTAGCAGAGCGTAGGGGAGGTGTCCTGCAGACACAGATGAAAGCATTGTTAGCAGATGCAGATCTTCCAATTAAATATTGGGCTGAGAGCATTAAGATGGCCAATTATATTGGTAATCGTCTGTGGTCAAGTGTGTTAGATGACATACCCTACAGGGTTCTGTATGGCAAAAGCCCCAGTCTGCAACATTTGAGAATCTTTGGGACAAAGGCATGGGTGGACATACCTGTAAAAAACCGAGAAAAGGTAGGAAAAGGGCACAGCAGCTGTTGTCTCTTGGGTATGAAAGCGGAACAAAACTTTCTGAGCTTTAGTTGGTCAGCCAGTTTTAATGAGCAAAGAAATTGGCCCAAGATACATGCAAACCAGCTGCCAGAGAGTGTTTTACTGCCGAGCGTAACTGATAAGGCAGTTAAAACAAAGCCAAGGTTTGGCAGCACTCCCAGAGAAATTAAAGGGGAGGGGGTAAAGCCTGAGCAATTTTCTCCACCTGCTTGCAAACAGCAAGGGGAAAGTAAAAGTATAGCAAAGACAGGAGGAGGTAAATCTCCAGTGTCGATACATCCCAAAAGCAGCCCTGAGAGTAGCCCAAGGGGTGAGAATGATGAACCCAGGAGGTCTGAAAGAAGTAATAAAGGTCAACCTCCAGCCCGTTATGGTTTCACAGACACAATAAACCAGGTTTGTGTAACTGAGCCAGAAAACTTTGAAGAGGTGCAAGAGTTGCCTACTCTAGAGAAAGAGGCGTGGTTAAAGGCAATGCAGGCAGAGTATGACTCTTTGCTAAACAACAGTGTTTGTACCTGCAGAACTGCCTGATGGTAAAAAGCCCATAAGCTGTAAATGGGTTTTTAAAGTGAAAAAGCTGGCTGATGGTAGTTACCAGAGGAAAGCCAGGCTAGTTGCCAGGGGCTTTACACAAAGGAAAATGGTACACTATGATGAAGTGTTTGCCCCAACTACAAAAGCTGAAACAGTAAAATCAGTTTTAGCAATGGCAAGCCTGAGGGGGTTAAAAGTTCATCACTTTGATGTTTCCTCAGCTTACTTAAATGCTCCCATTGATACTGAGGTATATCTGCAACAAATACCAGGTTATGAGCTGGGAAGTGACAGCATTTCATTCTTTGTTGGGTTCTCTGTTGTATTTAAGTTGCTGGACCAGGCCTGAGATAACACTGGCAGTGCACATGTTAAGTCAAAGAAGTGCAGACCCAGCACAGAAAGATTTCGTTGCACTTAAAAGAATTTTACGTTATCTGAAAGGCACAAAAGATTACAAGCTGGTGCTAGATACAGGAGGTGAGCAGCAATTGTATGCATATGCTGATGCCAGTTGGGGAGACAGAGAAAATTGAAAGTCTACCACTGGCTATGCCATATATATTGGGAATGCCCTGGTTCAATGGAAATCCCAGAAACAAACATTTGTTGCCACAAGTACTTGTGAAGCAGAGTACTCAGCCATAAGTGAATGTGTGTCACAAATAGAGTGGTTTGAGAGCCAGTGTGGTGTAGTGGTTAAGAGCGGTAGACTCGTAATCTGGTGAACCGGGTTCGCATCCCCGCTCCTCCACATGCAGCTGCTGGGTGACCTTGGGCTAGTCACACTTCTCTGAAGTCTCTCAGCCCCACTCACCTCACAGAGTGTTTGTTGTGGGGGAGGAAGGGAAAGGAGAATGTTAGCCGCTTTGAGACTCCTTCGGGTAGTGATAAAGCGGGATATCAAATCCAAACTCTTCTTCTTCTGGTTTGCTTGCTTAACTAAAGAGTTGGGAATACCTTCAGAAATGCCAATAACTGTGTTAAGTGATAACATGGCAGCACGGCAGCTTGCCAACCAACAAAACTTTAAGTGTAAAAGTAAACATATTGCAATAAGGTATGGAAATGTTTAAAATGCTTTGGAGAGAAATGTGTTAAAAGTACAACATTGTAACACAGAATGTAATGTGGCAGATATATTTACCAAATGTTTGGATGCTTCTAGATTTCGAAACTTAAGGGAATTGTTAGGTTTCAAGCCTTTGACTTAAGGAGGAGTGTCGGGATACATAGAGTGTTGTATAGCTCAGTAAGTCTGCAGGCTTGAGCTTTCATGTAAAGTAAAGGAAGCTGATGCAATAGACCTGCAATCTTACTGTGTCAGAGTGACTCAGCAAAAGTGGGCCAACAGATGATTGGCTGTTGTATTGTATTAAAGGGGAACCTGTTAAGCAGGGCGTGATGTAGAGTGGAGTCAGAGAGTGAGAGTGAAGTTGTCCTAGTTGCCTTTGTATGAACTGTCTGTGTGTATATAGCTCACAATAAAAGAATACTGCACTAAAGAACCTGTGGCTTTTGCACTTCTCTGCTACAACGCCGTGGAGCAATCCGCGACAGGCCCTGCCCAGAGTGAGACCCACTCCTGGTTGTGTACACCAGTGTTTTTCAACCACTGTTCCGCGGCACACTAGTGTGCCGCGAGATGTTGCCTGGTGTGCCGTGGGAAAAATTGAAAAATTCAAGAGAATTACTTTATATATAGTCAATATAGGCACAGAGTTAAATTTTTTAACATTTTCTAATGGTGGTGTGCCTCGTGATTTTTTTCATGAAACAAGTGTGCCTTTGCCCAAAAAAGGTTGAAAAACACTGGTGTACACCACTGCTGTTTTCCCTCTCCGTTTCCCCCTCTCTGTTTTTCATAGCAATTAAGATGGAGAGGGGCAAAGAGAGGAGAGGCTGCTCTTTTGTTCCTCTATCCCTCTGATTAGATTGAACAAGGACATAAATGGGCCAAATTTGGCAGTGTGGCCCTAGCTGCCATGTGGGCTTTATCAGCTGCCCAGTAATGCCGACTGCTTATAAAAGCACACCAATACACTTCATTGTGTATGGCTGCCATTCCTCTGGGTTGTCTTGGACACATGCAAGAACTGGACTGCAGAAATGGCGCCCAAGCATATTTCGGCTGAATCGGGAAACCTGCACAATTGCAAGCAGAGTGATTTTTTTTTATTAAAATAAAAATTAAAATTAAAAGAAAATCCCAAAAACATTTAGGAAGGGAAAAAATAAAGCTCACCAACTTTGTACGGAATGTGGCAACCTTTTCACAGTGACAAAAAAGAACAATAAATTTCAAATACAGTTTAAAAGGCCATAGTTTGTTTAATCCTTTGTGTTCAACAATATTTGTGTTCAACAATTAAAAATGAAACTTTATGTCAGAAAGAAAATGAGTTCTACACAGTTCTATCAAATTTGGATGAGTCTCGCTCCCATTTTAAAGCTTTCTAACCTGGTCTCAATATTCTAAAAATGATATTTATTTGAGCATATTTTCATAGAATCATAGAGTTGGAAGAGACCACAAGGGCCATCCAGTCCAACCCCCTGCCAAGCAGGAAACACCATCAAAGCATTCCTGACAGATGGCTGTCAAGCCTCTGCTTAAAGACCTCCAAAGGAGGGCCTTCAGGTGATGTCTGTAGTTTATGTTGATCTCCTTTGATGCCCCTTCTCCTTATTTTGTAGGCCGTGCCTCGTTCAAGATGCACCGAAAGCTGTCGCCCTGGATACGCCAGAGTGGCTAAAGAAGGAGAGCCTGTTTGCTGCTACGATTGTGCTCCTTGTGCAGAAGGGACCATCTCCGTTCAGGAAGGTGGGTGTCTCCAGAGGAAAGGGAGAGGCAAAATTTCAGGGGATACCAGGGGTCACCCAGGGTTTGTGCTCCTGTGGAGAATTGAAGACTCGGGGGAGACTGCTGTAGCTTTAAGAAATATGATTTATTCACATATTTGCACCTTCAGTCTGCGTGGAGGAAGTCCAGATCATAGCACATGATCAAGAGGGATGTGTTCGCCATAGAAGTGCAGCACTTGAGTGGAAGAAACCTGTCCCAACCAATCTTCAGACCAGCCTACCCAAGATGGGTCCTTCCTTGTTCTCTGCCTTATTCTTCCGAGCATACCTTGCTAAAGACCGTATTTTCCTGACACCTCAAACGCACACTCCATCACTATGGCAACCTCTGTCAGTAAACAGACAGGTATGGATGTAAGAATTTTGTTTGTAATTCTGAAGTCATTCTTCTTCTTTTCAGATGCAAAGCGTTGCACCAGATGCCCAGAAGATCAGCGTGCAAATCAAGCAAGAGACAAGTGTGTCCCCAAGACTATAACATTTCTCATTTATGAAGAACCCTTGGGGATTGTCCTGGTTTCCTTTGCCCTCTTCTTGTCCTTGACCACTGGCATTGTGAAAGGAATCTTCATTAAATACAAGGAAACTCCCATAGTCAAAGCTAACAATCGAGACCTCTCCTATACCCTCCTCATCTCCCTCCTGCTTTCCTTTTTGTCCTCCTTCCTGTTCATCGGCCGGCCAAGTAAAGTGACCTGCCTTCTCCGGCAAACAGCATTCAGCATCATCTTTTCAGTTGCCGTCTCTTCTGTTTTGGCAAAAACCATCACTGTGGTGCTGGCCTTCTTGGCCACAAAGCCAGGGAACAAGGCGAGGAGATGGCTGGGGAAGAGTCTGGCCAACTCCATTGTCCTTTCCTGTTGTGGTATGCAAGTTGTCATCTGCACCATCTGGCTGGGAATCTCCCCACCCTTCCCAGACTCTGACATGCACTCCCAAGCTGGAGAGATCATCCTTCTATGCAATGAAGGATCTGTTGCCATGTTTTACACTGTCCTTGGCTACATGGGCTTCCTGGCTGCCATCTGCTTCACAGTGGCTTTTCTAGCCAGAAAGCTTCCAGGGTCCTTCAATGAAGCCAAGCTGATCACCTTCAGCATGCTGGTCTTCTGCAGTGTTTGGGTCTCCTTTGTGCCCACCTACCTGAGCACCAAGGGGAAGTACATGGTGGCCGTGCAGGTCTTCTCTATGTTGGCCTCTAGTGCTGGGCTTCTGGGTTGCATCTTCCTTCCCAAGTGCTACATTATCATCCTCAGGCCAGATCTGAACACAAAGGCACATCTAACTACAAAAAGGGGAGATGCTATGGTCTAATTCTTAGCTTCTTTGAAGATTCTTTGTTGTTGTTCAGTTGTTCAGTCATGTCCGAGTCTTCATGACCCCATGGACCAGATTCTTAGCTTCACATAAAATACAATGTTGTTAACGTGGACCAAACACTGCTGTCAGGATTCTGTCTGCGTCTTCCGGCTGGTTGCCCTGGAAAGTATAAAAACTTTGGTCGTCTTGGTCTTCCTTTAACAGCACAGCACCAAACGCTCTGTCAAAGGCGCCTGTTTCTTTGACCAACACTCTGTGGGGGTCTGCATGAGCTAGGTACACCTCTGAGGAGAACAAGGTTTTGAGATGCTCAAACTCCTGTGGCACCTCAGCAGTCAACTGGAACGGCTTCTTGCCCCTCAAGCAATCCGTGAGGGGTGTAGTGAGTCTCGAATAGGCTGACATGAACTTGCAGTAATAGTTGGCCAACGCTAAAAACCTCTGCAGGTCTTTCTTTGTCTTGGGCTCCTGCCATGAAAGTACGCTTTGCACCTTAGTGGGATCCGTATGCACTCCCTCAGTTGTGAGGTGGTACCCCAGGAAATCTTTGCGACTTCTGCATTTTGTTGTTTTATTGTGCTGGTTAATTGTTCTATGTGTCCTCTTAACAATAAATTTTGTTGTAAAAGCCATTGAAATTGTTCTTTTCATTTATCAGTATTGGATGGCTGCCCTGTGGCCACTGCTGCACCATCTGTCTTGATTTATGACTTAACTGCCAGTTAAAGTTGACTTGGGACAATTTGTCAGGATGCTCTCAGCAGCTCCCAGCAGGTTGCCCAGTAAAATATAAAGACAAGAAAAGGTTTTTTTACCGTCCTTTTTTATTTCAATATTTACAGAGAGAGGCTATAGAAGCCAGCCTCTTGGATAATGGCATTGTCCTGAGTGACTCTCCACCCTCGCCTCTCCACTTCCTCATTCGTCACTTCGATAATTGTTGTTGTTCAGTCGTTCAGTCGTGTCTGATTTTCTGGAACTCTCTAGCTTTCTCCATAATCCAGCGCATGTTTGCAATTTGGTCTCTGGTTCCTCTGCCCCTTCGAAATCCAGCTTGCACTTCTGGGAGTTCTCGGTCCACATACTGCTTAAGCCTGCCTTGTAGAATTTTAAGCATAACCTTGCTAGCGTGTGAAATGAGCGCAATTGTGCGGTAGTTGGAGCATTCTTTGGCACTGCCCTTCTTTGGGATTGGGACGTAGACGGATCTTCTCCAATCCTCTGGTCGCTGCTGAGTTTTCCAAAATTCTCTGCTGTTCCTCAAACTTTGCTGAAGTTTGCTTCCTCAGGCCTAGCAAGTCACAGACTGACAAGCCCATCAGTGAGGTCCTACAAACATGTTTCCCCCCGGTCCGGCCGCTGCCCCCAAGGCTGCAGGATGAATTGCAGGTGTCACAAATTGAACCCAGGACCTTCAGCGGGTATATAGTCCATGTTCTGCTGTGCCCCTATATTATTGTTTAATCCATCTAATTCATTTTCGCTCTCTAGACAACTGTAAGCTTTGGTAAAAGATACCATAGCCCCCATGTTTTACCTTTTCATCATCTGCCACGAATACCCACAGCATTAAGCCGGGGTCTGTTAACTGTCTCTCACTTTGCTGGTGTTTGAAGCTCATTCTGTCTGTGACATCATACACTGATGTCACAATGATACATCTGCATTCGTCCATGGTAATGTCACTGGCCAATAAACTCCTGCAACTGCCCTCAGCTCACAATCTAAGGGACACAACACAAAAGCAGACTTGGAGGGGAAAGGGGAACAGCAAGTTCTGGCACCCATTTTTAGTCTTTCAGGAGAGCCATGTAGTCTAATCTCTCCTATACCCTGATGAAGCAGCTGCTGAATAAGTCCACTTATTAGGAATATCAAGTGCCAATAAACATACTTTTTTTGTGTTTCAAAGACCTGCTGGACTTCGGCACCTAACAAGCTCATCAGCTGCATATTCCTGCAGGGTAATCCGCAGACACCGGAACGTCTGATGATCCTTTCTTTTCACTTTCATGTTTGTTTGATAGTGCATGCACTGTAAGTTGCTTTGTAAGTGGCAGTGAAATCTCCTCCCAACCCTTTTGGGCTGCAATCGAATACCCACTTACTGAATTTAACATTTCTGTGAATAGCCTTCTTCAGCCCAACCATGTATGATTGAAATTCTTCCAGGGAAGAAGCAATCTTCAAAGTCTATAACAGATTTCTCCTTCCTGACTCTTCCAACATTCAGCTTCATTGGAAGCTGAATTGAATTGAATTTCTAGTTGGCTGCTAGTATATTACTAAGCTAAGGCCAGATATTATTGCTACTGTATGAGGCCAATGGACCACTCACTCCGCAGGTTGGGTTGTCTCATGAACCCATTCTATTAGCTCATGTGAGTATTTCATGGCTTATCTCTGTGTTAGAGACCTCCATTAGATGCTAATGAATCTGTAGTTATGAGGCAGTGTGGTGTAGTGATCAGGGAGTTGGACAGGGGCCTGGGACACAAGGGTTTAAATTCCCACTTAAAGTCCAAACTTCTAGTATTATTACTGGGAAGAAGGAAAACCTTTTCCTACATATTTCCACACCTAGACTTTATATTATTACTGGGAAGAAGGAAAACCTTTTCCTATCCATATTATCCACACCATGCAGGACTTTATAAACCTCTATCATGTCCTGCCTTTCTGGTCTTGGTCCACCATAGCTATTCTATAGTTTCCTGGACTTTACTGAAGTTAATGTTTCCTCAAGTTTAGAAGGGCCCAGATTGACAGCCCCATCTTTGAGTTCTCACAAACATGTTTTGCTCTGGCTCTGCAGCTGCCCATTGAGTCACACACCATTTCCAGGGAGTTGCAGAGGAGGTGGACCTTCTTAATATTATAATTACCAAAATCATGGTGATTTGTTTATCTAGTCCAGGGATTTCCACAACGATGGCCTTTGAGTCCACAAATCACATAACCATCAGAATCGCAGGCAGAATGAGATAACTTATTGTCACAAACCTGTTAGAAGGACTGGTTCATAAATATAGGAAGCCTGACCTGAGAGATTTGGGGCTGGCAGGGCTCGTTTCTGTATCTGTTTTCTACTTTTGCTTCGGAAGCTACTGTAGGAGTCCAGCTGTGCTACTAATGTTACTTCTTTCATAAGAGTGTATGATTCTTCCAGGCATAGCCAGGATATTGCTGTTGCTGCTATTTGCACTTCTAATGTCCCATGGAGCCAGTAGGATGCTGAAAGCAAAATGTCCATTGAACCTACATATGGAATCTGATCCATTGAATTATTACAGGCCAGGAGACCACCTCATTAGTCAGGTCATATTACCACTATGTTCTAGAACTTACCCATTTGACTTTTCCCGACATCCCATAAACACTGTTAAGACGTAAGTGACTTGATGTTACCCAGCCTTCATTCACATTTACTGCTACCTGACAGAGACAGCATCTAATTTCTGCCCATTCCTAATTAAACCTTCTCTCTCCATTGCCCCTCTATTTCCTTCAGAAGAAGATTGGGGATTGAGAGTCAGCATCAAAGTACCCAGTGACTCCTTAAAATCCTGCAAACAGAGAGTTTAATTCTGAATCCTTGCCCTATTTTGGGCTTCAGTTTCCTTAACTCAATATATAAAGCACAGTTGATCGTCTCATGTCCTTCTTCCTCGAAGGTTCTTTCTGAACTGTTCCCATATAAAGATAAAACATTAAATGAAAATTTGGCTTTTTAAAGGTATTTTTATGCAAAAGGGTGTTTCTTCCTGGTCAATAATGCCTTTGCAGAGCTTCCCCTATTCCTGTATTCCCAACAGAACTGTCTAACTCAAATGTCCCATGTGGTCTTGCGTGTATTTGGATTTTGTTGTTGTTGTTGTTCAGTTCAGTCATTCAGTCGTGTCCGACTCTTCGTGACCCCATGGACCAGAGCACGCCAGGCACGCCTATCCTTCACTGCCTCCCGCAGTTTGGCCAAACTCATGTTAGTAGCTTCGAGAACACTGTCCAACCATCTCATCCTCTGTCGTCCCCTTCTCCTTGTGCCCTCCATCTTTCCCAACATCAGGGTCTTTTCCTAGGGAGTCTTCTCTTCTCATGAGGTGGCCAAAGTACTGGAGCCTCAACTTCAGGATCTGTCCTTCTAGTGAGCACTCAGGGCTGATTTCTTTAAGAATGGATAGGTTTGATCTTCTTGCAGTCCATGGGACTCTCAAGAGTCTCCTCCAGCACCATAATTCAAAAGCATCAATTCTTCAGCGATCAGCCTTCTTTATGGTCCAGCTCTCACTTCCGTACATTACTACTGGGAAAACCATAGCTTTAACTATACGGACCTTTGTCGGCAAGGTGATGTCTTTGCTTTTTAAGATGCTGTCTAGGTTTGTCATTGCTTTTCTCCCAAGAAGCAGGCGTCTTTTAATTTTGTGACTGCTGTCACCATCTGCAGTGATCATGGAGCCCAAGAAAGTAAAATCTCTCACTGCCTCCATTTCTTCCCCTTCTATTTGCCAGGAGGTGATGGGACCAGTGGCCATGATCTTAGTTTTTTTGATGTTGAGCTTCAGACCATATTTTGCGCTCTCCTCTTTCACCCTCATTAAAAGGTTCTTTAATTCCTCCTCACTTTCTGCCATCAAGGTTGTGTCATCAGCATATCTGAGGTTGTTGATATTTCTTCCGGCAATCTTAATTCCGGTTTGGGATTCATCCAGTCCAGCCTTTCGCATGATGAATTCTGCATATAAGTTAAATAAGCAGGGAGACAATATACAGCCTTGTCGTACTCCTTTCCCAATTTTGAACCAATCAGTTATTCCATATCCAGTTCTAACTGTAGCTTCTTGTCCCACATAGAGATTTCTCAGGAGACGGATGAGGTGATCAGGCACTCCCATTTCTTTAAGAACTTGCCATAGTTTGCTGTGGTCAACACAGTCAAATGCTTTTATTTGGATTACATCGTTCTAATCTTGCATTTGGGGATTGAAGAAAGTGTAAAAATCAGAATGTAAGACAACCACCTCCTTCCCTTCAAACTCTCTGGAACATTCAAATCAGTATAGGAACCTTACTAGGTAGTTCCACCAGCCTCAGAAATTAAGGTGGGTAGCCCAAGAGAGGACATTTCCCTCTTTCATATCTTCTCATCCTGTAAATAGTTCCTGCCAACTTAAGAAACTCTAAATGATCATTTCTATCTAATTCACCCCAGCCCAAGCTCTCCTAAATGCTACTCCTTTCTTTGTTGGTGGATCTGGACAAGATTCTGCTCCTTCCTAGCTGCAGAGTTTGGCCCATTACATATAAAACCAACAGGCTCTTCTGATGTTCTTATAGAGCAAGGAGTTGTTTTCATTTAATGGAGAATGGAAGCTAAAACGGTTATTCGTGTATTCGTTTATTTGCAGTTGGCCAGCAAAGGACACTTCACCAGTCCTGTCCATCTTGTTTGCAACCCAGGAGATCATGAAGCACCTTAAGCATTTAGCCAATGTCACCCTGGGCTACAGCATATATGAGACCGCTTATGATGTCAGGACAACGGCCGATGCCATGCTAGACAGTATTCCAAACTACAGCTGTGGGAGACAGAATAACGTGTTGGGTGTTTTCGAAGCAACTTCTTCTGAAATCCCCCACCTTATTTCAAGCATGTTGGGCATCTACAAAATGCCCCAGGTAGGAATTGGAAGGGAAGAGATCAATTATGTTTCATTCCTCTTTGTTATCTCTCCAGCAGTGAGGAACCCCTTCGTGCTTCCAGAAGTTTCTAAACTACAAAAACAACCATTCTTTGTAGCCATGCTTGTGCAGACGGATGGGAGATGTACTTCAGAAATATTCGAAGGGCCAAATTTCCCAGGGAACACAAAAGAAAAGCACCCAAAAAGATAGACCAAAGGGGGGGGGGAATCACATTTTAAGAATGTGGAAAGCAATTTAGAAAACCCTCAGCCTCTTCCTTTCTCCCTCCCCAGACTGTCAATAGGAAGATGTAGTTGACAGTAGCCCCTGGCTCCTAATGAGTTCTTGTTTCTCAGGAAGACCAGTGGCTGTCTGGCAGCTAACTGAATACAGAGGTTTAGGTGCTTGAATTCCGCCAGACTATATAGCTGCTTAGCAGGAGACGCATACCCCTAAACATTTTGTGAAACAGGAGAAGAAACTACAAATTTTTAGTTTCTTCTCTGGCATCGTAAATCGGCAGTTCTATTGAATAGCATGGTGAATCGGCAGTTTCATTGCTTCCCCCGATAGCAGCTTCCTTTCTTTTCCCAGTGTTTCATGAGTATCAGATGGACACGAGAGTCATTTTGGACTCACAGCTGTCCATGGAGGCGCAAGTTAATTCTGTGTCCAGGGCGGCTGTCTACCAGCTCCATCTGGTACGCAGGCTGAGACCCTACCTGCCCGCAGACTGTCTCGCCAGAGTGGTGCATGCTCTGGTTATCTCCCGCTTGGACTACTGCAATGCGCTCTATGTGGGGCTACCTTTGAAGGTGACCTGGAAACTACAATTAATCCAGAATGTGGCAGCTAGACTGGTGACTGGGAGTGGCCGCCAGGACCACATAACACCGGTCCTGAGAGATCTACATTGGCTCCCAGTACGTTTCCGAGCACAATTCAAAGTGTTGGTGCTGACCTTTAAAGCCCTAAACGGCCTCGGTCCTGTATACCTGAAGGAGCGTCTCCACCCCCATCGTTCAGCCCTGGACACTGAGATGGCGGTTCCCTCACTGCGAGAAGCAAAGCTACAGGGAACCAGGCAGAGGGCCTTCTCGGTAGTGGCGCCCGCCCTGTGGAACACCCTCCCATCAGAGGTCAAGAGATAAACAACTACCTGACATTTAGAAAATACCTGAAGGCAGCCCTGTTTAGGGAAGTTTTTAATCTGTGATATTTTAATGTATTTTAATATTTGTTGGAACCCCCAGATGGGCGGGGTACAAATAAATTATTATTATTATTATTATTATTATTATTATTATTATTATTACCCCGAAACATATTATTAAGGGGGGGAGAACTGCTCCCTAGCATCTGCCTCTCATTCTGTCCATTGTGACTCTAGGAAGAGGTTGAAGTGCCTTGACCCCTGAGGGGCCCAGATGCCCTGCTCTACCTCAATGTCCATTGGAGCCACTTCCTTCTCTGTAAGCTCCAGGTCCTCTTCTGAACAGGATAACTCCATCAGAAGCATGGCAGGCATCCTATAAGCATTTGGTTAGCATCTGGTTAGATGGACCTTTGGCCCTTTGGCCTTTGTGTATTCCTGAAAACATGACACCAATCCTTTTCATACTAGATCAGTTTTGGCTCTTCTGCTCATGATCTGAATGACAAAACCCAGTTCCCTTTTATCTACCGGATGGTCCCCAAAGAAGAAACCCAATACATGGGGATTGTCAATTTGTTGCTATATTTCGGGTGGACGTGGATCGGTCTCTTTGTTCCAGATAATGACAATGGAGAAAGGTTCCTAAGAGCCTTCACCCTTCTGCTGATCCGGAGTGAGATTTGTGTTGCTTTCTTGGAAAAAATTCATCTTCTGAACCTCTCATCCTTGCATTTTAATATATCTGCCTTGAGAAAAGTCAAGGTGTTTGTTTATTATGGGGACTCTGAGCACAGAATTTATCCAATCGTGATGTTACAAAGAATTGCTGAAGTGAGGAAATCTCAGGGGATAGTCTGGATCACAACAGATCTTCTGGATATTGATGAGATGTTGTTTAGTGGCAAAGATTACTTCCCACCTGCCAAAGGTTCTTTATCCTTTGTAATGAATACCCAAAAAAGGAGAGAACATGGCTACTATACTCTACTTTCATCTGCAACTGCATCTTCATCTGCACAGTTTTGGGAGAAAGCATTCAATTGTTCATGTTCAAACAATGTGCTGTCTGTGGAGGGTTGGACAAGATGCACAGAAAAGGAACCACTGGAAACTTTGTCCCGGGAGGAGATGGGGGCAATCTGGTCTCAAGACCGCTACAGCACTTACTACGGCGTCCAGTTTGTGACCCAGGCCTTAAACGTTGCATATTCATCGAGATCCAAATGGATGTTATTGGCGGGTGGAGGAGACAGATTGGAACTTCAAAGGTTGCAGCCATGGCAGGTCTGTCCTCTCCCCTTTTTTGCAAATATGTTGTCCATCATCTGGAATCTGTTTCAGATTGTATATTTTTTGTAGTTTATCTCCTTGTTATTGTTAAAAATGTTTAGGTTTCCTGTGCCCTGTCTTTAGTAGGACATGTTAATAAGTTGTTTTTTTTAATTGTTCATCTATTTTTGTGGTTCTAAGATACTTTGAAAATTGATTAAAATCATTTTAAAAAATAATAATTTTGGAAAGTTAGGGGGAATCTTTCAAAGCACAAAATAAGCTATGAAAAATTGTTAAGGAACATTTTCTTACATAAAGCTTAGATAATTGATTGATTGATTGATTGATCGCTAAATTTGGTTCATAAAATTTATATTTTGCTTGACTCCTGGGAAAAAACCTCAAAGCACTTTACAAAAAAAATTAAAATGAAAAAATCACTAAAGAAAACCCTTATTTAAAACATAGAAAGTTGAAATCACAATAGGACAGATTAAAGCCAATTAAAAGGCATGCTAGCTTTCTACAGTTCCCAAGTGCTTGCTAGGATGTGTCCTCTCTATGTGTTTATTTGTCATAGTCTGTGAATTTATATGTAAAGGACCTGTGACCAAAAGGAATTTATAACCTGATAAAGGACCTGTTGTAATGACCAAAAGGTCATTATCTTTAGCTGACACGAGGCCTCGATGTCCTTGATTTAGGACCATTCTCTCAAAACTGGTAAGATGCCTGCAACCTTACTCAATTATCTAAGAAAAACAAGACTACGCCCCACAAAATATCCAACTTCATGAAAAGCTTTGTTCAGTCGTATGGCCAGGAAACAGCCTGCAATTATTTTGTTTAAATATAGTTTACTCTCATCTGCTATGGATTCTGTGCACAAGCCTGCTGTTCTCACATACAACCCTGATATCATGTTTCCTAAATGCTGGTGTTTTTTTCTGCCATTCTAGCTTCACACTTTCTTGAAAGAAATTTGGCTTTCCAATTCATCCGTAGGAGGGATGTATTCCGATAAGAATGGGGAGCTGGCTGCCAACTTTGATATCGTGAACTGGGTGGTATTTCCCAATAGATCTCAGAGCAGAAAGCAAGTTGGGAGGATTGAGGGACAGACATCCTCCGACATAAAATTCTCCATTAAACCGGAAGCCATTGTGTGGCCTGGGAACTTCAGCAAGGTCATTGCATTCATTCATTCATTCATTCATTCATTCATTTATCTGTTTATTTATTGCTCTTATATCCCACCTTTTCTCTATGGAGCTTCATGCCTACCTGGGAATTTGAACCTTAGCATGGGTGTATCCAGGGGGGCAGGGGGCAGCTGCCCCCCCAGAAGCAAAAAAAATAAAAATTAAATGATTATCGGCAGCCTAAAAGGAAAAAAAAGCTCAAGACTGGTCTTTCTCCCCCTCCCAAAATCTCAATAACAATTGAGCTCTTCCGCTCTTGCCGAGGCAGTTGGCCACTGTGTGTGTGTGTGTGTGTGTGTGTGTTGCGCCGGCTGTTTCCCCCTCCCTCATGCCGACAAAGAGCTGGCGTGCCTATCAGAGACCGGATCCTAGCCTGCACCCTGCTTGGTCAAATGGGGATGCAGGCTGAGACTTGGGCAGTGTCAGGGGGCGAATTCATCGTTGCCGGGATTCATCGTTGCAAGGGAGCTTGGCAAACTGAGTTCCCTTGCATGGTGAGTAGTTCCTTTGCGAGGACTGAGGATCCTGGGAAACTGAGTTTTTCAGCCATTTGGGGACTTTCTGTTTGGAGGGGAAAGTTTTTCTGTTTTTTGAAGCTGTTTCCTGGGTTCTCTTATAACCCTCTAACACTATGGCACAACTGGCTCTGGTTCCCTTGCTATAACATCTGTTAAGTTCTGATAATATGCTGATAGGGGCCACCATTTTCATTTTAACCCAAGGGGGGCCCTGCCCAGAGTGAGACCCACTCCTGGTTGTGTACACCCACTGCTGTTTTCCCTCTCTGTTTCCCCCTCTGTTTTTCATAGCAATTCAGATGGAGAGGGGCAAAGAGACGAGAGGCTGCTCTTAAACTTGCATTTTCATCTTTCCCTCTGAGTGGATGAAACAAGGACATTTGTTCAGTCGTTCAGTCGTGTCCGACTCTTCGTGACCCCATGGACCAGAGCACGCCAGGCACCCCTATCCTTCCACTGCCTCCCGCAGTTTGGCCAAACTCATGCCAGTCGCTTCGAGAACACTGTCCAACCATCTCATCCTCTGTCGTCCCCTTCTCCTTGTGCCCTCCATCTTTCCCAACATCAAGGTCTTTTCCAGGGAGTCTTCTCTTCTGAAACAAGGACAAAACGGGCCAAATTTGGCAGTGTGACCCTAGCCGCCATGTGGGCTTTATCAGCTGCCCAATAATGCCGGCTGCTTCTAAAGCACACCAATACACTTCATTGTGTATGGCTGCTATTTCCTCCACGTTGTCTTGGACACGTCCGGGAATGGGCTGCAGAAATGGCACCCATGAATATTTCGGCTGCGTCGGAAAACCTGCAGAATCGCAAGCAGAGTGGTTTTTTTTTAAATAAAAAATTAAAATTAAAAGAAAAGCCCAAAAACATTTAGAAAGGGAAAAAATAAAGCTCAACAACTTTGTCCGGAATGTGGCAACCTTTTCACAGTGACAAAAAAGAACATTAAATCTCAAATGCAGTTTAAAAGGCCATAGCTTGTTTAATCCTTTGTGTTCAACAACATTTGTGTTTAACAATTAAAAATGAAACTTTATGTCAGAAAGAAAATGAGTTCTACACAGTTCTACCAAATTTGGAAGAGTCTCACTCCCATTTTAAAGCTTTCTAACCTGGTCTCAATATTTTAAAAATGATTTTTATTTGAGAATATTTTCATAGAATCCTAGAGTTGGAAGAGACCACAAGGGCCATCCAGTCCAGCCCCCTGCCAAGCAGGATACACCATCAAAGCATTTCTGAAAGATGGCTGTCAAGCCTCTGCTTAAAGACCTCCAAAGAAGGGCCTTCAGATGATGTCTGTAGTTTATGTTGATCTCCTTTGATGCCCCTTCTCCTTATTCTGTAGGTCGTGCCTCGTTCAAGATGCACTGAAAGCTGTCTCCCTGGATACGCCAGAGTGGCCAAAGAAGGAGAGCCCGTTTGCTGCTACGATTGTGCTCCTTGTGCGGAAGGGACCATCTCCGTTCAGGAAGGTGGGTGACTCCACAGGAAAGGGAGAGGCAAGATTTCAGGGGGTTACAGGGGTCACCCAGGCAAGGCCGGCACTAGGGTTTTTTGCGCCCTAGGAGAGATCACCTTCTGGAGCCCCCCCATCGTTCTGCATACTTCGCGCATGCGCAGGAGCACTCCATTGCGTCATGTGCACGCACAGAAGCAGCGCTCTACTTACAGACTTTTCGGGGTGCAAACAGCACCCCGGAATGGGTTGCGTCCGTAAGTAGAGGTACCACTGTATTTAAAATATTTATGCACCTGCCCTTACATTCAAAATTCCCAAGACAGTTTATAAGAACTAATACAAATTACTTTAAAAACTGTAATAGGCAGTACTGAAAACGATCTATGTGCAGGGGGTTAGGCAGAGGTTAATAAAGCCTGGGGAGATAAAAAGGTCTTTAGAAGGAAAAGGATGAATGAGTAAAAGCTTATTTATTTGGCACAGAGAGCATTGCCATACTCAACTGTGAAATAAGCAGTGATGCTCCTTCCCTGCCTGCTCCACAGAGCTGTGAGTGCCATGCAGCCTGCCCTGTGCCCACTAGGCCAACCTGTTGCAGCGATGGACTCTGTTTTGTTAGCAGTGAAGTTTCATCTGCCAGTCTGGTGGGCCTCTGTAGTGTGGTCTAGTGGTTAGAGGATCAAGATGAGCAGTGTTCAAAGCCACTCATAGACCCAGTCTCTTAGCCTAACCCAGGGGTCAGCAAACCTTTTCAGCAGCAAACTGTCCCTCAGACCTTGTGGGGGGCCAGACTATATTTTGAAAATAACCCAGAGATGCATTTTAAATAAAAGCACACATTCTACTCATGTAAAAACACCAGGCAGGCCCCACAAATAACATAGAGATGCATTTTAAATAAAAGGACACATTCTACTCATGTAAAAACACGCTGATTCCCGGACCGTCCGTGGGCCAGATTTAGAAGGCGATTGGGCCAGATCCAGCCCTGGGCCTTAGTTTGCCTACCCATGGCCTAACCTCTTCTATAGGCCAGTTGCACAGATAATGGGGGAAAGAGAAATGTATGGGGAAAGATGAGATAGAAACCTAACAAATTACTAAATGCATAGGATGGGAAGGGTGAACTCTCATCCTTGGCCTCAGGCAGCAAAATGTCCTTCACTAGCCCTCAGGGGAACAGCTCAGCTGGTAGAGTAGGAGACTTTCAATCTCAGGCTTGTGGGCTTGAGCCCCATGCTGGATAAAAGATTTCTTCGTTGCAGGGGGGTACTTGGACCAACTCTACAATTCCATGAAATGCACAAGCCCCATTGATTGTCACCACCACCCCAGTTTTCACCAAAGAAAGCTTCCTTACTGCTTTCAGAAAGCAGTAGCCAAGGGAAGTGTCATTGACTGGGTCCCCTCTCTGGGTCTCTGCCTGGGGGCCAAGGGGAAGGGAAAAGGGAATGAAGGGGCAGCAGACGACAGGCTGAAGACAATAAAAGGCGAGAAAGCGACAAAGGAATGAGGGGAGGGGAGAAAAGAAGAGTGAGGAAAATGGCAATGGTGCAAGAAAGGAGGTAAAGTATGATGGGTGGAGTGGAGAAGGCTGAAGGAAATATATCTGGGGCTGGGGTGGAAGAAATGGAAAGGACGCAAAGAGGAGCAGGAAAGGAGGAAGGGAAAGGGACAGAAAGCGAACGAGAATCAGGAGGAGGCTGAAGGAGACCGGCAGCGCAAAAGGAAGGGAATATGAGGAGCGAGGGGAGAGAAAAAGGGCGAGAAGGGGAAGGGGCGAAGGCACACAGGCGCCCGAGGGAGGGGCAACGGCGAGGGAGAGACGGGCGGGGAGGGAGGGAGGGAGGCTGAGGGAGGCGTGAGAGGGAAGAGCGAAGCTGGACGCAGCGGCGGCAGCACAGTGAGCAGAGCCGTCCCCACCGCAGCCCGCCACTGTGAGCGTACGACAGGCGCTCCTCCTTCGCCTCTGGGACAGGAGCGGCCTTGGGCAAGGGGGGGGCAAAGGGAGGAACTCGGGCGGCGGGGACAGCAGCCTCCTCCTTCTCCACTGCCTCCCCTTCTTCTCCGCTCCTCTCCTCCCGCCCCGCTTCTTCCTCAACATGATGTTTGTGAAAGAAAAGGAGCGGCAGCAGGGGGCGGCTGGGGCTGGGGCTGGGGGGGCAGGCTGGCCAGCGCCCCCTCCATTTTGGCGCCCTAGGCCATTGCCTAGTTTGCCTAAATGGACACGCCGGCCCTGCACCCAGGGTTTGTGCTCCTTTGGAGAATTGAAGACTTGGGGAAGACTGCTGTAGCTTTAAGAAATATGATTTATTCACATATTTACACCTTCAGTCTGCGTGGAGGAAGTCCAGATCAAAGCACATGATCAAGAGGGATGTGTTCACCATAGAAGTGCAGCACTTGAGTGGAAGAAACCTCTCCCAACCAATCTTCAGCCAGCCTACCCAAGATGGGTCCTTCCTTGTTCTCTGCCTTATTCTTCCGAGCATACCTTGCTAAAGACTGTATTTTCCTAACACCTCAAACACACACTCCATCACTATGGCAACCTCTGTCAGAAAACAGACAGGTATGGATGTAAGAATTGTCTTTGTAATTCTGAAGTCATTCTTCTTCTCTTCAGATGCAAAGCGTTGCACCAGATGCCCAGAAGATCAGCGTGCAAATCAAGCGCGAGACAAGTGTGTCCCCAAGACTATAACATTTCTCACTTATGAAGAACCCTTGGGGATTGTCCTGGTTTCCTTTGCCCTCTTCTTGTCCTTGACCACTGGCATTGTGAAAGGAATATTCATTAAATACAAGGAAACTCCCATAGTCAAAGCTAACAATCGAGCCTTATCCTATATCCTCCTCATCTCCCTCCTGCTTTCCTTTTTGTCCTCCTTCCTGTTCATCGGCCAGCCAAGGAAAGTGACCTGCCTTCTCCGACAAACAGCCTTCAGCATCATCTTCTCAGTTGCTGTTTCTTCTGTGTTGGCAAAAACCATCACTGTGGTGCTGGCCTTCCTGGCCACAAAGCCAGGGAACAAGGCGAGGAGATGGCTGGGGAAGAGTCTGGCCAACTCCATTGTCCTGTCCTGTTGTGGTATGCAAGCTGTCATCTGCACCATCTGGCTGGGAATCTCCCCACCCTTCCCAGACTCCGACATGCACTCCCAAGCTGGAGAGATCACCCTTCTATGCAATGAAGGATCTGTTGCCATGTTCTACACTGTCCTTGGCTACATGGGCTTCCTGGCTGCCATCTGCTTCACGGTGGCTTTCCTAGCCAGAAAGCTTCCAGGGTCCTTCAATGAAGCCAAGCTGATCACCTTCAGCATGCTGGTCTTCTGCAGTGTTTGGGTCTCCTTTGTGCCCACCTACCTGAGCACCAAGGGGAAGTACATGGTGGCCGTGCAGGTCTTCTCTATGTTGGCCTCCAGTGCTGGGCTTCTGGGATGCATCTTCCTTCCCAAGTGCTACATTATCATCCTCAGGCCAGATCTGAACACAAAGGCACATCTAACTACAAAAAGGGGAGATGCTATGGTCTAATTCTTAGCTTCTTTGAAGATTCTTTGTTGTTGTTCAGTTGTTCAGTCATGTCCGAGTCTTCATGACCCCATGGACCAGATTCTTAGCTTCACATAAAATACAATGTTGTTAACGTGGACCAAACACTGCTGTCAGGATTCTGTCCGCGTCTTCCGGCTGGTTGCCCAGGAAAGTATAAATACTTTGGTCGTCTTGGTCTTCCTTTAACAGCACAGCACCAAACGCTCTGTCAAAGGTGCCTGTTTCTTTGACCAACACCCTGTGGGGGTCTGCATGAGCTAGGTACACCTCTGAAGAGAACAAGTTTTTGAGATGCTCAAATGCCTGTTGCACCTCAGCAGTCAACTGAAACGGCTTCTTGCCCCTCAAGCAATCCGTGAGGGGTGTAGTGAGTCTCAAATAGGCTGACATGAACTTGTGGTAATAGTTGGCCAACGCTAAAAACCTCTGCAGGTCTTTCTTTGTCTTGGGCTCCTGCCACAAAACTACGCTTTGCACCTTAGTGGGATCCGTATGCACTCCCTCAGTTGTGAGGTGGTACCCCAGGAAATCTTTGCGACTTCTGCATTTTGTTGTTTTATTGTGCTGGTTAATTGTTCTATGTGTCCTCTTAACAATAAATTTTGTTGTAAAAGCCATTGAAATTGTTCTTTTCATTTATCAGTATTGGATGGCTGCCCTGTGGCCACTGCTGCACCATCTGTCTTGATTTATGACTTAACCAACAGTTAAAGTTGACACCGGACAATTTGTCACAATGCTCTCAGCAGCTCCCAGCTGATTGCCCAGGAAAGTATAAAGACAAGAAAATGTTTTTTACCGTCCTTTTTTATTTCAATATTTACAGAGAGAGGCTATAAAAGCCAGCCTCTTGGATAATGGCATTGTCCTGAGTGACTCTCCACCCTCGCCTCTCCACTTCCTCATTCGTCACTTCGATAATTGTTGTTGTTCAGTCGTTCAGTCATGTCCGACTCTTTGTGACCCCCTGGACCAGAGCACGCCAGGCACACCTATCCTTCACTACCTCCTGCCGTTTGGCCAAACTCATGTTAGTAGCTGCGAGAACACTGTCCAACCGTCTCATCCTCTGTCGTCCCCTTCTCCTTGTGCCTTCCATCCTTCCCAACATCAGTGATGGGACCAGTGGCCATGATCTGAGTTTTTTTGATGTTGAGCTTCAGACCATATTTTGCGCTCTCCTCTTTCACCCTCATTAAAAGGTTCTTTAATTCCTCCTCACTTTCTGCCATCAAGGTTGTATTATCAGCATATCTGAGGTGATATATCACCAGAGCACGCCAGGCACATCTATCCTTCACTGCCTCCTGCAGTTTGGCCAAACTCATGCTAGTCGCTTCGAGAACACTGTCCAACCATCTCATCCTCTGTCGTCCCCTTCTCCTTGTGCCCTCCATCTTTCCCAACATCAGGGTCTTTTCTAGGGAGTCTTCTCTTCTCATGAGGTGGCCAAAGTACTGGAGCCTCAACTTCAGGATCTGTCCTTCCAGTGAGCACTCAGGGCTGATTTCTTTAAGGATGGATAAGTTTGATCTTCTTGCAGTCCATGGGACTCTCAAGAGTCTCCTCCAGCACCATAATTCAAAAGCATCAATTCTTCAGCGATCAGCCTTCTTTATGGTCCAGCTCTCACTTCCATACATTACTACTGGGAAAACCATAGCTTTAACTATACGGACCTTTGTCGGCAAGGTGATGTCTCTGCTTTTTAAGATGCGGTCTAGGTTTCTCTTTTTTTTATAAGAAATTTATTGGCTTTTGCAAAACAAAGAACAACAAAACACATACACCAACACAAACACAAACACAACAATCAAACCATAATAAAAACAAATACAAATCACACCAATAATTCTTTTTCTTGTTTACACACACACAAAAAAAAACTTTTCTTGTTCGAATCAATACTAGGTGACTTCCCCCGTTTTCTCTCCTTTGGTTCCAATTCTAATTTTACTTTAATAACTTCTCATCTCTAAAATTAAATCATTCAAAAATAAAAACTAAACATACTTCTTAAAATCTAATTTTTACTTCAAAATAATCTATCACTTCTTAGCTCAAATCAAATCTATTCCAAATATAACTTCATAATAATTAATAATATAACTTCATAACACAACATATTACTTCTTGTATCAAATCATACATCTTCTTTCACTTAAACTGCTGCTAATAAAAACTTAACATATCTCTTCAATAATTCAAATCTTAAATTCTTAACACACTGACTTCAGGGTACCATAATAAACCATCCTGATTATATTTTAAATATTCTCACCCTATCCCTTTTCTAACCATTTTCCTTCGCCATCTCTGGTTCTCCCCCCAGAAAATTTCTCCATCTCCCTCCAAAACCATTGTCCAGAATGTCTTCTTTTTCTGTAAGTCCACAGGTCCAGACACAATCCATAAATGTCCTTGCAGGGTACTTCAGATCATCTTCTTCCGGCATCTCCGTTTCAAAGTTCCAATCATCTTTCAATTGTAGATTCACAAATCTTCTTCCCATCATTTCTGGGCTCTCACCCCAGAAATTGGATATAAAATGTTTTCCAACCCTGTGTCTCTCACACCAGCAGGATTGTTCAGCTTCTCGGAGTTGCGCAGCCTCTATACTTTGTTTTTCCAAAACTTTCTCAAGTTCCCTTGCAAGATTCCTTTCCAGTTTAACGAAATTCTCCAAAGTCTTCCCTGTAGCATATAACATTTTTTCAACATCCTGGCTCAGCAAAATTAATTTCTGGTTTAATAATTCCAATTTCAAAAAAATAATCCTTTGTTCATGAGTCAGTCCTGGATCCAGTGCCAGTTTAAAAACGAAACCAAGCATAGTATCGAATTTCAGTATTTTTCCATCTTTAACTAAAGGTTTCAGCAGCCATTTTCCCCGGAGTCAGGGTGAAAAGATTGCATTCCAACCACTTCAGAAAGAGATATTTCCACAACTTTGACACCCCTGAAAGGGATTCAGCCAGCCTCACTTATCAAAAAAGACATACCATTGAAACTTTGTATCCACTACTGCAGCAGCAGTCATAAAAGGAAACAGTTATTTTCTTCTTTAAACAAAGGGAGGAACGGGCTTCCTGTTTAACGTTCCTCCCGGAGTGCCAAATGTCAATCAATTTAGATCCAATTATTCCCGTACTCACGGCCTGCGAGTTTCTTCTCATTTTCTTCAAATTCAGGTAGAACGAACTTGTTCATCGCAGGCGGCGGCCGCCGCTTC